>CM032330.1:15036596-15619096 GCA_019022515.1 Quercus aquifolioides | reverse complement strand
ATGAGTACCCTTCGTCACCCACACGTCACGTGCGTTTGGGGTGATATCCTTGACAGATTGGGTACGAGAGTTAGGACTGTCAAACCTTCGTGTGAAGCTTTCCAAGCAATTGGTGAAGGCATCGATCATCTTCATCACATCCATCATTCCTGGATCACGGTTTTGACTTCTTGGTTGCTCACCACTCCAAGACCTATTGTCATTTCTTCTTCCTCGTGATCGAGGAGCACTTGCATTGTTCACTGCTCTCAGCTTGTGACAGTTGGGTCTTGTATGTCCTTGCACTCCGCAAAAATGACAAAAATGATTCGTTCTAGGACCTTATTGTGATAGCTTCAAATCTGGCTTCTGATTGATTACGGGAATTATTAAACACCCGTTGATCGGCCACCTTCTTCTTCTTTTCAACCTTAACTTTCTCAAGAATAGACTTATCCACAGCCATCTCTTTGGCCTTCACAAACTTCACTTCTTTGGTGACCGTTGGCTGATGAGCTACTTCCTCTG
Organism: Quercus aquifolioides; assembly: GCA_019022515.1. Classification (NCBI taxonomy): domain Eukaryota; kingdom Viridiplantae; phylum Streptophyta; class Magnoliopsida; order Fagales; family Fagaceae; genus Quercus; species Quercus aquifolioides. Next base: position 15,618,589 of record CM032330.1, on the reverse strand, counting down.
GTATATCCCAACCCGGACTTGTCTGAGAAAGGTTTTTGAGATGAAATAACATCTTCCAGCTTTTTGGATGAGACCCTTTCTTCAAATCTGGCTTGCACTACCTCTTGCTCAAGAAATCTCACTTTTGTGTAAGCTTCTGATAGCTCACCATTAAGTGTTTCAATCTCACACTTCACTTCCTTGTATCTTACCAGAAGACTTTTGTAATCTTCCTCAGCTTTCTTCATCTTCTTCACAGCCGTCTTTGCCACCCTTGCATACTCACCCAATTTCTCAAGGAGTAAGGCGTAATTCTCTTGAAGACCAGATGTATCTTCATCCTCTTCAGCCTCCAATTCTTCAATAATCTCAATAGACTCCAAATCAAAATGCTCACCAAGCTCCTTCACAAGTGTACCCAAATCATCTGAGGATTCCACATGAGCAATGGTCATGAATGCAGAGAAATTTCCTTCTCCATCACAGCTCTCTTCTGAGTTAGAGTTTGATGAATCTGAGTCATTTAAAGTAGTGGCATAGACCTTTCCTTTAGACTTCAAATAGTTGGGACATTCCTTTTTGAAGTGTCCGTGTCCATTACACTCGAAACACATGACTCCTTGTGAGGATTGGGAATCTCTACCATCTTTCCTTCTGAATTCTTTCTTCTCCTTCCCGAAATTCTGAAATTTTCACTTTGTGGTTAAACAAGTGAGTATGAGTTGAGTGATTTATGACTTCTCTCATATGTTCATTTGTTTGTTGTGGTTTTGTCACGGATTATCAAATGGGGAAATTGTTAGGACATATGTTGTTTACTTGTTAGGACATATGTCACTATTTTATGTAATTGGTTAATCCTTTGACAAAACGCACTTTACTTGTATTTGGGTAGATCTAGGATGTATTGAAATACTTCAAGAAACCAAGTTTCAAGATCAAGTATGGAAGCCTTCAAATCTGTCCAAGAAATCAAGCTGAAAGTGCCAATTCATTAAATCTCGACAGCTACATCTATCAAGCTTCAGTAAGCTGTTTTAGCCCCGTGTCTTGACACCTTCTCGACAGTTTCTCGACAGCTTCTATCTGTCGAGGTTTATAAAAATCAGAATTCTGATCTGATTTTCTTGGGATCCGTGAATATGTTTTTGGGCCTTCTTTTCTCCTAACCCCAGACATATAAAAGGATTGTTTTAAGAGCCATCAACAGAGATACAAGTTGTACAAGCATTGAGCAAACCCTTGTTGAAGCAATTTGTAACCGAAGACAAAGTTCTGCTGTTGTTCATCTCTTCTGAAGAAGTTGCTGTGTATGTGCACCTTTAGGTTTTTTGACCAAGCATCTTCTTGATCTTTATTGTGTAGGATGAACTGAAGAACTTTGCAGCCAACCCTCTTTCTAGTTGGTGATTGAAGTCACGTACTGGGATCCGCACATCTGGTTAGTCACGTACTTGGGAGCCGTGCATCAAAAAGGGAAACTGTCACTACAGAACAAGTCCAATTGGGTATTGGGGTAAGGTTTCAATTGTAGGTTGGTAAGGTATTTGGGATTCCTTTACTTGTAACCGCTTGTTGTGATAATAGTGGAGTTTCGGGAGTGGTGACCTGAAAATCACCTGGTGGGGTTTTTGCCGTTAGGGTTTTCCCCATTCGTAAATAAATCACCATGTCTTTTATTTTCCGCTGCATATTTAGTTATTTGGTAATATGTTTGTGCTGCCACGCAATTGCATGTTAATTAACTTAATTAATAAACTTGGTTAAATTAATTGGTTAATTAATCACGATGGGTCAATACGCGTGTGGCCTATCAAATATAATAGTAAAAATAAGTTACTATGATCTATTGGGTAACAATAAAAAAAACTTAATAAAAAGAGGTAAAAAATGCTAAATTTATATAATAGTAAAAATAAGTTACTATGATTTATTGGGTAACAGTAAAAAAAACTTAATGAAAAAAGAAAAAAAATGTTAAATGCAATATTAGAGTGCCACGTGGCAGGACCTCACGCATTCTCACATGAGATCTCTGCTTTTATATATATATATATATATATATATTGATTGATGTTAGAGACAAGTTAGGGACATTTGATGGCATTATACAACTACAAGAGATACTTCTTTGTGAGACCCTAGGGAATAGACAACTGAAGGTGTGCAGTGCATTGAAAGGAACCATTGTGATAGAGAACCTACTTCGCAATAAAAGAATTCTTTTAATTCTTGATGTTGTGGATAAATCAGACCAAATAGAAAGATTGATTGGAGGATGTGATTGGTTTGCTTCTGGAAGTCGAATCATTATAACCACAAGAAATAAACATTTGTTACATACTTTAAGAATATGTCATTCAACTTACATGGTTAAGAAATTAGGTGATCATGAAGCTCTTGAACTATTCAGTATGCATGCCTTTCAAAAAAAACGAACCTAAGGATGATTATTCAAAACTTACTAATCAAGTTATATGTTATGCCAATTTGCGTAGAAGAAGTGAAATGGCATGGAAAAGTGAATTAGATAAGTATGAAAGGATATCTGACAAAGATATTCAAAAAGTACTCCAAGTAAGTTATCAAGGATTGGATGAAATAGAACAAAATATTTTTCTCGATCTTGCATGTTTCTTCAAGGGTCTTTTCAAGGATTATGTTGTGGATATATTAAATTCTTGCAATCTATAACCAGTTATTAGTATTCAAAAACTTATTGATAAGTGTCTCATAACTGTTGATCAATTTAACAAATTATGGATGCATGACTTGCTACAGCAAATGGGTAGAGAGATTGTCGGACATGAATCACCACAAAAACCCGAACTACGTAGTAGTCTATAGGATTATGAGGATGCTTTTGAAGTACTAATGGAAAATAAGGTACAACTTGATCTCATTCACCTTTTCCCTTTTCTTCATAGGGAAAAGTTAATTATTTTTTATTTTTGGTTTTTTCCTTGATATAATTTTTTTTATTTAGTTATGGAAGAAAATTCAAGTTTGTCAACAAGGTTAAAATTTAATAGTTATTATATTTTTAGTGAATTATTTTGTATGGTGTAATTCACTAAATGTTCTGTCCAATTAGGGATCAAACAAAATTTAAGGCATGATGCTAGTCTCACCTAAACCAACAAAGTTGCAATTAGAAGCTAAATGTTTTGACAAGATGAAAAATCTCAAGTTCCTAAGTGTTAGTAATGCAAATATTTGTAGAGGTCTTGAATATCTTCCCAATGGATTAAGGGTGCTTGATTGGCTAGGGTTTCCTTTAACTTCCTTACCATCCAATTTTCATCCTCAAAAACTCGTTGCACTCAACATGCCTAAAAGTCGGGTTGTATTGGACAAGCTTTTCAAGGTATAATCATTTTTATTTATTTATAAATTATTATTACTTTATTAAACTATATTTTAATAATGTTTGTTGGAGTTAAAATTTTTTATTTTATTTTTCTACAGAGGATACAATGCAAAATTTTGACATATATGAATTTCAATTCCAATCAATACATTAGGAAATTAACCGACTTATTGAGTGCCACCCCAAACATAAAGAAATTGGATCTCCAAAAGTGTGGAACTTCAAAGCTGGGATGTCTTGATAAGCTTGAAAGCTGGGATTTTTGGGGTTGTGTTGAACTTCAAATTCTTCCAAGTTGTATTGCGATGAAATCTCTTAAATATTTATATCTTCTTAATTGCAAAAGGGTTAAGAGGTTCCCTGATATTCCATAAGAACTAGAAAATTTAAAGTATCTAATTCTGGGATGCACTGCCATTAGAGAGCTTCCTCCATCAATTGAGAATCTTATTGGGCTTGAGCGATTATGTATAGGTTCCTATTTCTATTCGTGTCAACTTCCAAGTAGCATTTATAAATTGCAACATCTTCACCAACTAGTGCATTATAGTAATTTCCAATTTCCAAAGGACGCAGGGATTGGTAGACAAGCAACAACGTGCAATTCTTATGGTGGCTTTTCAAAATATTGTTTTCCAAGGTTGATTTTTCTAAAAAAGTTGACTTCTTGCTACACCCACTCAGAGAAATGTTTATTATCAAGGAGTGAAGATTTGAACCTCCGAGAAAGCATTATCAAATTTGATAGATTAGAATTCCTTGTAATTGAGGATTTTAAGTTCCTTAAGAAAATTCCAAAGCTTCCAGAAAGAATAAGACTAGTAGATGCAACCAACTACATCTTGTTGAATTCAGAGTCTTTAAGAAAATTATTCCTTCAGGTAACTCTCTCTTTCTTAAAGTAATAATAGAAATAATTTTGGCTACCTTTGCAAATGCTTTACTAGATTTGCCAAACTTCAATTTCTCAAAATTCATAATAAATTGCATGTAGTTTGGAAGAAAGTTAGGGCTTCCACAAAATATGAAATGTTCAGGTGTGAAAGGCAATGTATTAATGGATTTGAATTCACATTAAAAATAATCACATCAAATTAATTACTCTTCCCACCTCTCCCTCTCCAAGTTCAACGCAATTCAACATGAGTCCTTTCCCACTCCAGATGCATATCTGATTGATTTGGGAGAGAGATTTAGTATTATAGTACCAGGAAAGAAGATTCTGAATTGGATCAATCATCAAAGCATTGAAAGTTCCATATCATTTTGGGTTGGTTTGAAGTTTCCAACAATCGTTGTTTGTGTTGCTTTTCATCTAATTCCATTGAAGGATAGTTACGCTAATAATAATAAGTACGGCTCTATTCATGATGATAAAATTGATTGGGTTTGTGATATTCACATTTTTACGAATAGTCGTAAGCGACATCGCATAGGTAGGACACATTTATATGATTTGAAGTGTGATCATCTGTGGTTTTATGGTGTACCTTACAGCCAATTACAGAGGGAATTTGGAGATATGCAAGGTGATCGGAATCATGTTGAGATTTGATGTAAAATCTATCATTGGTCAAGTAGAAATGGAAAATACACGCCTATGATTGCAAGGATGGGGGTACATGTGGAATGCATATGTCTTCCTCAGAATTCCATTATCATCCAAGACAATTCTCAAAATGTTGATGACAACACAGAGCTCACACCTTTACTACCTCCTTGCTCCACTTCTAGTGTCTCAACCGACTTAGACGTAGAAAACCCTTCAACCTCTAATTATATAGCAAATGGGTTGACTTACGTTTGTGTATTGATGGTAATGTGTTTGATTTGGTAATGTGTTTGATTTGGGTTCTTCTTCAATAGCCAATCTCTTTTTAAAAAGATGACACCGTTTTCAATCTATATCCACCATCAAAGAAACTGAGAATGTCTTTATTAAAATTTCGAAGAAATATGCCCAGGTATTATTTTTACATTAAAACTATTGTCTATTAAGTCATCTTTACATTGAAAATTCACTCATGTGTTTTGCATTGTTTGATTTGCATCTTTAGGGGTCTTTCTCACTTCCCATTCTCTTTCTCTTTAGGGTTTTTTTGATACAGGGTACTAATTCAGAGAAAGAGAATGGAAAGTCATATTGTTGTTGAATTATATTTCTTGTGATGGTAAAAGAGATTTCAATATTATCTAAAAGAAAAATCATTTAATTTATCAAGCTAATGTACAAATAAAGTCCAAAGGCCTATACTTTTTTAGACTTACAAAGATCAACATCTATTTGGCCATAGTCAAGAGATTACTTGTAATGATTAGAATTATTGGTTTTAATTAGTTAAGCATTTTAGTTATGGGTTTTTGAAGGGGCTCAGTGGTATTAGTTCTAAAATAGATAGCTTGAATGAATGTTGCTCGGAAGTTAAGGTTTGATTGATGGAATGGACCTAGGAAGCACTAGTTTGGGTGCATGTGTGGGTGCGGTGTGGCGACACGGCAATTTTGAAAAAAATAGAATACGGGTACAGCAGGATACGTTTATTAATAAAAATTATAAAAATATTTTTATTTATATTTTCTATATATTGTTAAGTATTTTTTTTTTCATATAATGGTAAACATATACCAATTTAAGAGTATTAGTAGTAAATAAAGTGCGAAATGGAAGGAGTTTGAGGGAGAGTTGGATTGTTGGACCCGATGATTTTAGAATTATTTCTTTAAAGTAGTTTGTCAAAACGGTGTGTTTTTATGAAATGTTTTATGTTTTTTTAAAACATTTATTTCGGCCCATATCAGACTGATTCAGGGCCTGTTCGGCCTGTTTTGGACCGAACCGGCCCGAATAAGGCCATATCGGGCTGAATTGGAAACCATAAAAAAAAAAAATTAAAAAAAATTCTGCCACGGGTGCGCCGGCCCAATCGGCGCACCCGTGCTTCCTTTGATTTTATATATATATTAGAAAAATTCAAAGTCGGATTAGGAGTGGATCATTGAGTTAACAGTACTTTTCATCGACACAGGCCCGTAGTAGCAAGGTGCTGCTCTTGTTTCTGTGGAGCTCAAACCCGTTGCCAGTGTTTAAAGGTCGTGGGTTCCACCTTTTCAGTGGGGCCATCTTCAGTGCATTCAAGCAATGATGGCTGTGATTTGGTTTTGTCATCAATTGCCAATCCCTTTGAATGCATTGCATATAATGACTCAGCCGCAACCCAATGTCCACCATGAAACTTCGCACTTCTCTTTGCCAACTGATTCAGGGCTTCAATTAGATGTGAAAAATGGGTCTGACTTGGGTTTGATTTAGCTCCCTCTTCTATGGCCTATCCTTCTGTAAACAATGATTCACACTTCAATTCATATCCACAGTTGAAGAAAATGTGAACCTCTTGATCAAATTCCTAGAAAACATTACAAGGTACTGTTATTAAATTGAAACTGTTTTCGTTTGCATTGTTCTAGTTCAATTTTTTTTTCCCTTGTTGAATGAACAAAGTATGTCACCCGCTTTAGTTGTATTGTTTGATTTGCATCTTTGGGTATCTTTATCACTTTTCGGTCTGTCTCACTAAATTAACGCCCTCATTCATAAAGGGGTACCAACCCAATTTGAAAGGATATGGTAATGCGAAGAAAATAATAGTATTAGTGAAAGGAAATTAGTAATTTGATGAACAAATATCATCTCATGGCTTATAGCTTTGCAGGGTAAGAATACTTGACGTTGATGATCTGTCACTCTTTCAAGTTTGCCTCTAATTGGGTATTTAGATAAATATGTAACTATGCTTCTACCAAATGAGAAATCTTATGCATGGGTCGGTTTTTTTACTAGTTGGACATTTTTTTAATATATTTTCTGCTTAAGATGTTGCCTTAAGAATCATGGCTACCCTTCATTTTATTCAAACTTTGAAGACTTCGAATTAACAATTTTGTTGTTATTATACTTTTTTGTTTTCTCTGCTTTTTTTTTCCTAGTTGGACATGTTTTTAGTATGAATAAAATGTGCTCTAAAGTTTCCTGTATTAAGTTAAGGTTTAGTTGCATCTGCTTCGAGTTGAATTTGAAAATAAATCTAGTTCTTTCACATGCTCTCTATTTTTTTGCTACACTAGATTGCTCTTCTTTCTCATTCAATACTAGGCTGTACAACATCTTAATTGAAGGAGCAGAGTTTTGTATATGAATGACCTTTGATTATCAACGCACAGATTGTGACGTCTATGTTTGGGTCAAATTATTTGTGGGTTTTGTGTAGTTCTTCTTATCATGGTGCTTTTGCAGCATATAGAAAGTGTCAGATTTTGATTCAGTTAAGACAAGGCTTATTAGCAAATGACTTACCTTGAAAAGAGAAGGAGAGGAGATTACTAGTAAATCACCGGATCAATAGAGGTACGTAGAATATTCTTGTTCTGTTGTCATTCAGGTGGAACTAAGTATGAAAGACAATTGTTGGTACAATATTTTATTTGTTAGTTAATTGATGGCATTTAAACAAAGATATATTGTTTTTATTTTATTTTATTATGACTTTTCAAAATAATTAGTAATTGTATTTGAAGTTTATATGTCAAAGAATAAATGGGTTTTTTTTTTATTTTTTTATTTTATTAAAGAGAGAGAAGAGGCAGCAGTGCAAAGGTCTTGAAAAGTCATTAACTAATTTGAGTCTATTGGAGTGTTTTTATATCATGTCATTCAATGTGTGAATATTGGATTTCTCTTCTTAGAGTAGTTTAGAGTTTGCCAGCCCATTTTCCTTATCTCTTGAGTGTGCTGATCCATGTGGTAGATATGTAAGATAAACTGAAGTGCAATTTCCTTTTTTTTTTTTTTTTTTTTTTTTTGATAGTTATATTTTGTTTGTTTCTAAGAATCATATCAAATAGTTGTAAAATCGAAGGAAAAAAAAAAAAAAAAAAAAATCTCTATTAGTTTTCCTGTCTTTCCCTGAATTGAAAATCAAATTTGTCATCCCTAGTTATTTTGAAGCTTTAGCTATTGCTTTGTTGACATGTATTTTTGATCATTTTAGTTTGTCAGTGATAAAAACTACTTTTGCCAATTAGGTGTTGCAATGAGTAGCCCTGTCCCAGCAAGTGCATTCTCAAATGCTTTGTTAAATGAATAGTTATCCCCCCATAAATAAATTTTATCATTTCTGTTGGTGCATAAAAGAAGGCCATTCCTGTGGCTGACAGTGGATGTCCTAGAATAAATCCTACATAAAAAATGGATCATTACCTCATTGAATTGTTATGATACCAAGTGCTTAACAGGAATAAAGTTGGTGATGGATTCTTGCAATGGCTTGAATTGAAATGGGGAGACAGTTCAATGGGAAATTTGGTCTCACCATCACAAAGATGCTCCGAGGCATAGATACAAATATTTGAGGAAGCAATGTAATGATAGAAAGGTGAATGGTAACCTCTGAGATTTTGTCTAGGATTCTTATTTTCTCTATTTTGTTGCTTATTTATAAAATATCCAGGTGCATGCTAATTTTTTGTCATAAAGAAATAAATATATGCCAAGCTTTCTGAAATTATTTGTTATAGATATGGTGAAGAGGTTACTAACAGAGAAAACATTTCTGTATGGAGTGCAGATTTCAACAGTGAAGATCCAGATCTGATGATTGGTATGTTTGTTCAGCATCAAATGCTTTCAAAATAATTCAAGAATGTATTGTCTGCTCATATTGTTGTATTTTCGTAGTATTGTTTCTTAACCTACAATATCAGAGTCCTTTCAGTTGCATTATCTCAGTTTTTTTCATCCAAAATCTGATGTTGTAGAACCCACAATTTTCAGTCTAAATGAATTTTATTTGTGCTTGATTTATGGAAATCCAACTTCTTATAGAGGGTATAACCAAGTGGGTCAAGATATCAGCTGTAATGTTGTTAAGTGTGAGTTTCTTTTGTCAGCCTTCCACTCCACCAAAAAAAAAAGTTTATTTGGACTGTAGTTAATAAGCAATTTGGTGAAAGTGCTCAATGTGTCTAAATATATGTGTGCTTGTTCAGATTGCATTGATTACAATAGCATTTTGTCAAGTCACTCTGGACAGTAGTCAGTGAGCAAATACTAAAATCACTCTCAGGACATGGAGGACTATGAGCTGGGAGTAATGATCTCTCTCTCTCTCACAATACTACATATAGGTAGACAAGATTGGTACGATCAATTTACGACTCTACATAATTTATGACTACATGCAGATTTATAGATGAAGGCCATGTGAAAACTATACTAGCATGTTTAAAATACAGGTGCATTAGTTGTCCACTTGCTATTATGGTTAGTGTACGAATTTGTCTAAGTAGTGTTGTGATAAGTTTTAACTTCACCATAATGCAATGAATACATTAGGTTTTCCTGAAAGTGTCATGTAAAAGTAGTGATATCTCCCAATTTCTGGCAATGTTCGAGATTATTGATTTTTTTAAAGCTATATGAAATGAAGATAAGTGTACCATTTTTTCTTTGGTACCTTATACATTAGAATAAATTCTCTCATAATAATGAGAGATATTTAGAAGTTTTAGATGAAGAGGATGACCAATTATTTGCTAATAGTCATTCTCGTGGTCCATTATTTTATTGACCTTATGTTAGAGCAGTTGCACAGAAGAAATAAATTGGACCTGCATAAAATGCGCAAGATTTGAGTTGGATGATTGCATTATTAAGTAAAAAATTTAGACTTCTTGGTGGCAAAATGTACTAGAAGATTAGTATTTAAGCTTAATGAAAGAGTATACATAGATCAAGGATCGCCTGATTCACCTCAAATAGATTGGCTTTGCTGGGATGAAATTTTCCAAACACTGACAGAAGATTATGATCTTTAGGAAACTTATATCAAGGTATCATTCTTTTTATTAGAAATCTTGCTAGGATAAAAGGTTTTCCTATTTCATTTCCTCTGGTTATCACTGAATTGTAGCCCATGGCATGGCGTGCACACACACACACACTTTTCTTTCTTTCACTTGTATATTTTCCCTTGATGAAATGATGTTAATACTGTCTTCTTGAAGTAAACTGGGTGTTAGTGGGTAACAACGGGTGCACAACAAAATCGTATTTATTGTTCACTGTTCAACATTGAACTGGAAAGTTTTGAGTAGCTTTCACTTAAAAATGACATTTTGTTAGAGCATCCAGATGCAATTGCATACAGACATTGCATCTTAGATTTGTGATTTAGGCTTGATTTCTGGTATTGAATGTCAAAATGTTAGGTCAAGTTGATTGGACATAAAATTGGAGATCAACAATGGTGTCCTTCAGATGGGGATTGTGATATTTGGGGATATGCAATATACATCTGCGGAGTTCGAAAATATTATCTGAGGAAAAACAAAAATCTGCAACTTCATAGTCCTCAGCATGTTCTCAAAAAGTTCAGAGAACCATCAAGGAAAAGCTACTAGTATTGGAGGAGAAGCCGCGTGTAGTCAAAAGGCTCAAAACATATGCGAGTATTGGGGAGGAGTTGGGAAGCTTATTAGTTGGTAGAACCCCAGAAGGCAAAATGTTATTGACCTTACTTTCTAATATATTGTCTAAAGAGTGAGTTACTTAAGCACTCTGCACTTGTAAAAATGACCCAAAGCTCTATGCAATCTGTCCTAATGCTCTCTAAGTCTCTTTTGAAGGTACTCAGGTGCTTTCGAAACAACTCAAGCTTAGCAACCTCAAGAACAAAGACCGGAGAGGCCTATTAGGGTGTGCACTCTATTGAAAAAAAAAATGTCAATCATTTCCAAATAAAGGTACTTTTTATTGATGGGTTTGGGCTTATGCTTATAAGCTTCAAACCAAGAATATAAAAGTTACCAATTCTCCCTTTTAACACATTGTTTGACAGTAATTGACTTTTAGAGCACCTTAAAATCATAAATTGTGAAATCATCAAAAGATTAATTGTAATACTTTGAGCAATAGTCTGTCCTTCATAATTCATGATGAAGTGGCAATGATGGTGTTGTTTGAGCCCAATACATATAATTTGCTTGCCCTTTCCAGAATTTTGCATTTTGCATTTAGATTTGGGCCATGAACAACCCAAACGGTCTGGGAGTGGCCCTAAATGTGAAAAGTGTTCTAATATGAAAAACGGTATATTGGTGACTTAGCAAGTCTTATTGGTGACTTAGCAAGTTTTATTTTATTTTATTTTAAATGGTAACTTTAGTAAATGTTGTGTTGCACAAAACAATGTTGATTATATTCACAGTTCTTTGATAATAAATAATAAAGAGAGAGTGAACCTCTTAAAAGAGACTTTTATTAATATCGACTTAATAATCACCACCTCATTCTAAAAAGTATTTTTAAGAAGAGACTTTCTCCTATTACTTTTAGAAAAATAAATAATAAAGTCCCATTTCTATATTCTACTCTAAAAAGGGAAAGAAAAAAAAAAATCCAAATTCAGCCAGGAAAAGGAATGAGCATCATCTAAATCTTGATTCAACTAGAAAGCAAGCAAAATCCTAATCAACTAAGAAAGGAAAAATAACATAAACTAGTAAAACTTATTTTATGCTCAATCAATTGGCATTCTAAGATAATTTTCGGATGGTCAAGGCTTCCATTGAGTTGGACAGAACTCTATATAAATAGATGTCATTTTTTTAATGACATAGAAGAACTTCACTTTAGATTAGTTACATGTCGCAGAGCATACTATATAACAATTCTCATTGTTAACTAATCTCCTACGGGCTTTTCACCCCTAATGAGCTAAGCAGTTTATCCTTATATCCAAGAGGCAATAGATGCCATTTTTTATAAGTCAAAGGAACAAATTACATAACAATTTGAATAATAAAAATATAAAATGACTGATTAACAAAGTCTGGTGATATCACTGCTCACCCTTGGTGTGATGGTCACTCCACAAATATAAATGTTTGTGGGGTGCAGGGGACAAGAGCCGGAGTTCAAGTCTCCAAGAGAGAGCTTTACACATATATACATTTAGATTAGGCTAAAGTAGAAATTCTATCTTGTATAAAAAAAAATAAAAAATAAAAAAAAAAGTCTGGTGGGTATTAACTATTAACTATTAAAGTTAACTAGTACACTAATGACAAATGACATCCTTCAGCCAAAAAAGAGTACACTAATGACATCTTAACATAAAATTTGTTTCTCCAAAAAAAAAAAACATAAAATTTGTAATACACACATATATATATTTAGATTATGCCAGAGTAGAAATTTTATCTTGTAAAAAAAAAAAAAAAAAAAGTCTGGGGGTATTAACTATTAACTATTAAAGTTAACTAGTACACTAATGACATATGACATCCTTCAGCCAAAAAAGAGTACACTAATGACATCTTAACATCAAATTTGTTTCTCAAAAAAAAAAAAAAAAAAAAACATAAAATTTGTAGTAAGACAATCAGTACTATTTTTTTTTTTTTTTTTTTGAGAAAGAAGACAATCAGTACTATGTATGTCATATTCAAAAGGTCATATTATCATTTGATGCCACAGTTAGAAACATAAGAAGTGTTAACCAATTGAACTAAATGGTATTTTACATATGACCTACTTAATTGACTTTCTTTTATTATCTTTTATGATAATTAATATATAAATGTTGATAAAGATATTTATTATTAGTTAATTTAACCATTTTTTTTTAAAAGAAAAATAGATCAGTAACTAATAAATTGGCCACTTGAACCTTTTAGTACATTTAAGACTTTTTCCTTAAAACTATCACATTTTGTATTAAAGGCAGGACATATACATATACATATAAATTGGCCACTTGAACCTTTTAGTACCTGAAGTTTGTTTTCCCCTTTTTTTTGGTCGATGTCAAAATTACAACTTTTGCTTTTTCTGTGTGTTAGATTAAAGTAGGAAAAAAAAAAAAAAAAAAAAAAGAAAAAGGAAAGAGTATTAGTTTCACCATCATGATGCTCTTTCATAAAATTATAATAAGACCATTATTTTTTTTATTAAAAAACATTAGACAAATAAAAAAGCAAAAGAAAAACCAAGGGAATCTATGGTCTATATTAATTCTTACCATCTCTTCAAAGTCTTTCCAAATAATCAAGAAAATAAGAAACAACATTGAGACAAAAATACTTTAAAAAAGTGCACTTTTTTTTTGGGTTGCATAGAATCTACTTAATCATTTTACAGATAGAACAAGAAACCGAGGTTCATATTGAAGTTCAAGTTTCATTTTACACATAAAAAGCAAGTTGATATCAGCAAAGAGGATAGCTAAGCTTGCTTTCGTGTTTGCTATGCATCTTCACTTAACCTAGGTAATCCAATGCAACTCAAAACAACAAATTCAATCCAACAAAACCTTTAATTGAAAGTCAATCCAGGCAGGGAAAGCTTAGTTCAAAGCCAAACCAATTTAATCTGAGAAATGCAACAGGGCAGCTTCTTATTTATATGGTTTTAATTGAATAAAGGCCCTACCTCTGTGTCTCTTTCTTTCATTCCGTCACTCCCTTAATCAAGACATACTCTGATGGAATAATGACGTAAAGTACCGAGAGTCTGAGACAACACACACACACAAGCAAGGAAATGATAAAAAGATCCATCTCTGCATTTCATTTACAAATGGTTTTAACAATTAACACAGTATACAATAAATTTGAGGGTATTTCAGTTTCACCAAATAACATTAAGTACGAAGAATGTCTTCTAGTAAAATGCATTATTTTCATATGGAGAAATGCTATGTCTACAACATTTCTACAACATTTTTACAACATTTCCTAAGTGGCAGGTTGTTATTAGTTGTTATTGTTGGGGCAAAAAAGTAATCTTAGTGTTAGTTTCAAATTTAAACCAATAACAACTAACCACCTGTGATTTGTTGTAAAAATGTTGTAAAATTGTTGTAAACGTAGCATCTCTCTTTTCATATGTGCTCTCTTTTGAAATATTATTACCCTGGCCTTGTCAACCCACACATACAAAAACACAAAAAGAAAATCAGCTATGAGCATATTTGCAAGATTTTTTTTTTTTGTTAACCTTTTATTTTGTTCTGTCAAAAAGAAAATATCAGTTTTATTTATTGAATTCAAAAGATTTTTCAGGCTCAAATATGTGCTCTATGAAAACACTTCATCAGATATTAAATATTCATTGAATTTCAAAATCCAATCCAAACTCATAGATTATAACTCTTACTAGTGTAGAAATTAGCTCTATAAAATATGTAGCCAGTGCCAGATTCAGCTGGACATGGATTGGTTCTGCAGCACAGCGCCAGCCATAGAAACCTGCTGTTTGGTGTAGGAGAGGAGATGGTCATAAAATTGACCTCTAAGACTAAGACCATTCCAAGGGTTCTTTGTCTTCCAAATCAGGACACCAGTGTATTTTACTCCACATACGAGCTGAGTCTTCCCAGTACTCGCCATTTAAGGCGACCGAGTCACGACTCGCTCAGAAATCAGAGAGTGATTGTGTGATTCTTTTTGAGTCCTTGTCGGCGTGTGAGTGTTGAGAGAGAGAGAGAGAGAGAAGGGAAGGGACAAGAGTATTTTTGGTACTTTGAAAAATAGGAGGTGGGGCCGGACCAGCCACGTAAAACTGTGTTAATAAAACTTGTCATTGTGTTAAAAAAACAACTAAAATATTTCAAATTTGCCACTTTCACTTTTGGAATGCGTTTAGGTTTAGACGATTTGTCGTTTTGTTACTTCCTGGCAATGGTATGTGTCCATTCGTATGGCGGTGGAGATTTGAAGAGAGTTCTATGCTGAGTGTCCGTTACATTTTGTTGTATTTTTACAAGATTTCAAACTTTACTTGTTAAAGTGTCCCAAGTGTTTGTTAACAAATATCCCCAACCAGACCGCTTTTTTAGTTTTTTATTTTTGGATAAAAGTATTGAAGTTTTTAAAAAGCTTATATAATAAGATTTGAATTTTTCATTAAATTGGATAGAAATTCTAACAACAAGAGGTAAAATGCTTATTACCAATCATTATAAAGATTATATTACTCAATTTTAATATGGGAGCATTGCAACTCTATAGGTGCATTTGTATAAGCCGCTAGAAAACGGTGTTTTAAATTTAAAATGAGCATTTAAAAAAAATTTATGAGGAGTTGTGATTGCAAAACAAAATTTTGAATTTTAAAAATGTTCTTTTAAGCTCTCAAAACGCCTAACTAAGCAAACCTCATATGAGCTTAAAACAAACCGAGCTTAGGTTGGTTTATGAGCTTAGTAATAAGCTTGAAAAACAAACCTATATCTTACTAAGTCTTTCATTAATTGAGAGTTGGGATCACATCTCCAAATTAAATAGGCTTAATAATAAAATTGTACTAGTCGCTAACCCGTGCTATGCATGGGAAAGTTCAGCAATTTTATTTTAATATATTATATGTATTTGTTTTCTTATTAAGCGCTAAGAAATAAAATTTTAATTAATTTCATATTAATCATGATATAATATTATATATGTAATCTACAGAGTATATTTGAACAAATAAATCAATGTTTATAGTAATCTGAGGGCTATACCATAGGTTCATAGAACAATTTCCATATTAAAATTGCAATAACATAGCATCAAAAACTCATATACAAATAAATACAAAAATAATTAGTTTATGCTTGTATGCTTCCACTTCTCATGGTTGAAAATCTTCATTACTGTATACAATTGCATTTTTGTATGATGTAATCTCATTTTTAACCTCAAAGCAAAGTTAAAT
Source organism: Quercus aquifolioides (assembly GCA_019022515.1). Taxonomy (NCBI): domain Eukaryota; kingdom Viridiplantae; phylum Streptophyta; class Magnoliopsida; order Fagales; family Fagaceae; genus Quercus; species Quercus aquifolioides. The sequence continues at coordinate 15,602,486 of CM032330.1, read as the reverse complement.
CGTGGTCCCAAAGAGCAATATAAAGTTGTTTTCAACCCCTGGCAGTGTTCTTTCTTTTCCATGGTACCCTAGATCTCCCAAAAATGTAGCTGATATGTCTTGAAAAAGAAAATAACTTATTAACTTCCTTGACAATAACAAAGACCTCCACATAAAAATGTCCAATCAATAGAATAAAAATCATATTATTTAGTTTCAATAATCCACAGTTGAATTTAGTAACTCAGATTAATGATAACACCAAAAACTTTAAATTACATACTATCCATCATTCCCATCATGAAAATCAAAAGATATGAGCATGTGTTTTGTAAATCATCATCTAAAACATTGCCATGTCAACCAAGAAAATGAATATATCAAGTATTAAGCACACACTTAACACAGAATGTAAAAACCTAGAATTGAATTAGTTTCCCAATATGAATCTCTTTGATCATTTTTTTAACTTGATAAGTACATGGCTCTTGACCTAACTTCAAAATTAAAATCTGCAAAATAGGAATTTAATATTTTAAAAAAGTTATATATCCCCAAACTTAATGTTTAACTGGCAAAGAGAAAGCAAAGAGTTAATATATATATATATATATATATATATATATATATATATGCTTTCAAATCTATCTTAGACATGAATCCTTTCTACAATCCACACAAAGTCAATCCCTAAGCTATCATGCATGAAAATGTTTATGGAGTGGTCTCACTTCCATCAAACCCCATCTGTTCTATAGATCATCATGCACAATTCAAATTCCCATTCTCACTACTTTAAACTTTAAAGTAGCACCACATCAACAATAACAATATTAAACAGTTAAGTGATATTATTATGGATCTTTAGTACTCTTCTCGAATACTACCAAAATGCATGAGCATTCATTCATCAAATAAAAAATTTAATATGCATATGAGTAATCAAGTTAGTATGTGGAAACTCAATATGAAAATTTTAATTTGGTACATGCAAAAATGTAAATATGACATTTCAAATTTAATTTGCATTCAGCAGCACGTGATTTTAGAATCCTTAAAAGTGATGTGCACAACTTTTCTTTTTCCCTTTTTCTCTTTCCAACTAAATGTGCACTACCCATTCTAGAATTTGCAAAGTATATTAGAAGATACTGTAAAATTGGAGGAAAAAAAACCAAAAAGAAATTGAAAGAATTTGGAAACACACACCTAAAAAGAACCATCAATTCGATGAAGCACTCATTATATATTTATAAATTCATGATCAACTGTACATATCAAGAAGCCAACTCTACCTCAAAATGGGAAGTTTGTCTTCGTGAGTTTCTATGGGGTTCAGATTAGAGATAAGATTTTTTATTCTTAGATAACATATCTACTTGTTATAATTAGTTCATGGCTAAAAAGAAAATCAACTGCAAAAATTTCACAAAATAATATAAATGATTCCATCAATAAATGTGATTGTGCAGCTAGGTTTGTTAATTTTTAATTACCAAAATATCAGTCATCTTATCAGATACTACCTTAAGAACACCATTGTTTTTTGTCCATCCCTTCAAAAGAATCAATAAAAATAAGTTCTTGTGTTGCTGGGTTTATTAATTGTCAAGCTCACATTAATCTTCATCCATGGTTTCTTTGGGATGCTGTTGGTCTAATTTCATCATCTATTAATTTTCTGACTTGTACATGCCAATTAGATTTTATATTAATGTCATGATACCCATTGACAAAACATCAAACAGGCCAAGACCCTTTCACAAATCTTTTATTTGAAAGTCATAGATAATATGTCATATATAATGGAATTGTGACAAACTATAATGGAATTAGCTTCAAAGCCCCAAGATTTATTAGTTACTTAGGTCAAAAAGTAAATTCTCAATGCCATATAATCTACTTATTCTAAAGACAGCCTTACACAAATACATCTAAATGCTAACATTTCTATATAAACAAAATTATAACTTAAAGAAATCAATAAAGACATATAAAGAATATATAATACAACTTAGCTTTGAGAATTATCAATTACTTAAATATTAGTCATTTTGATCACAAATTCACATAGAAACGATTATATAAATAAATTTACAGGCTTAAACTTATAGAATAATAACATATTCCTAGTAATTTTATTTATAATAAGAATTTTTCAACCAACCCAAACATTATCCACTTAAAGCCCTTTTTTTTTTGTCTTCTTGTAGCAAATCTAAGTCATGGATGTTAATGGGGATAGAACAATATACTACCACTTTAAAAAGGTGTAGACATAGATACTTACCCCAAGATAATAAGCTTTTGATGGAATCATTGATTTGAGAACTACTTTTAAGAACCCCTTTAGCAGGAAGAAGAGTTCTGACATTTTGTCTTTGGAGGATAAATTGACCCAAAGCTATAATCTCTGAGTTTCTCTTCTTGTAGGCATTTCAGGGTGGATAATTCCTCTACCTGTTGTCATCCATTGCACAAAAAAATATATGTAACAAAGAAGAATAAGTTTCATGTAATAAAGCCCTAACATAATTTTTCTCATTCCTATTGATCAACAGCAAGTCAGCAATTGATATGTCTTACCTGGACATCACCAGGTCCAATTGTACACTTATGGCCTACACAATCTTGATGAGTAATGCCTCCCCAAAATCCAAAAAACTCAACTTCAGTTTCTTTACAATTAAACCCGATAATAATCAAGTAATTGAATTGCTTTGAGACAAAGTATACCAGTAACATGTGCGTGACAGTCTCAAAACTTTTAAAACAAAAATCACATCAAAATATACTGAATTAATATACACAATGAGTCACGATTAATGAATGTACATGACATCAAAAACAACAATGAATGCAGAACCTCTGTGTGGATGATTTGGAAATCCATTGGGAGGAGTCAAGGCAATCCATATCAATCAAAGAAAATTCAAACTTTAAAAAAGATAAGATTGGAATTTTTCATACATGAAAAATCGTCCAACATCATAAAAGGATCCAAATTCTTCAAGTCAATTCTGAAAATTTAATACCCAGAAGATAGAAAGTCAAGAACAAAATAACCATGAATAAAAATTGACACCAACCAACTAATAAAACAAATAAAACAGCTATATAAAGATTCTTGAATCCCAAACACACTAAATAAAACCCCAAAATTATTCATTATTTGATTCCTACAATTTCTCAGTAACCAAACAAAAATCATTATTATTATGAAATTTTTTTTAAAAAACCAAAGCAATGACACGAAAAGGGAGAGATGGACATCAAGGAATTTAGGATTTTGAACATAATGTTGTAAGTTGTAACAATGTACATAAAAGAGAAATCACGAAAATGAAGATAACCTCATCCTGCACAATTAGCTAACATTTCAGCAACCCCATTTAGCTTGGCTGGAATGAAATTGAATTTCCACTAATGCAATCCTGGCAACAGAGCATAAAATATTAAAATAAGAGCAACTAAAAGTCCATAGCTTAAAAATTTGGAGTTAGAAGATTGCATAGCAAAGATCACCTGCTGAGCACCTGTTTTGAAAATAACAGAAAAATGCCAACATTAAGACCAAATTAGGACACAACTAATAGTTCTAATATTATTTGAAGAACCTGCAATTATTTGCGCAAAGCTACCCTTTATAAATATTCTGAAACCAACAACGTCAGTATTTTACAGAAAATGAACAGCCCAATATACTTTAAACTATATAACAGTTGGTGTATCCCATCTACTCATGCCCAGCACGGTGAACATCCTAAAAAAAATCAAGTAGAAAGAAAAGGCAACATAACAATCATCCACACCACAGTACTACACAAAGAAATCAAAGTCAAACATAGTCGTTGAAATCACAGAGGATAAGATTCACCCTAAATACTAAAAACAAATAGACCCATACATGACCCACAACACAGAAGAGATATTAATAAAATAAAAAAATAAAAATAAAAAGCAATCTACGGAAACAATATTATTAATCTAATCCTCACATTGAATTCTTACGCAGAACAGTCAGAAGAATAGAGGTCAAGAGCAATTGGGATTTAAAGATACCTAAACTGAATAGAGAAGAGGGTGGGAAGAGAAAGAGGCTGACGTTAGAAAGCCAAAGTCTGAAGGTTCGAAGCTGTCTTTGGAAGAGAGAGAGCTTGGCATTAGCAAGCTGAAGCGCTATTTTTCTGAAACCGTGAGAGTAGGGAAGGGGTCTACGTTAAAAATTAAAGACCATTTTTTTAAAATGGTAAAACTGGGGAGAGACAAAGGGTGTTGCATGAGGAAATAAATGTGGGGAAGGGGGAGGAATCTGAAATGTGGGAAGGGGAGAGGAAAAATAGTAAGTTTGAAAGTTTGAAACCGTGAATATAAAGGGTTTAAGAAAGGGTTTAGGTTGAAAAGGCTTTGGGTTTGGGCTTTTTTGTGGAATTAACTGCATAAGAAGTATGCTTTGTGTGAATAAAGGGTTGAGATTTATTTTATATTTATTAGGATTTTATAATTGATAAAAATTATTTTAAAATTTTTGGACGAATAAAAAAAGAAGATAGAAATGACATGGTTGCTGACATGGCTCAATGTGAGTATAGTAACATTAAATTCCACGCTTCAGCTTTTAGTAATATATATAGATAGATTTAGTGTGGATTTGGATAAAAAATAAATAAACAAAAGGGGGCATTATTTTCGATTGAAATAAAGCAGAAACATCGAAACTGTCCTATATACTAATGGGTTAGTACAATTTAGCCCCACTAAAAAAAAAAATGTTAGAGAAAGCCCAAAGAAAGTGTTGAGATAAGGCACAAAATGGTGGGTCCTCTCTTCCACGGATCCGAATCTTTACCGTTTTAGTTGAAATTGAGAGTGTCCAGTTAAGGGTTAGGATCTGTCTAAAACAAATCTATGGTCTACAACATTCCACCTCATTTAAAGGCTTTAACCTAACCAAATAGCAAATTTTAATATGGTAACCAGAGTTAACGCTGATCCTAATGGTGGTGGTGATGTAAGTACTGATATGCGTTTAAGTTGAAATGGGAATGCTTTTACTCAAATTGATCCGTTTGTTTGGTTTCTTTCAATTTTAGCTTATCAAACACTGATTTGGCTTGCTCTAAATTTTTGGTTTGATTATTCTATTTAATGGATAGAATAATCACCACTTTTTTTGATGTCTCAGAAGGCTAATAATACAAAATTTTCATAACTTTCCTATGTAACTAATGACACTAGGCACCTTTTTCAGCAATCTGATTCAAGGCTTCTAATGGATATGGCAGATAGGTCTAACTTAAGTTTGGGTTGGTTGAATTTGGGTATTGACTCAAATGGATGATGATGGGATTAATTTGGGCTTTTCTTTAGTGGCCCATCACTTTGTAGACAATGACTGATTTATCTCTTATTTAATATTTGAAGAAATATATATCTAGGTACATTTATTATTTATTACATTGAAACTGTAAAAATAATAATCACCACCTCATTCTAAAAAGTATTTATAAGAAGAGACTTTCTCCTACTACTTTTAGAAAAATATATAATAGTCCTATTTCTATTTTCTACTAGAGGAAGGAAAAAAAAAAATCCAAATTCAACAAGGAAAAAGGAAAGAGCATAATCTAAATCTTGATTCAACTAGAAAGCTAGCAAAATCCTAATTCAACTAAGAAAGGAAAAATAACATAAATTATTAAAAATTATTTTATACACAATCAATCATCGTTCTAAGATAATTTTTGGATGGTCAAGTCTTCTGTTGAGTTGGATAGAACTCTATATAAATAGATGTCATTTTTTTTATGACATAGAAGAACTCTACTCAGATTAGTTACATGTCGCATAGTATACTATATAACAATCTTCATTGTTAATCAAAATCCTATAGGCAATTGATCGCCAGAACCAGTTATCAGAAAATCTAGGGGCTTTTTACCCCTATGAGCTAAGCAATTTATCCTTATATCAAGAGGTAGTAGATGCCATTTTTTATAAGTCAAAAGAACAAATTACATAAAAATTTGAATAATAAAAATATAAAATAACTAATTAACAAATTCTCGTGGGTATTAACTATTAAGGTTAATTTAATGTGGGTTTGGATACAATATAAATAAATAAATTTTAAAAATAAATAAATAAATAAAAGGGGGCATTATTTTCTTTTAAAATAAAGCATAAACATCAAAACTGTCTTATATACTAATGGGTCAGTACAATTTAGCCCGACCAAAAACAAATTTTTAGAGAAAGCCCAAAGAAAGTGTGGAGAGAAGGCACTGTCGTACCCACATTACTAAATTAAAAAAAAATTAAAAAAAACAAAAAAATAAACCAAAACAAAGAGAGACATTTGTGAATCCTTCCCGTGGCGTATAGCCTTTATCTCTTCCACAGATCCGAATCTAGATCTTTACCGTTTTAGTTAAATTTGAGAGTGTCCAGTTAAGGTTAGCATTTGTCTAAAAAAAATTTAAGGTCTAGAACATTCCACCTCATTTTAAAGCTTTAACCTAACCAAATTGCAAATTTGACTGTAATAACTAGAGTTAACGCTGATCCTAATGGTGGTGGTGATGTAAGTTCTAATATGCGTTTAAGTTGAAACGGAAATGCTTTTACTCAAATTGATCCATTTGTTTCGGTAATTTCAATTTTGATTTTGAATTAGATTACATTGACTTGGCTCACGAATGAGGAAGCATAAAATTTTGAGTAACACGCGATACACACTTACTGTACACATATTGTCACGTAACTAAATTTTTTTTTTTTTTAACTCAATTTTACAATTTTAATTGGAATGCAAGTGTACATAGAGTGTGTAATAAAATTTTTTGTAAAATTTTATCCACAAAGGAAAAAAAAATCAAAGTTTTTTTTTTTTTTTTTTTTGCTATTTAGCTGACATAATTATATACTATAGATCCATAGGGACTCCATCTTTGAAAAGACTTTGCACTTGTTTTATTTTTAGTAGAATTGATTTTGTGAATCTCAATGAAAGAGTAAATTAGCTATCAATTCCCCCCTGCCCCCCCATCCCCCAAAAAAAAAAAAAATTTCGAAACATAGTCAATTATAGATGGAATGAGAAATAATTCTTTTTCCTTTGCTTGTAAGGAAAGAGATGAGAGAAATAAAATATGGAAATAATTGGTTTTTATGGGTCTCACCAATTTATATATATATTTAAAAGAAAATCATTTCCTCCAAATCCACAAAATTACTCTTACACTTATACACATGAAAATTTTTAAATATTTTGTGAAATTACATTTATATTTTCATAATTAAACATTAACTTATAATTTATAAGGATAAAGTAGTAAAATAATTTTTTTTATTATCTTTCTTTCATATTTTTTTTCCCTCTACATCCAAACACATGAATAAATATTTTTCTTTCCCTCTACATCCAAACACACGAAGGCCTTCTGTTTTCACAAAAGTAAAAAACATGTGGGGCTCTCTTTGAACTTTGTAGGATGGCAAGAAGGTCCAAACACAAGAATAAATATTTTTCTTTCCCTCTACGTCCAAACACATGAAGGCCTTCTGTTTCCACAAAAGTCAAAAATACGTGGGGCTCTCTTTAAACTTTGTAGGACTGCGGGCAGAGGATCCAAACACGCGAATAAATATTTTTCATTCCCTCCACGTCCAAACATATGAGGCCTTCTGTTTCCACAAAAGTCAAAAACATGTGGGGCTTTTTTTGAACTTTGTAGGATTGCGGGCAAGAGGGTCCAAACACACGAATAAATATTTTTCTTTCCCTTTACGTCCAAACACACGAAGGCCTTCTATTTCCACAAAAGTCAAAAATATGTGGGGCTCTCTTAGAACTTTGTTGGATTGCGGGCAAGAGGGTATGGGTATCCTTGTCTCACTCATCTAGTTTTGTTTGAGATTTGGAAAATTATAAAATGATATCCTAGAAGAATCGCAAAATTTGTGGGAAAAAACTAAAAAGTTCTTTACTTGATATATCCGAGTCAATGGTGCATGACTAAAGAGAAGCTACTTTTCCACAAAAGTTAAAAAAACATGTGCACCTCTCTTTGAACTTTGTAGGATTGCGTGAAAAAAGATGTCCTTGGCAGTTGGCACCATCCACTTTTGCTTGATCTTGGGAGAAAAATGGTGCAGTGATATTAGATATTTTAATACATAAATCTGTTACTGATAATGAAAAATAGTTCAAACATTTATATATTATTTTGTCGAAATAATACTAATTATATTTATTATCATATTAATTTGTAATTTTTTTTAATTATAAAATTTGTATCAAAGTTATATCAAATTTTATTTAAAAAATTCTTATAATCAGATATGACAAGAATTTAATTAATGCCAATTAATTAACATAATAAGTGAATATAAATTACTTTTTTCTTTTTTCCTTTTTTGATTGATTCGGTTAGGTCTGTGGTTGATTTTACCCCTCCCTAACACTACTGATTACTCTCACCATCGTATAAGATGGGTTCTATGGTCCTTCTCAAAAAAAGAAAAGAAAAAGGGGGTTCTATAGTTTACCAAAAAAAAGTTGTTTTCTTATGGGTAAATGCATACTCACCTTTGATATATATTATAATTCATTTATCAAGAGTCTTGTAACTTAATTGACACTTCTCTATGTACAAAGTGTTTAGAGGTTTAGAGTTTGATTATTGTAACTATCTATAAAAAAAAATAAAAAATTGTCACAAACTCACCTTCAATTGCCCCCTCCCCCCGGTATGAGCAATGTTCTCAAGGAGAGGCTCTTTTGTTTTCTCCTTTGTGATTTTCTCTATTTTTTAATAAAATTTCTAGTTAAAAAAAAAAAAAAGGAAAAAAAAACTCAGATTGACTAATAAAGTACTGATAACAAGTTTCTAAAAAAGAAAAAAGAAAAATAGTAATGATAAGAAGTTAGCTATTTACTACTTACCATATTCTCAACACATGAATATATATATGGTCGAACTTTTAACACAGAAACTTCCATGATATTGCAATGTAAAATTAAAGCATAAGTATGGTATCTAAAAAGTTACTTGTCGCGCACTTTTGAAATGCTAACGTAGAAAATGAACTATTGTGATGGGTGATTTGTCTGTGAGAAGGGAAATAAAAAAATAAAAATTTCTGTGAGTAAGAAAAAAAGTATTATTTTAATATAACGAATCTTAAAATGAAGAACAGTTGTATAGTGTGTTATAAAATCGAATATGTAAAATAGATAAATAAAATATAATAGATTTTTTTTTTATATTCCCCCCTACAAAAAAAAAATGGTAGGACAAATTTGAAATATTTTAGTTGAAAATGAATTTTATTATATATAAATCCATTTTATTATAAATTTGAAATACAAATTTTATGTATTATTTTATTAGATATAAATCCATGATGAAAATGAAATACCTAAAGACCGGGGGATGCTAACATTGAAATAGGACTTTATTGTTTATCCGCTCGCATTTACTCTATTCCGCACTTAGTTTAAGTTAAAGTAAAATCAACCGAGTCATAATATTTTTATTTTTGGGTCTAAACCGCTCTTGTGTTTTAACACATTTTCGAGCTTTCAATAAAAAATATCATATAAATATTCCTTTTACTATTAAAAATTAAATGAAAGCATTCATAAGATGCATTATATAAAAGATCTTATTGTTTGGTTAATATTAATTAAAAAAAAAACTTAAATGATTTCTTCTTCTTTTTTTTTTTTTTTTTTTAGAATCAAGCTTAAATGACTTTATGTACTAATGGATTTGGAAAAAATAATTAAATTAACTCATTTAATTATTTACTAGTAGATTTTACAATTGAAATGGATTGAATGATTCGAAGTGGACCGAAATGTTACGTTGATTTGGCTCAACAGGAGCGTGGTAATAATAAATTTTATTTTTCAATTTTTAGATATTATATAGATTTCTAATACTATCCCTCGAATGTGGGTCCGAACTCCCCTCAATAAATGAGACAACACGTAATATTTTATTTTTAAATGATAAATTGATCAGAAACAATGTCCTAAACCTACTTTGATACCATGTCAAATTATTATTTGTCCCAAAAATCTTAAGATAGGAAATGATGAATTTAATCAATTTAATTACCATTATTTTCTAAAACTAGGTGTAGGGATAAGGGTCCAAATTTGTATATTGGGCATTGGGCCTTGGCTGAGGACGTTTGTTGGTCAGATGACAAATAACAGTAGTGAGGATGTTAAGCTCAAAATCCCATGAGTAAAATGCAAGCAAAAAGGTTGGGGAATGTGGTCCGAGGAGGAGTATCTCCTCGGATGAACAAAGCACAGATCAAAGGTATATCCTGTCGACCAGAGCGGTCTTCCAGGAGGTTCTACTGATAGGGACATGTATCATAAACGTACAAGAGGGATGAAGGCTCAGAGGTATTTAAGGAAAAGCTACTACCACCACATTGAATGCTTTGCAGCTAACTTTCTGGCCGCATTTATGTGGAGAAGACCCCTGAACAGTGCTGTCTAGGCTATCCCAACTCACAGAAGGGCAGAGAGGGTGTCCGATAGGACAAGCACTCAAGTAATAGCCTGGATGATCAACAAATGTAGGGCCAAGATCAATCAAGGGTGGATATATAACTTAGGGAACCCCTGAGGAAAAGGGGATTGGGAAAGAGAGAGAGAAAAGACTGTAGCAATCAAATTGTATTAGTAATATGTTCAATTGATTTATATTAGAACTTACCTCCTTGGACCGTGCCAAGAGGGAATTTATTTGGATCAATCCTTTTTACTTTTGCTTGATTATCTTTCAAACCAATTCTAGCCGTTGTTCAACTCATTAGGGCCTAGTTCTCTAACCCACTCTCTACAAATTTATTGTATTGGGCTCAGCAGGCCTATATCCCTTTACATTTTGGGCTTGGGCTCCAACACGTGCCCCTACACTAGGTATTCCGTCCATTTCATGGTAGCCTTTTTTTTTTTTTTTGGGGGGGAAAAGGTAGCCCAAGTTGATAGCTTTAACATTAAAAAATCATTCATTTTGATATTTCATAAGTTTTATTTATACGCAATGGTTTGAATTATTGGTAGCCCGAGACGGACATTGGTAGTAATTGCAAATTTAAAAGATGAAATTGAGGAAATTAAAACTTCAATAACCAAACTGACTATTGACCCAAACTTAAAAGGATGTAAAATCAACCTTAACAATTAGTACTCGAACAAAGTATAAGTAAGATTTGGGTTTTAGGAGCACTACCTCGTTTTAGAATTGAATCAAAGAAATAAAATATTACGTTAAAGTACCACTTCATTAGAGGTGGTGCATACAACCGTTACATAAAATATCATATCATATGAAGTCTTCATACATTGGAAATAAGTAATATTAAAATTGAACTATCAGCTTTGAAGAAATGCAGAGGGAAACACAAAGTGTGTTGTGACAGAGTGTAAGATTTCAGGCTTTTCTGTAGGAACCATCAAATCTGGTCCTGAAAGCTCGAAAATGTGTTGAAAACACAAGAGCAATTTAGACCCCCCCAATTAAACTTACGGCTCGATAGATTTTACACTAACTTAAGACTAAGTACGGAATAGTGCAAAAGCGAGCAGATAAACAAATAAGCTACTCTAATCCATAAACTAAGCAACACAGTAGTATAATGGAATAAACAAGAGTATGGAAGAAGGATGCAAACACAGAAAACACCGAGACGTGTTCTCGAAGAGGAAACCGAAGAACTCGGCGAAAAACCTCTCCGCTGCCCTCCAAGCGGAAATCGATCCACTAGACAATCAGTTGGGATACATGGGTTAGCAAGAGACCCTCCAAGCCTAATCTACCCGATGTACCTAAGCCCTCCAAGCTCCTACTCCAACAAGGCTTCTCGGAACCGTGTCTTGTCTAGCACCCCGGATCCCGCAACAAGCTCCATGTTGCATCTGCCATTCCAGGCTTCTTCCAATGCTTCCCAGCAGCACCAAAACGTCTCACAGCACTCTCAAAGGGTGTGGTAAGTGTTTGGGCTATCAACCTCTCAATGGTGTGGAAATGGAAAGGGAAGGGTTGAGGAGATACCACAAGCAAGTGTATAGAGAAAGGTGGGGATGACAATCTCTAATTCACAATGTGTTTGGCTAGGGTTTTTCTCTCTGAAGCATTCCTCAACATTTGTGGGTAATAAGGGTATATATAGGATAGGCACAGAAAGTGTAAGTCAGTCAGTACAGGCTGGCAGAATAGATAGCCTCGCGGGTGTCTCGCGGGAAGGCCTTACCCGCGAGATACTCGCGAGACACAGCTGTCTCCACCTGGCCTGACTCTTCGCATTCCAGCATGTGCAGGGCACATGCTTCACTTCGCGGGAAGCTAGGTCGCGACATACTCGCGAGAATCCTTCAGCCTCTAAATGCTTGAGTCTTCACAAACTCTCTCTATCACACAACCCTTACAACAAAACCCACAATAAATACAGGGTATAAACGATTGATAATAATTACAAACAAATTTGGCACGGAATAAAAGCCAACAAAATACATAGTTGTAAATAACAACTTTACAATCTCCCCCTTTGGCTATTCCGTGACAAAACTCTAAAACAGACTCTAGACTTAAACGTGAGTTTGGGAACAAAGGTAAAACTCACTCACACCTAATTCTAGATTCTGATAAGCTCTTGAAACATATGAACAAGTAACTCCTGAAACACAACAACAAAATAATATCATTGTATGCAGAAAAACTTGAAAAGCATATGGAGCAATAATAGCATGATCAAGCAAAATGGAATTAAAACAATAGACCATGGCATGATCAAACAAGCAATCACTTACGCAAAAGTGATCACTATGCTCATTCACACAAGGAATGACCATCCGGACATGCAAGGTGATAAGCTCAAATGAAGAGTATCATTTACAAGTCCAACACTCAACCAATGTGAAATACACGAAGTATTTGCATCTAGGAACAATCCTACTAGGGCACAAGAGTGTTCATCACTCAACCAATGCATAGAACGTATATGCATCTAGGAACAATCCTACAAGGGCACAAGAGTGATATACTGAAGTAAAATGAATGACATTAAACAACAAGTACACAAGCATAAAGGTTGCATAAGCAAGGTACTGCATATGCATGGCACAAACCATAAAAGCCTACAAAATATGCAATGAAACAAACCCTTAAAGCTTACAAAAGTAACATGGGTACATGCAAGATATGCTACAAAGCATAGAGAATATCACAAAAGACACTACTGAAATTATACTGAAATAAAAACAGAGTATCAAAGCTTTAAACCAAAAGCAGTAAAACAATTATGAAAACCAAATAAAAAAACTGAGTTAAACCGTCTGTAAAACCAATAACCAATGTTACTATGTTTCTAAGCTATGCTCCCCCTAACGCTGTGCAAGCTCTTCTTCAGCTCCCCCTCAAAATTTTCTCCCCCTTTTTGACCGGAATGGCCAAAGGGCTAGAACTGGTCGGAGTTTGAGTCTGATCCATGACTGGAGGACAGGTTCTGAATCTGGGATGATAACTCGGTGATTTGTCCTTGAAGGTATGCGAACTAATCCGCTGTGTACTGCACATGGGAGTCGAGCATTGTAGACATCTGATCCATTTTAGCTAGTAACTGATCAAGTTTGCTCAAGCCTTGTGTTAGAGCTGAAGATGATGGATGTGCAGAAGGCTCTGGAGCCGAGGTGAACCTGTCAATCTCCTCCTCTGTATCTTCACCTTCATCTTGCTGAACCCGTGGTGGTGGTATGGTATGCACACCAGTCTTGGAGCCTCTAATGTGGGCTGTGCTCCTAGTCAGTGTATTAGCACCAATAGGATAGTCCCTCTAAACTATAGTAAGACCACTTGGGAATTTCAGCTTCGTCTTAGCGATGAATCCCATGATCAGAGAGGGAAAAGGCATTATGGTTCTTGTATTCTGCTTCCTAATGCTCTTTTTCAGAATGTGGAAGATGTGGCTGCAAATATCAATCTCCTTATGAGTGAAAAGATCATAGAGAAACCTCGTCCTTGGAGCTGATAGTGTGGTGAGGTTGGTGACTGGATACAGGTTATGAATCATCACATAACTCAAAGTTCTCATTTCTGGAGAAAACTTGAGTGTATCCATTGATGATTTCGTTGGAACCCCTCCAAGAGTCGTTATCATTTCCTTGATAGAGCCCAATCTTTCATCATATTGAACTGACATTGGTTGAGAGGGAGGACGTATCTCTAACAAGTCTTGAATACTGTCTCTTGTGATTACGAATTCCTTGTGCCTCACCCAACAAATAATCCTGTCATCTTCCACATCAGCATTTGAGAAGAACTCTCTGATAATTTCGGAATACACAGTCCCAACTGGATTCAACAGCTTAGTCCAAGTTCTCTCTTTGAATGCATCTGGAATGCATGTGTGCTCAAGTGCCTCTAATTGAACTACCCGTTCCATGATGATGGTTGCTCTCTTGTAGCAATCGTTGAACTTCATATCAGTTTCAGCAGACTTGAAATGATCAGAATCAGTGCGTGCATGCTTTGAGGTTGGTTTCTTCTTAGCTGCATGCTTGGTGGGAGACATCTGCACAATTTCACAAAGCAAAAAAGAAAAGAAATGCACAAACACAAACCAGAAGACAAAAACTTGATTAGATTCAAGTTAGTTCCAAATTAGAGTTAAACTAACTAAAAACAGAGCATGGTTGACTCTTAACAGCATGCTTAAAGACACAAACCTATAAAGCATAAACACAATGCATAAAACTAAGAGACAGTGCAAGTGTGTGTGTCTGTGTGCATGTGCTGATGAGTGCGTGTGGCATGAGATGCATGAGGGGTGCCTAAGTGTGCCTAGGTGTGTGTCAAGAGTGTGCAACATGAGCAAAGTGTATGAAACACACGATCAATGACCAAATTGAGTGAAGCATGGTCAAACAAGTGACAACCCATAGATTGAAATCACTTGATTTCAATTTGGCACAAAAATGTCATTCGGACATTTTGTCGAACACCTAACATGCACAAATGCAAATATGACATGAATAATGTATGAACATGGTGAAAACATGCCTAAATACACTTTAAAATGCCACAAGGGGCCAACACAGATGCACAAACATCAAATGGGACACAGCCCAATCAAAAGATTTGAGAAATATTTACCCAATTTAGAAAACTAACCCAAATTTTCAAAAATCCCCAATTATCAAAACCCTAACAAAAATTCTGCATAATCGAAGCAAAAACTTAAAAAGAATTGTTTATAAAACATACCTTGAAGAAGAAAATGCAGAAAAGATGCTTGGATTGAAGGGGTTTGAATGGAATAGTGATTTAGGTTGAAAAGGTTCGAGAGAGGTTGAGCGAGGGAAGTTTTTGTGATTTGAAAAACTGTCACATCAGCAATATAAAACTGAAAACACGCATTTTTCGTGGGTTAGGGAGTAGCGACATAGTCGCGAAACAGTCGCGAGAATGGCCACTGAAGCAGAAAACTTTCGCGAGAAGCACTAAGTCGCGAGACAGTCGCGGTAACTTCTGTCTGAATTCTGAAAAATCCAATTTTTAGCCAAACAGCATTTCGTGAGAAGGGGTTGGTCGCGATACAGTCGCGAGAGTTTCTGTGTGACATGAAGAAAAAAATATTTCCATCAATCCCTTTTCGCGGGAAGCTCTAAGTCGCGAGCTTCTCGCGAAACAGCCCCTGAACCAGTTTTGTGAAGAAAAACACAAAAATGCATTTTGAACAAAAATACAAATCACGAAAGTATAAAAACACTTTCAAAAACAAATAAAACACTCAAAAATCTTTTTGGATTTGATCAACAAGTTCTTGAGCATTACACATCACATTTGAACATATACAATCACACAAATGAGATATGCATTGATTGAATCAAGGTCTTGTGTGTTGTGTGTGAGTATCAAATGTGAAATAGTCCTTAGACCAGAGCGAAGCTTCAATGATCAATTCAATCAAGTCATACACAACTGATACGAAATCAAGTGGACTATCTCCATTATAGAAATGAGTATATATGACCTCCCACACATTCAATACATAGCTTAGAAGCTTTTCATTTGGCTTCTACAAAAGGCATAACAATTGGTCCATTTTATTTTGTTTGGACAAAAAAAACATCTCATTTTGAGATTGGTGCTTGAAATTTATGATATTTCAACCTTGATGATTAGCCTTTGGCTTTTTGAGCACCATACAAAACACATTAAGAAGAGTCGCTTTCCCTTTTTCCTAGTCGAATACTAGTGTGTGCGACAGGCTTTTGCAGCTCAATATCTCTTTTCATTTGGAGATTTACATTTGGTGAGCTCTTTTAGCAAAACATAAAAATAAAGTGGGAAGAGATATAGACACAAGTCTATGCAAGTATCAAGACCAACAAGACTATTGACCAATCATTCATGACAAGCTTGAAGATCTATTTACAACAGTCACACATAGTGTTCAAGATTTCTTCCACATAGAAAAGAGTGCATACATAACAAGCCAAGATCGTAAATGCACTACGCCATTAGTACGAAGGTACTAGGCCCAAACTCACATGTGTCAAACACAAAACAAGTGATCAAACTTTTGAGATTTTTCAATTTTTTTTATGGGTTTTTGAATTTTTGAACACACCCAAAACAGAACAAGAAAAGAAAGATCAACAAAAACAGCTGGTACAAACCAACCAGACAAAATATCAACAGTAAAAAGAAAGCAATGCATGAAATGATGCAACAGCAAATGTCCCTAAACATTGAAAGAATTTATGCATGGACATGTTATAATGCTTATGCATGAGTACCCCTCTTCACCCACACGTCACGTGCGTTTGGAGTGATATCCTTGATGGATTGGGTACGAGAGTTTGGACTTTCAAACCTTCTGGTGAAACTCTCCAAGCAAGTGGTGAAGGCACCGATCATTTTCATCACGTCCATCATACCGGGATCACGATTTTGACTTCTCGGTTGCTCACCACCCCAAGACCTCATGTCATTTCTCCTTCCTCGTGACTGAGGTGCGCTTGCATTGTTGTCTGATCTCAGCTTTTGACAGCTGGGTCTGGTATGTCCTTGCAGTCCGCAATAATGACACACACAATCCGTTCTAGGACCCCGTTGTGATCTTGGGAGAGATCTTCCTCTAGTTTCATGTTTAACCACTGATTGATTTCGGGGCTTATTCACCATTCGTTGCTCAGCCACATTCTTCTTCTTTACATCCTAAACTTTCTCAAAAATGGGCTCTTCTATACCCGTCTCGTTTGCCTTCACAAACTTTACTTCTTTGGTGACTTTAGCTGATGAGCAGCTTCCTCCGGTGTATCCCAACCCGGACTTGTTTGAAGAAGGTTTTTGAGATGATATAACATCTTCTAGCTTCTAAGAGGAGACTCTCTCTATCTTAGCATGAGCTTGCACAACCTTTTGCTCAAGAAACCTCACCTTCGTATAGGCTTCAGACAACTCGCTATTTAGTATCTCAATCTCACACTTAGCCTCTTTATATTTGACCAAGAGACTTTTGTAATCTTCCTCAGCTTTCTTCATTTTCCTTACAGCTGCCTTGGCTACTCTGGAATACTCTCCCGACTTCTCAAGTAGTAAGGAGTAATTTTCTTGAAGATTAGTTGTATTCTCTTCCTCTTCAGCATCGATTCTTCCACAATCCCAATAGACTCTGAATCAGAATGCTCACCAAGCTCCTTCACAAGTGCACCCAAATCATCCGATGACTCCACATGAGCAATAGTCATGAAGGCAGAGTAGTTTCCCTCTCCGTCGCAGCTCTCTTCTGAGTCAGAATCAGAAGAATCAAAATCATTGAGCGTCGTGGCATAAGCCTTGCCTTTTCCCCTCAGAAAATTTGGACACTCCTTCTTTAGATGTCCATGGCCATTGCACTCATAGCACACAATGTCTGAAGGAGGTTGAGACTCCCTCCCTTCTTTCCTTGTAAACTCTTTCCTATCACCTCTTGAAGATGAAAATTTTCTTCTGTTGAATGGTTTTCCACTGTTCTTCATCTTCAGAAATTTTCGGAAGTTTTTCGCAAGATATACTACTTCCTTCTCCACTCCATCTTCTTCGGAAGGATCATCCATTCTTTCGGTGATGGTTTTAAGAGCAAGAGATTTACTCGTCTTGTGGGAAGGCAGTCCAAGCTCATACGTTTGGAGTGATCCAATGAGCTCTTGGATCTTAATTTCATCCAAATCCTTGCTTTCCTCTATGCCTGTGACTTTTGCCCGAAAGCTCTCCGGTAAGGACCTCAAAATTTTTCTCACCACCTTAGTCTCTTCAATCTTCTCCCTAAGATTGAATTTAGCAATTACAATTTCATTGAGCTTCCCATAGAATGAATCAAATGGTTCATCATCCCCCATCTTGAACTCTTCAAATTTGGTGGTAAGCATCTGAAACTTTGTGTCCTTAACTTTCTTCATACCCTCATATGTTGTCTCCAAAATCTTCCAAGCTTCCTTGGCTACTGTCATATGAGAGATCCTGTGGAATTCATCAGGAGACACACCACAGAAAATAGCATTTAAAGCTTTACTATTAGCATTGGCTGCTACGAGAGCTCCCTTATCCCAAGTGGACTTAGGATCCTCCGGCTTAGTCTAGCCTATCTCAACCGCATCCCACACGGTATCATCCATAGAGCATAAAAATGCTCTCATTCTGACTTTCCAGAAGGCATAATTGTTCCCATCAAAAAATGGTGGAACATTAAGCGATTGAGACCGGTCCATCTCAAATAGGGTCAAGGATCACATTCAGGTATTTAAATCACAGCAAGTGTACCCACTCTGATACCAATTGAAAGCTCGAAAATGTGTTGAAAATACAAGAGCAATTTAGACCCCCCAATTAAACTTACGGCTCGATAGATTTTACACTAACTTAAGACTAAGTGCGGAATAGTGTAAAAGCGAGCGGATAAACAAATAAGCTACTCTAATCCATAAACTAAGCAACACAGCAGTATAATGGAATAAACAAGAGTAGGGAAGAAGGATGCAAACACAGAAAACACCGAGACGTGTTCTCGAAGAGGAAACCGAAGAACTCGGCGAAAAACCTCTCCGCCGCCCTCCAAGCGAAAATCGATCCACTAGACAATCAGTTGGGATACATGGGTTAGCAAGAGACCCTCCAAGCCTAATCTACCCGATGTACCTAAGCCCTCCAAGCTCCTACTCCAACAAGGCTTCTCGGAACCGTGTCTTGTCTAGCATTCCGGATCCCGCAATAAGCTCCATGTTGCATCTGCCATTCCAGGCTTCTTCCAATGCTTCCCAATCGCACCAAAACGTCTCACAGCACTCTCAAAGGGTGTGGTAAGTGTTTGGGCTATCAACCTCTCAATGGTGTGGAAATGGAGAGGGAAGGGTTGAGGAGATACCACAAGCAAGTGTATAGAGAAAGGTGGGGATGACAATCTCTAATTCACAATGTGTTTGGCTAGGGTTTTTCTCTTTGAAGCATTCCTCAACATTTGTGGGTAATGAGGGTATATATAGGATAGGTGCAAAAAGTGTGAGTCAGTCAGTACAAGCTGGCAGAACAGATAGCCTCGTGGGTGTCTCGCGGGAAGGCCTTACTTGCGAGATACTCGCGAGACACAGCTGTCTCCACCTGACCTGACTCTTCGCATTCCAGCATGTGCAGGGCACATGCTTCACTTCGCGGGAAGCTAGGTCGCGACATACCCGCGAGAATCCTTCAGCCTTTAAATGCTTGAGTCTTAACAAACTCTCTCTCTATCACACAACCCTTACAACAAATCCCACAATAAATACAAGGTATAAACGATTGATAATAATTACAATCAAATTTGGCACGGAATAAAAGCCAACAAAATACATAGTTGTAAATAACAACTTTACAGGTCCCAACTCTCAAGACCTCTTATAATTAAGGTTATCATATATGATACAGCAAAACCATTTTTATTTCTTTGATCCTCCGTTAAACATGCTCAAATCCTTACAAAAGATACCGAAGCTAGACCAATCAATAAAATATTTTTATATACAAAAAGGAAGATGATTGATTAAGAACAAAAAGTATAACTAAAGAAAGATAGAATAAAATAAAATTAGACAAATAGCCCAGCTTCTAAATAAGCTAATCATTCAAAAATCTACTTCGAACCCCTTTAAATTGATTTGCCTAAGTCAAAGATGCACAAAGTTTATGCACTTATTAACTAAGTAATCAAACATTTCTGCTTTGTAGACTAGCAAGTTGTTGCGGACACCATGAAACCTTTACTCTTTTGCTTCTTTTGATGTATAGAAGAGGATCGTTGAGAGCTTTTCCCATATGTCAGTCATAAAAAGAGAGATTCCCCTAAGGTCTCAATATGGTCAATACTATCCTTTAATGCATTAGGCGTTTTCTAGGACTTTTGTTTTGGAAGTTATTTGATCTTTGGTCATCCTTGCCCTTGGACCTTGGGCAGGACCTGACCATGAAACATGAAAAACATATATATAATTTCCCAACGTAAGGACCATAATTTGTCATTAACATATTAAACTGTTTCTTAGTTCAATGATATTATTTAATTCTCCTTATTATAAGAACTTGGATTTGAATTCTCCATTCACTTTTGTTATAAAGAATGATGAAAAAAATATATAAAAAAAACCTCTTAAGTTTTGACAATAATATTCAACTTGCATGTAGTATTGTGTATGCCGTTAAAACATTCATGAAAATAAATTATTAATGGTCAGTGTGATGATACATATTTATATTCAAAACTACATTTCCATGTAAATAGTATTGCGAGAGATTTTGTGTTATACTCAAAACCTCCAAGAGGTTAAATGTTACACTCAAAAATCTCAGAAGAAAGTTATACATAATTAATGGTTTACACATAAAACAGTATCATTTGAGTAATAAGTGTTATATACAGGTTCCATTTTTTTTTTAATTAAAAAAAAAAAAAGGAATTTTGTGTGTTTTTTTCAAATATATATAACAGAATAAAAAGACAAAAGAGTATTCCTAGGTCGGCAAATATGATTGAACCCTAATGATTGTCCATGTTTGACTGGTGGGATGTCATTGTTTAAAACTTTAAACTATGTGCAAGTGCAAATAATAAGAGTTGGTTATGAGTTGATAAATAGAAGATATATATTGGGAAAGGGAGCTGAATTTGTGGGAGTATGCACTATGCTGATAAGATATCCAGTAACCACACATATATATTTGTCTTAAGCAAAATACATTTTGCATGGTAGGAATATTTAGTACAAGTTTAATTTCTTAATTGCTATTGGCGCATTCATTTAATCAATTGCCAATAATGTAGGAGTTGTCCCATTTATTAGTCTTTTATGTCTAATCAACGTCATTAACAGTGTGAACCGCCCTATTTATTTTGTATATATTGCACTGATCACTATTGTGACCCACTAATTTTGTTGTTTAAGTGCAGGAACTTATTCTTAATTCAAGTTGTTAGGAAGAACACTAATATTGTCAATCTAATCTACATTAACCGCGTAAACCACTCTATTTATTTTGTTTATTAATTAGTGATCTTTTATGTCTAATCAACATCATTAGCCGCGTAAACCACTCTACTTATTTTGTATTTATAGAACTGATAATCGCTACTGTGACCCACTAATTTTGCTGTTTAAGTGCAGGAACTTATTCTTAATTCAAAGTGTTAGGAAGGACGCTTGTATTGTCAATCTACATTAATCGTATCATATAAGGTAGCTATCACTTATCAGCACAATAACTTGGGGTCCCATGACACTCACAATTCACACCTTCATAGATAGGGAATCCCTATTTCAAAATGAACACATTTTTTGTAAAAATAAAGTTTGCAATTCAAAAAGACAAACTCATCTTTACACTAAAAAGGGAAAATGCAAAGCTACGAGCCCACAAAAGTATCAATACAACCACTAGTATTACCAATTAATCTCAATACAACCACTAGTATTACAAGCTACTCTAAGCCATATTCATTAACACACAGTAGTAAAATGAAAGCTAAAAGAGTAGGGAAGAAGAATGCAAACACAACATAACACGTTGATGTGTTATCGAAGAGGAAACCGAAGTACTTGGCGTAAAACCTCTCCGCTGCTCTCCAAACAGTAAATCGATCCACTAGACAATAAGTTGGGATACACAAATAGCAAGAGACCCTCCAAGTCTAATCTACCAAATGCACCAAAGCCCTCCAAGCTCTTACTCCAACAAGACTTCTCGAAACCGTGTCTTGTCTAGCTTTTCGGATCCCGCGATACGCCCGATTGCATCTGCCAAAGCTTAGCTTCTTCTAATGCTTCCCAGCAGCACCAAAGCCTCACTTGACACTCAGAATGGGTGTGGTAAGTGTTTGGGCTATCAACCTCTCAAGGATATGGAAATGGAGAGGTAGGAGTTGAGGAAAACCACAATGGATTGTGTAGAGAATTGTGGGTATAACAATCTCTCACTCTCAAGGGCTGTGGCTAGGGTTTTCTCTCTGAAAAGCACTCCTTAACAAATGTGGGTAATGTGGGTATATATAGTGTGGGTAAAGACATGGTGTATTAGATATGACAAAATAGCAAAACAGAATATTTCGCGGGTATCTCGAGAGAAGGCCTTACCTGCGAGACACTCATGAAAACCAGCTGTCACCATCCTGTCATGACTCTTTGCATTCCAATCATGTGCTAGGCACATGCTTCACTTCGTGGGAAGGCTTCTCGCGAGCTACCCGTGAAAACTTCTTTAGTCTTCAATTGCCTTGAGTCTTCACACTCTCTCTCACACACAACCCTTACAATAAAATCCCACATAAAATACAGGGTACAAAAGATTGAAAATAATTACAATCAAATTTGGCACGGAATTAAAGCCAACACAAAATAGTTGTAAATCACAACTTTACATTTATTAACTAAAATTTTTACAAAAAGTGATATGATTGGTTAGTTTCACATCAACAACATAATAAACAAATTCCTAATTAATTTTTTTCTAATGTAGTTAATTAGTATAAATTTTACTACATATAATTTTTACTAATATATATAATATCTAAATGTTAAAGCGTATAATTTATTTTTGCTATGCTCATTCTGAGGCATATCAATGTAGCATTTCAGTCAAATTTGGTCTATTTCGGTCCACTTTGCTCCATTTTGGTCTAATTTGGTTCATTCGGTCCACTTATGTCCACTTTGGTCCATTCCTTTCACTTGGCTCCACTTGTGTCTATTCGGTCCATTTCAGTCCATTCGGTCCACTTATGTCCACTTTGGTCCACTCCTTCCACTTGGGTTTATTTGGTCTAATTCGGTACTTCTGGTCCCCTTTGGTCCATATCAGTCCACTTCAGTCTATTTGGTCCATTTTGGTTTAATTTGGTCCGCTTCAGTACATTTGATCTGATTCGGTCCTTTCGGTCAACTTATGTCCACTTCGGTCCATTCCTTCCATTTCAGTCAACTTTGGTCTATTCGGTCTAGTTAAGTCCATTTAGTCTAATTTGGTCTATTTTGGTCCTTTTTGGACTAATTGAATGTTAAATTGATTTTTTTTTTTGTAAGTTGCCTTTTTTAGTTTTAGGCTCAAAAATTATTTTTTTTATTCTTAATTTTTGGGTTAAAAGTATGAAATTTTTTTCTATTTGAGTCAAATTCTTAAGTTTAGAGCTGAAAGCAAGCCAACAGAATAAGCATTATAAAAATGATAAGTATTCAAAAGATTGCTTTAAAATTCAAATTTCAATAATACAGTCATCTATATCTATATAATAACTAATAGCCGAAACGTTTGACTTTTTATTGACCACTTCTCATTGCGCCACGTGGCGACATAAATTACTGACACGTTCACTTTAAAACATTAAACAATTGTATCTTTTCGGTGAGGTGGCTTTTGGTTCGGTGGTTTATGAGAAACAATTTTCTGATTCTCTTCATATTAAAAGTTTCTCAAAAAAATTTAAGTTCTTCTCAAAGAAAAAAAAAATACAACGTTTTGACTCTTGGGTAGCAGTTACAAATCCGTTTCATATTCCTACCCATAAAAAACCTCTATAAAAAAAAAAATTCAGACACTTTACTTTGTCTCTCTCCCCATACGCTCCTCTCTCCCTTTCTCTCTCTCACTCTCTTCCGAAATGTATTTCCTATGCACAATTTTGAAACAATTTCTCTCTATTTGGTTGAAAAACTCAGAAAAATGGCTTTGTTGCGTCAAAATTTCCCGGTTCAATTTCTCCAAATGACTCCACCTGCTTTGAATCTTTCTACTCAAGATACCCCAAACGCATCAGATCAAATCTCCTTGGTAAGATCACCTTGAATCCTCAATTTTTGTTGTTGTTATCCTAATCTATTTGCTAATGAATAATTTGTGGTTTTTTGTTTCCATTCTGAACATTCTTGAATTAGGACGAAAGACAAAATAAATTTGAGGCTCAAATGTTTGGGATTTGGGGTTCCTAATTAGGGTTTTCTGTAATTATAGATTTCACTTCCTAATCTGTTTTCCTCTTTGTACTTTTTTTTTTTTTTTTTCCCCAGGGAAACACCATTACAGTGGGCAGTTATAGATTTTATACAGTTACAAATACATTTCACTTTATATTTCTTTAGACAAAAATCAAAAACAAAAAATTCAACTTCCTTCTGATTCTTCACCGTCTCTTTTTAAACGGCGGTGAACCTTTGGTTTTTACAAAAACATTTGGGGGGTTATAATGCTATGTTCCATTTTAGTTTTTTGATTCAAGTTATTGTCAAGTTTTTGAGTCATATTTCAGTCTAGGAAATTTTAATTCTCTTTTACTAGACTCACTTTTTTCAAATCTCCAGTGAAACTTCCAAATTGGGCGAAGGTGCGTTGTTCAGAAAACTTTCTCAAACACCCCACACAGTCGCACATCTTTAGAGAAACAAAAGACTGCCTAAATTAATCTATAGAAGCAACGTTCTGCCTAGGTAGTTACCAAAAAATTTCTATGGTTTCATATCTCTTCCCAAAAAAAAAACTTCTTTCTTCTCCCTCTGTTTCTTTACATTCTTCTCTCTCTCTCTCTCCCTCTCTCTCTGTACTCTATTCCTGCAACAACTTTGAAACATTTTCTCCACACAAGTTTTTCCCTGTTTGCAGAAATACTCAGAAACAAGACTTCTTTTCTACTTTTTAAAAATAATTAAAACAGCTGAATCAATATACATAGCAGCGAAAATTATCTGAAAAAAGAAAAAGAAAATTGAGTGAGAGAGAGAGTCTGTAAGATTTTGAAAGGTAAGTTTTTACAAATTTTCCCCTTTATATTTCTGGTTCTTAATTTATTCTTCTGTTAATAAATGGTTGATTTTGTATTTACATAATTTAAGTTTTACTATTAATTGGCTAATGAATTTTGAGGGCATTTGTCAATGAGGAGGAGGATAATCTGTGCTATATGTTCAAAGTCCAGCAAGATTTGGTTTTTGAGATTAGTTTATGATTAGTTTTAGGGTTATTTTACAAAAGAAATACAGTTGATAGAAATCTGGATAAATAATTAATGAAATAGAAAAAAAATATATATATATATAAGAATTTGTTTTTGTTGCATGTAATACTATAGGTGTTGAACAATTATTGTATTACAATGTTAGGGGTGAATTCATTGAATTTTGTGTCATTGTTATTTTGTTTTAGTACAATGCAGCCATACAGATGCGTTGAGAGTTGAAAAGAGTTTTAGTTTCAGTTGTTTCAAGCATTCGAATTTAGTTACCTGCTTGGTAAATCTTTGTTTTAAGGCATTGAAATAAAAAAAAGATATGTTATCTATTTGTTTATTGTTTGGACTCAACCTATTATTTGAGGATTGAATATAGTGAAAATGGCTACTTTCCTAATTGTTGCCAAAAAAAATAAAAAATAAAAAAATATAGCAATCGTTCACTTTTTTTTTTATGGGTTTGGTTTGATACTCTTCAAAATTTGTATTACGTGCTGAAATTGGTAACATAAATGCGTGTATGTATGTTTTGTTTGAAATGTAATTTTCCAATTAGTTTTTGTTTAGATGGTTTTCCTCGCCCCACAGTGTTCACATACTTGTGTTGGAGGTCCTAAATTCATTGCCTCCATAAATTTTGTACGCATTTTATCTTTGCATCTTATAAGCCTTCAAAGAGATGAATGGTAATATCCCTTCTCTGATCTTGAAAAATTGCTGGTATGTCAAGTAGAAATTAATTAATTCGTCAATCTTACTTATTTTAAGATAAGTGCTAATCAAATTTAGAAGGTTTGCATATTAAGCCAAGAGCAGCAGCTTTTGTATTTAGATTTTTTTGAGATTAGCGTGGAGTATTTCAGTTACAAAGGAAGTGGGTCTACCACAAGCCAAAAAATATATAAATACATAAATAAAGATTTTTTTTTTGAGATTACTGTTGTTTTACTAATTTACTTTGTTCAAACACAATCTGTATTTTGTATGTTTCATTCAAGCCATAAATGGAAATTGTTGTAATACCACTTTTTTGTTTCTTTTGTAGGAAAAAAAAAGTTTCCATCATTGGTATTGAATTGTTTTGTATCATCCAACTTAAAATTCATTTAAAAATCTGTAATATGCCTTTTAGTTTTGCATAGTGATAAAGGTGTTCATTAAAGCTTGCTATTTGTTAAGTCTCTCTCAACCCTCTCTCTGAATTTTTGCCTCAAATTTATAATATCTAATACCATGCCCATCCTGTGTAATCATATATAACTAAGTTATATAACTTATATTTTAGATCAAGTTACAATTTCAACAGCTAATACTATCATAGGAATTATATCCATAGCCTTTTGTAATTTCCTATGTTAAAACAGAGTTCCAAACATGTTTATATCTATAATTATTTATAGCTATGAATTGATTTTCTCATGCTTAACCTTTACCACTCCAATGCAAAGAATTAATGTAGTTCTTAGCCTGTATGGATCGTATCATTTGAGTTTTGCTTTTGCCTTTGTCTCTGTTCTTCTGCTTGCAATATTCCAGCTAAATATAGGCATTTTTTGTTTCTCTATATTACTGTACTTCTTAGCATGTATGGATCATTCTTCTTCAATTGGTTTATAGGAAAGAGATGAGATTTTATAAGCAGAATGCTTGGGTCATAGCATTGAGTAACCGTGATAGCTAATTGCGGTTGCTATTGGTTTATGTGTAAATTAAATGTCTAGAACTAAGATAGTTGTGACAATAGTGTTTATTGAAATTCTTTATAAATTGAATCTTTAGCTACATGATTTACAATTAATATGAAGTTGTATGTTTTTATTGTTGCAAAATTTTATTTGGATTCTGGCTTTAAGCCTAGCTATAAACATACAACGGTTGCAAGTTGCAATTCTTTGTAAATAGTTTTCCCTTTCTTTTTTTTTTCATTCTTTTAGATTTTTTCTTCATGGGCAAATCAACCTCTTAATGATTCCTTTAGCCTTTTCTTTTTATCATAAGGTTGATTAATTATTTTTTTATTTAACTATCCCGTGCATCGCACGGGTTAGCGACTAGTTATAGTTATAGTTATATTTTGAAGCATTCTTGAAAAAAAAAAAGGTTATATTTTGAAAGAAAAAAAATGCTACAATTCTAAACTTATATAATAATTTAAAGTTAATGTAACATGTTACACGTGTTCCATAGAATGATGGTGTAATTTTTTTTTTAAAATTTAAATTCTTGAATATGTTCAAATTAGTCAACTGATTATAGTATATTTTAAAAAAAATTATTTTTAATAATATCTTCTCCATTTATATAAAACAATATTATAATTATGTAGTTTAAAAAATCTTTATATTAAATTATGTTTTCATACACATTCATATCACTATGTATTGTTGTTGAATGCAAAATACATAATATGTTCCATTAAATAAAACTTATAAAAATATAAAATACTTTTAAATAGTACATGCACTATTTAACTCACAAATTTTACATTATATTTTTATAAAATAATTATATTACATTTTCCTATGTGTTTGTGACTAGTAATTATTAAACTTTAAGCTTAAAGTTTAAACTTTTGGAACAAATGACAGTTTGTCTCACATCAAACATTAACAAGCTCAATGGGAAGAACATAAGAAATCAATCTCTCTCTAGCGTTTTCTTTCTTATTATTTTTTTAAAAAAGTAAGAATTTTACTAGAAAAGCAAAATGAAACCAAATACTAAGCCCCAGCCTCCGAGGAAATAACTTCAGAAAAACTCAAAGAGGACCAAGAGCCAAACCGGAGCATCCATACACAAAATTCCTTAATGATCAACTCGCTAATTCATGGGCCAGCCATATTAGCTCCTCTATTAACCTAGCTAAATACAAGAAGATCAAGAGGGCCAATAGATTGAAGAGCTTTAGAAACAAAATTGACCAATTTCCATGGGATCCTATCCTTTGGAACCTTCAAAGTATCAATACATAGCTGACAGTCACTTTCAACAATCACACTCAAACCAGCTCTGCTTGCCTAATTGATTATTGACAATATAGCTTTTGCTTCTGCTTGGACATTGGACAAGGACATTGGTATTCACCTTTTTTGAATGAGCAAACACCAAATTCCATCTTCAAACTCTAGAAAATACTGCTACACAGGCATAGTTCCCACTGCAGCATTACAATTCAGCTTCAAAGTCCCCTGAGCTGGTCTTGGCCACTTATAGGTACTTCTTTGGGAATTGCTGAGTTCATAGCCTCTTCTGATCCCCCAATGGTCTTTGAAAAGTTTATGAAGCCTTTTACAAAATGCTTCCTCCAAAGGAACCAAACCTTCAAACATTACTTGATTTCTAACATTCAAAATGAGGTCAAGCGCCAGTTCACTTAACAGTAAGAATTAATCCTTTTGCTCTTTTATCAAGCTGGAATGCTTAAAGAGGGTTTAACAGTGCTGCTATCAATTGTGAAGGAGATTGTATTCGAAGATTATCAATTCTAAGCCTCCAACAGCTTGCAAACCATAAGTTCCAAACAATTTGGCAATGAGTAAACAGGTGTTAGGTTGTTTCCAATTCAGAACTACAAAGAGGGCAATCTAAATCAAGATTAGAAACGTACCTGTTCAGTTTTTTCTTTAGTTGGTAGAATATCCAAGGTTATCCTCCATAGATGCATTTTGAGCCTATAATGGAGTTTAGACTAGCATATCTTGCTTATTATAGGATCTTCGATTGCACCAATATCATTTTCCATGAGTGAATTATATGCAGATTTCACTATAAACTGACCGCTTTCTGTTCTTAACCATGCCTACCTGTCCAATTGGCCACGCTGCCACAGTGGAAGCTTCAGCATTGCCTTGAAGGACTCCTAATCAAACAGACAATGCAACTTTTTTTCATCCCAACCTATTCTTCACAGATTCATCGTTCGAGATACTACTATATACTATTTAGCACCTTGATTGCTATGGATTGAAATGAAGCCTAGTTTATTAGAGAGGGATCCTCCCAAACTAAAATAGAGTCTCTGCTTCCCACTATTTTGTAAGCATCTTTTGCCAATAAACTCTTCACCCCTTCCAAGCTTTTAAAGGTTTAAGTAGCAAAGGGTGTAGAAGGGACTCTCAACCAGTGGGGACAAGTGATAATTTATCATGTTATCAAAGTAGGTTCAAATCTTGTCTCCACCCTACCTTCCATTTGAAAATTTAAAATTCTGTGTGCTGAGTCCTATTAATTGAAACAGAGTTCGAATCTACATGTGAGGAGGATTGTCAAAACACATAGTGATTAATTTAATTAAAGTTCAAAATTTTGAGACAAGTGATAATTTATCACACAGCATTAGTTCAACAAACACAACTTCAATAATAAGAACAACATAACAAATCAACCTCTTTCCTGTACAAAAGTAACAATGAACTAAATAGTCTTCCTCAAATGATAAATCCAATAAAGCAAAATTAAGTTCAAAATATTGATACCAGTTCCCAGCATAAAAATGCAGTCAGAACTCTGAAGTACAAAGTTCATATCATTTGGTGAAATTGTTTCCTAGGAATTTCACCAATTCGTACCTTGAATTGTCATGACCTAAGGCATGACAACAGAATCCATGAATCAAAATCTATGGACAATCAACGACGACTCCTGCACCACCTCTTCTCCTGACAATTATGCTTCCAACAACCTAGTAGAATCTGTAGTATGAAATAGGAAGAACAAGAACAAGTGTTGGGGTATCACAACCAATAAAACAGAAGAGATCTTTGGGGTACAATAAATACAATTAAGAACATGGTGTTTCCAATGAAGACATCCAGAGTTCAAATCCCACCACCTCCAACTATCAATGTATCAAAAAAAAGAAAAGAAAAAAAGCTAAAAATCCATGGAAACTCTAATACTGTCACAAATTGACTTGTTATATTACAAACCAAGACTAATGTGGTGAGAGCAGATCCATTTCTCAATGGGTTGGAAGACCACTAGATGTAAGGCTCAAACTCTCGCTTAGTGTAATGCGATAATTGAATCAATGGTGCCCCCAAACATTGAACTAAACTCTAGGAAATAAGATAAAAAAATATTCATCTAACAACAATTCCACATGGCTTCAAAAGACAAAGTTTAGCTCCAAACTGGTTTGGAGTTACCTTCTCCAACCCACTATATGGTGATTTATAAGACTATTCATGTGTATTATTTAAACAAGTCACATGACTCATTAACCACACATGGATGGTCTTTTCAATTGCCACATATTGGGTTAAAGGAAGATAGTTCCAGACCGGTCTGGATCTAAACTTTTTTCGCTTCAAAATAATGTTAGTGTAGAAATAATGCTCAAACCCTACAAACATATTAACTAATCATTAACCTTTAAATAAAGAGAGCTTCTTACCGAGAGAGAGAGAGAGAGAGAGAGAGAGAGAGAGAGAGAGAGAGAGAGAGAGAGAGAGAGAGAGAGAGAGAGAGAACTTTTCTAATTCATTTCAATGAAGGCTTGTATTCTTTAACATTGCAAACATTAATTTTTACTAATTTGAGTGTTATTATATACAGCAATTCCAGACTGTCAATAATTAGAACGGTATTAAATCATATTGACTTACTGAAGATGCTATTATGTTGACAGGTTGATAACACTCACCCTGCCCCTCTCAAGAGTCAAGATGAGGAAACTAGAAAATCTGCAAAAACTATACAGTCGGCAAATTATCTTTGACGGACTCCATTAGGCAACCAAACGTGCCTCCTCACTATCAGGGACAACAATGTCCAGCCTCATCATGGGTACATATTTTCTAGGGATTTGAGCACCAGCCTGCATGCACACTTCAACCACAGCAGGAGCCTTCCCATAAAATCTCCTGAGTGCACCCCTCATCGGGGGCCCTTTTGGGTCTTGAACATGCCAAACATAATTTGAAGCGAAAACTTCATCCACTGTGGCATCTTGCCAACCATGCTTCCCATCTCTCCACTGGTGCTTGAATTCCCCACACAGCTTAGCATTGTGACCCCAAGGACCCACATGAACCTCTGAACAATACCCGCATGCCTTCACAGTGTATTTCTTCATCAACTTCTCCACACCCAATCTAACAATTTCATATGCATCCATTGTCTCTTGCGCAATCCTTGCTACATCTGATGATGTCGGAGGTGGAAACCGTCCACATGCCCCATATGTATCAAGATCAGCGAGTGAATATGAATTTGCAGAGCGCCATGGCTTAGGCTCCTCAACATATCCACCTCGGTCGATCACTCTTTTCCCAATCATTCGAACGGGTGAGGTTCTTCGGCGTGAAGGGTACTCTGGTATATCCAAACCAGCTTGGATGCATAGCTCAACAACAGCTGGAATTCTGTCATATTCAAATCGAGTCTCATGCTTAATACGCCGACCAAAAGGGTCATAGAGATGGTATGACTCGATGGGAACAAGCACGTCATTAATAGAGCCCTTGACCCATGAGTGGAAGCTTCGACGTGATGCACTGGTTTGACCAAGGCAGTTTTGAATGTGGTGTCCAGTCTGGGCCACATGAACTTCGGAGCATTCACTGCAAAAGGGCTAAAACAAATTACACTCCAATATCTAGACCTAACTGCATAAAATTTGCTAATAGAATTATGAGGAACATTTTATGGAATGTGCCCGACATTGAAAGTAATGCCCTCAGAAGCTCAAATATAAATAAAGAGGATCATCAAAGTATTACCATTTTGGATCATCAAAATTCATGCTAAAGTGGCAAAGATGGTGTTGTTTGCACCCAAAACCCATTTCTCTACCCCTTCTCTCATTCTATTTTGTAACCAATTGGTATTAGAGCTTGAGGAAAGAGTGTATGGACTATGGACATCACAGATCGGCTCAATCATAATGCCTTTGCTTGGGATGAAATTAGCCAAAAAGTCACAGATGATGATGATGTTTGGGAAGCTAATATATATCTAAAAAAACTCAGAGACACGAGCTGAGGATGAGAGAGAAATAGAAGTAGATGAAATACCAGAATTAATTATGAAACGGAATCAATTTCTAACTCTACTAATATCCAATTAATATAAGGGCAACACGTTACTGACTAGACTGAACCACAAATTTTTATTCACGACTTTTAGTGTGTGATGAGTGCCATGCACATGTAGTTTAGGATATTGGGGATTGATGATATGATTGGAGATGAGGAAATCTCCAGCTAGGGAGTATGAAAAATCTCATCAGAGAAGAACGAAAAATTATGCAACTTTGTCAACCTCAGCATGTATCCAAAAAGTTCAGAGAGCCATCAAGAAAGAGATACAAGAGACAGTTGATGAATTCTTCTTAGAGGCTTGTGAAGTTTTAGAAGATGAGAGAAAGGCCAAGATGTTTGTGGCCATCAATGTCATGGCATGGAGAAAGTGGTTATTGGAAAAGCTTCAATAGTAGCATCTATTTTGCTTGTTAATGTGAGATAATTTTGGTACTTCATTTTTTTCTGAGTTTTGTCAAGTAAATCAGATCCCATATTAATGTAAAGGCATTTTTCAATGCAATGTCCTGTATGATTTCCTTGTTAAAATTGGAAAATGAATTCTTGGGACATGCTTTTCACAAAATATAGGATACTCATACGAAGTTTATGACATGGGCTTAATTGTAACTGAATTTAAGGTTGATTTCCTTGATTGTCGATGAAATATGCTAATCAATATTTTTCCCAAAAGAAAAATGGATTGAAGCCTTAAGTGCGCAACTCATGGCACCATGACTTGCGAATTGTTTTTGTTTCTCTAAAAAAAAAAAAAAAAATCGCATCTCTTGTGTAGCGTGCAAACACTTATATCTTTCAACGTATATATATGGCAATAACGTATCTATACAAAAATTTTTACAACTAAAAACTGATGAGTTGGAAGAATTTTCTCAACCCACTACTCAAACTACTTTATTATCCATTATTTAAAACTTGTTATTCACTTATTTGGATAGTTGCGAAATAAATTGACTCTAGACTTATTGTAAAATTTTATTTACAAGAACAAAAAAAAAAGAAAAAAGAAAAAAGAAAAAGAGAGATCAAAGTTTAGTAGAATTGATTTTGGGGAATCTGGAGGAAAAGGAAAAGAGAGAAAATTGGTTGGAAAAAGAAAAAAAATTCATAATCGAGGGTAGGGGTGTCCACGGGTCGATCTGAATTGGATTAGGGTTAAACCGCCTCTCAACCAGATCAACTTGAGTCTGGGATTGTGAGGGTGCCTTTTTTCTTCAGCACTGTGGCCCAAGGATCCTGGGCCGAATGAAAATGTTCTTGGTGGACTGGGCTCGACTCACCGCAGCTAAAGGGCTGTTTAAGAATCGATTGGTGCACAAAACAAACTTCCTACAATACAAATGGCTAACAAAGCAAGTATATCCATATTGAATGACATTTTAACAGTAAAGGAAATGCATAACAAGTGAAATATGACATAAGAACAAGTTAGGGATCCTCTAATTAGTGAGGTGTATTTTATTAATTTCCCTTAGTTGTGATTACAATGCTCACTAAGACGTGGTGCAAGGTTCAACTGAGTTCAAAAGTTACAGACTTTGATAGCTATTCAAGCTTCAAAGACTTGTAAAGTTTGAATTTGTTGAATCCGAGCATGTACTGTAGTGGCTGTCTCTGGGATACCGGGAACGGTTCCTCTGTTTTCTCTTAAGTTTACAGAGTCTTTTTCTACAATTTTGTGAGGCTTCAGAAAGCAATTGTGAACGCCTCTTAATCGTAAATGAATTCTCTATTCTTTTATCTGAATTCCAATCCCCTGTAGCATGGACCCCTTCCTCCTTTTATAGCACAGCTTCGGGCCCCGGGGTACTAACGATTTCTCCCTTTTGCCCTTTAGAGTCCGTGCCGTGCCAGGTTGCTTCAGGGTCGTGTCGTTTCTTTTTTTTTCATAGTTTCTTGCTTTTTGTTGCGACAAGATGAAAGTCCTTCAGCTAGCTTTCTATTCCCAGATTTTCCGTGGGTTGGCCTGAGGCTATTTGGCTTTTTCTTCTCAGCGCTCCAGCTTTTCCAGTTGTACTCTTCCTTGTCTCTTTCTCCAAATGGTTGGAACCAGGCTCCTGCGTTTTTGCTTTGTACTTCCCCTGCGTGTCTGGGTCATAAGGTCCGCGTGCCCTTTGTCTCTTATCTCTCTTTAAATTTGCTGTAATCTCACTTCGCGCGTCCAGGGATCCCTTGCCTCTGGGGAACTTCTGGGATCCCGACCCAGTTCTTCCTTCTGGGCTTTCTCTGGTTTGCTGGCTCTGCCTGATTTGGGCCTTTTCTCTGAATCCTAATCCTCTGGGCTTTTTTTTTTTTCTTTTCTTTCTTTCTTCTCTCTTTTCTTTATTGTGAGAGCTCACCCTTTCTAGTTTTCATTACTCATTTATTTCTTCTTGTGTGAAATGGGCCCAATGTTTTTTTACTTCTTTGGGCCTATTTGTGGCCTTTTAATTTTGAACCTCAACATTTAGCCCCCCGAGCTCATGGGTTGCCTGCAGCCCATGCGTGAGTTTTCTGCAGGATTTTTCTCTTGTTTTGATTTTTTCTACGGGGATCCTGATCTTCAAACTTCTTCGGTATCCTGGCTCTTTTGTTTTTCTCCTTTTGTAACTCCTCCCTTTTTTTCGTGGGACGTGGCAGTTGAGTTGAAATAAAACTCTCACCACCTACTTTTACGTTCCCCATAATACTCATTAATAACTGTTGATAACTTCTCCCTTTTCAAATTTAATTCCTGGCAACTGGCGCGTCTTTCCACATATTGTCTTCTGTTCTTATTTCTTCATTTTCTCATTACCCTTTTTCCTTGTTTGCCTGAATCTTCTGTTCCCAACCCTTTTCTTTTCTTTCGCTCAGTCTCGCCGCTACCCTCTTTCTTCTTTCCAGATACCCATTGCTTCAATGGCTTCTTCCTCTTCTCGAAAAAGAAAGGAGCGTACTCCTAGTCCCTTTGAAGGTGAGGGTTCCTCTAGCTCTGCGTAAGATGAGACTGTTGTTGGGCGCCCTGCTTTTCCTTTGCGAGACCCCTAGTATACTCCTAGCTTATTCTTTCCTCGAGTGTCCCATGGCGAGACCCCTCCATCTCCTCACGCCTGGGTATTCTCTGGTCAAGCGGGTTTTGTTGGTTCTGCACAAGTTCCAGACCCTAGGGAGATTTTTGATCTCCAAATCAGGCAAGGACTTCGAGAAGCGGTCCCCATCTTCTTCGATTTTGTCGCTGGAAAGATCCAAGGCTAGCCCATTTGGGTGGATAATGAACTTTCTGACAGAGAGTTTGTGGGCCGCTTGGAGCGTGCCGACGTCCTGAAGGCAGTGGCTATTTCCAGGAATCTTGAGGGTTTCAGAGATGCCAAAGGCCTTAGGCATTTGGTGCGCCGTTGGTGTCCTGCTTTGCAGACTTTCACATTTTTTGTTGGTGAACTGACTGTTACCTTGGAGGATGTGGTCAATAATTTTCTTCTTCTGGTGCTTGGGGATGAAAACCCCTTTGATATTAAGCTTTCTGATGAGGATCTCGAAGTGGAAGAAAAATTATTTGCTCATTTTGGTGGACGTACTGCTTCTTCTGGTGGGAAACCGGCCAGGATGGGTAGGTGGGTTATGACTCTTTTGCGCGAGAAGGATAAGGAAGTCAGGCGTGCCGGGTTCCTTGCATTCTGGCTTAGCAAGTTCCTGTTCAGCGAGTTCCCCAGGTGTGGAATCAAGTCCACTCTTTTTCCCTTGGCGATTAAGTTGGCTCAGGGCACTCAATATCCTCTAGCCCCCATGTTTTTGGGCCATGTTTATTCTCAATTGGATCAGCTTCATGGAGATGAGGCTGAAGGTGATTCTTGTTATGTTATTACTTCTTCTCTTCATTGCGCCATTCTCCAGGTATTTATGTGGGATCGTTTTTCAGTTACTTTAGCAAAATGTAGGAATTTAAAGTTTGTGAAAGATAAGTTTCAGGGATCCCCTGATGTGGTAAAAGGGCTTTGTGGCAACTCAACTGACAGCCACCCTATTATTTTCCGTTGGCTGAGTCTGAAAGGTGGCAATCTTAACTTGGTTGAGTTATTTGATCAAGTAGGCCATTTGCATTGGCGCTCCCCCCGGGAGTTTGGCCCCGGTTTTGTTTGCGATTCTGTGTTATCTCCTTTTCTGACTTCTATAGGAAATACTTTTTATTTATGTCGCGGTGATGAAGGTAGCTTAGCCTACTTGGCTTGTATTAGTCCTTCCTGGCTTCCTGTGCTTTCCTCGACTGGCCCACGATACACCCATTACTCGGCGCATCGAGTACTTCGGCAGTTTGGCTTTGATCAGGATATTCCCCCAGTGTTCAATGACATAGTTCCTTCTCTTCCTTCCTTGGATCCCTTCATGAGACTTCAGGCCTTCTCTTATTGGTCACGACGGAGTCCTCAGTTTGTAGTACCCAACTCTCAGAGAGGAGTTTTTGCCTCCAGTGGCTATGCTGGTTATTGGAGGAGGGTTCAGAAGTCCTTTACTGATTATGCTGGTTTTGACACGATTGGGAGAGTCGCCAACCCTGGCATTTCTTCTACCCCAACATCCAACAAGCATCTGTCCCTGCCTACTACTGGTGTTGTTTCTACTGCTGTGAGCAGCAAAACTGGTTTCGCAGAATGGCATGCTTCCAGGGAAGGTTGGGTAACTTATGCGCGGGATTTCTCAGAGACCTGGTTAGGGTGTGACCTTGTTGTTGGTGCTTCTGTTGGGGTACCAAATAAGAAAGGGGCAGTAGAGGCCGTAAGTGCTAGTACTCCCGTTGGCATGAGTAAAGAAAAAACAATTAAGCAGGAAAAGTTGAAGGAGGCCGCGGCTGAAGAGAGTGTAGAGGATGTTGGCCCTAAGACAAAGAAGAAGAAGAAGAAGGCTGGGAAATCCCAGAAACAGTTGGTACTTGCTGAGGAGAAGGAAGTGGAGCAACCTTTGGCTATAAGGGGCCGGGTAAAGACTAAGGTAGAGTCTTCTTTTCCCCAGGCTCTTGTGAGTCCTTCAGTTCATGGTTCCTCGGGACCTTCTGGACGTACCCGTAGTAAACAACAGAGACCTGGAGACCCTGTTAAAAGAGAAAGAAGGGCAAGGCCTCTTTCCTTCTTTGCTCTTTTAGGTTGAAGTTTTGTTGTTTCTTTCCTTTTCTTTTTTTTTTTTTTTTTAACTAATGAGTGATTGTCTTCCCTGCAGTCCAAGCGTAAGCTAGATCCCAGGAAGGGAAGAAGCCAATCTTCTAGTGAAGATGTGGTATGGCTTTCCTTATCTGTGTTTTCTGCTGCTTGCTCTTATTTATTTCATATGGGTTATATATTCATGCTGCCCTGTTGCTCATGTCCCCTTTCTTTTGTTTATGTTGTTCCCCTTCTTTTCCTTCTTTAGGTGGAGGTTCCTCCCCCCGTGGTTGGTGATACTTTGGAGGAGGAGATGGCTGCAGCTGCATCTCAGAGTAGGGAGGAGGAGGCTCCCAGTGGTGACATAGCGGAGGAGACCGGGCAACCAATGCAGGATGTCCAGGTTGCCCAGGATCCTGAGGCTCCCATGCTTCCCGCGTCCCCAGGTCCTCAACTTGAACAGATTCCCAGTCCTGCCAAGACCGTGTTACCTCAGACTGGGTTAAGTACAAGGACTTTGGGAGGCGCATCATCATCCGGGCAAACAGGTGAGCCTTTCCTTTTTTTTTTATAGCCTTTTAGCTTTATTTCTTTTGCACCCCCTTTGTTTTTCTCTCCTCTGAATTCTTCCTTTCTCTCTTTTTTTTTTTTTTTTTTCTTTCCAAACCAAGCCAATGCGAGATCTGCCTCTGGTGCTGTTACTTCTTTGGAATCGGAGGATTCTGAGGGTGGGGTGTTGCATTCTTTCTCTCTTTCTACCCTTCTCTTGTATTTTTTTTTGTTATGGCGAAGCCCCCTGCATCCCTGCCTTCTTTTAGCCGTTTTGCTGAGGCTTCCTCACCTTTTTTTCAACTTGCCATGTGTTCTTTCCCAGAGTCCTTCAAGAAGTCAGAGGAGCAAGAGGAGGAAACTCCGCCCCAAGAGGCCAATACTGGTTTCTCCTCTACCCTCTTTTGTTTTTTATCTTTCTCTTTTTTTTTGTAAGAAGAAGCTAAGTCCCCCCCCCCTTTTTCTTTTCTCTTTTTTTTTTTTTTTTTTTTTGCAGGAGTTGATATCAAAAATCCTGAACTTGTGGTTCCTGAGGAGGGTGTAGGATCTGCTCAGGTTGCTGGCCCTCATGCTGTTCAGGGGGTTGAAGGTTCCTTTGGGACTCCAGGCGGTAATGCAGCAATGGGGGAGGCTCCAGAGGTGGTTGTTTCAGATCCTGCTTCAAGGCTCCCCACCTTTTTGGCTCGCTTTGATCTTCTGGAGTTCAACAGCCTCCCTGCCAGTCACTTCTGCCATTTCAGGTCCTCTTATGGCAGCTTCTTGCGGTTCTCTGTGCCTGTGGAAGGTTTGCCACTACTAGAAGGGCTGTTTAAAAGTCATGGGGACTTTACCCTTGGTTTCAGAAGAGGAGTATTTTTGGGGAACATTCTGATGGAGCTGCTGTGCGCCGTGTTGATTTCCTTGAGAGATTCTTCGCTAGACTCTCTATCTGAGGAAAAGCTCTTGGAATGGAGGGGTGTGGTTCAGGATCTCTTGGAAGCCAAGTTTAACCTATCCTTTTTGCTGGAGTATCTGCAATCATTGGCCCAAGTACTTTTCCAGAGGCAAGCTTCTAAAAGCATTGATGCTGAGATTGCTGCTGCTGAGGAAGCTTTAGCTCATGCTCACAAGACTTTGCAAGATCTGAAGGTCAAAAGGCAGAGGGTTCTTTCTTCTTCGGCTGTCCTTGCTCTCTCCTCAGATGGCTCTTTGTTGGCTGGCCTCCTTTCTTAGTCTTCCCCCTTTCTTTTTTTTAGTTGGTTTGGATACGTATGAACAATTTGGGGTTGTATAAATTTTCTATTTCTTTGTTTGAACAATGCTTCTGGCTCTCTCTTTTTTTTTTAGATCTGCACTTATGCTTTGAGACTGCTTCCATGTACTTGTGCTTCTGGATGGTTTCTAAATATTGCTTCTAATCTCTTTTAATGGCATGTGGATCTTCTTTCCTTATCTTTTTTTTTTTTTTTTACTGAGTCCTGGTCTGTGATTCCCATAAGTTTTGCTGCAGGTTCCAGCTGGGTACCCACTCCTTTTCTTCTTGATTGCGCAAGTACTGAGTTGGGTACATTGGGCAATATATATATATTTTCTTCAGCTCATGAACTTGACAGGTTTTTCTTTTATCAAGTACCGGGCTAGGTATCCTCAATATATGCCTGAGATCCTAGACCATGTATTTGAAACTTTAGCTGCTTTGCAGCTATCTGTGGGGTGATCCTTGGGTTATGTATCAAAAGATTTCCCCAGGTATCCTCCCCTTTTTTTTTGTTGCGCAAGTACTGAACTGGGTACATTGGGCAATGTATTTTATTTGTCCCAGCTCATGAATCTTGGCAAGTTTTAAGTACTGGGCTAGGTATCCTCAGTATATGCCTGAGATCCTAGACCATGTATTTGAACTTAACTGTTTGTAGTTATCTGTGGGGTGATCCTGGGTTATGCAAGAAGATTTTCTCAGGTATCCTCCCCTGATTTCGTTTGTGTTAGGACTTTGTGATAGTTAGGATTTAACAACTGAGAAGCAGGAGAAATTTCATTGAATTTAAAATATAAATTTCATTCAAGGAACACAGCAGATTTAACAAAGATAGTAAGGATCATAGAATGTCCTTCTACCACGAGTCTCTGAACAGAATTACTTAAACAGTAATATATAAAAAGAAAGAAACACTTAGCAGGTTGGAGAGCTTGGCAAAAGGATTCCAGTGTACTGAGACCCCTCCCTTCTCATTAAGGGTCATCAAATAGCTCACGACCCACAGCCCGACCCAGAAACCTGACGGCCCACTGGGCTAATGGGCGGCCCAGCCCGTTGTTATTGAGGCCCATGGGTAGTCCACTAGCCCAGTAGGTCAGGCCGTGGGCTAGTTTTTATGCCCATGGGTACCCAGTGGGCTAGCCCAGTAGCCCAACCCGTTGCCCAGCCCATTGGCCTAACCCGTTGGCTCAGTCCAATAACTCATAATTCATAACAAAAATATATAAGAAGTGTATGAAGGATTGATCTTGAGATATTATAGAGGAATTTCTTAAGAGAACTCCCTCAACCGCTAAGATACCCAAAGTAATTGTGCTAAATTTAGTTTACTTAATATATATTTTTCTAGTAGTCTAGCAAATTTGAATTAACCATTTGACATTTTTTTTTTCAATAAAGATAAAAATAAAAAACTATTTAAAGCCTTAATAAAAAAAAATTAAATAGGTTTTGTTGAGGTTCAAAATAATTAAATATCCATAAATAAAGCCCAAAGAGATGGAAAAGACATTGGGCCCATTTTACACAAAAAAAGAGGAAAGAAATGATAAAGGATGGGCTCTCATAATAAAGAAAAAAAAAAGAGAAGAAAAGATAAAAAAGAGGAAGAAGCCCAGAAGGACCTGATCTGGAGGTCCACGAAAAAGGGGCCCAAGAAAACAGGTAAAGTCGGCAAGCCAAAGGAAAAAGCCCAGAGGGCAGAATTGGGCCAGGACGCCCAGAAGCTCCCCGGGGGAAGAGGATCCCTGGACGCGCGAAGAGAAGTTAAAAAAACAAATTTGAAGAGAGAAAGGGGACAAAAGGCACGCGAGCCTTATGACCCAGACACGCAGTGGAAGTACAAGGCAAAATGCAGAAACTTGGTTCCAACCACTTGGAGAAAAAAGACAAGGAGAGGACCACTGGAAAAGCTGGAGCAAAAAGCCAAAGAGCCTCAGGACAGCCAACGGGGAAATCTGGAAATAGGAAACTAGCTGGGAGACTTTCATCTGGTCGCAACAAAGAAGAGAGAAACTGTGAAGAAAAAGGAAAAGACACGATCCTGAAACAATCAGGCGCGGGACAGACTTCAAGGGGCAAAAAGGAGAAATCATCAGTACCCCGGGAGCCCGAAACTATGCTATAAAAGGAGGGAGGGATCCATGCTACAAGGGACGGTTTTACGTTTAGAGCATTTTAAAGCATTTACAAGTATTCTTCCTGAGGTCTCATGAAATTGTAAACAAAGGGACTCTGTAAACTGAAGGGAAAACAGGGGAATTTGCTCCCGGTATCCCAGAGATAGCCGCTAAGGTACACGCTCGGATTCAACAAGTTCAAACTTTGC
This sequence comes from Quercus aquifolioides, assembly GCA_019022515.1. Lineage (NCBI taxonomy): Eukaryota > Viridiplantae > Streptophyta > Magnoliopsida > Fagales > Fagaceae > Quercus > Quercus aquifolioides. Next base: position 15,560,732 of record CM032330.1, on the reverse strand, counting down.
AAGCCTTTGAAGCTTGAATAGCTATCAAAGTCTGTGACTTTTGAACCCAGTTGGACCTTGCATCACGTCCTAGCGAGCCACTGTAACCACCATTAAAGGAAAACTAATGAAATACACCCCATTAATCAAGGGATCTCTAGCGTGTTCATTATACTTCATTTACTGTACATTTTTCCTTACTGTTAATTTGTCATTCAATACGAATATGCCTTTTTGTTAGCTATTTTTTATTGTAGGAAGTTTGTTCTGTGCACCAATCAGTTCTTAAAACAGCCCCCTTTAGCTGCGGAGAACTGATCCCAGTCCACCAAAAAATATCTCACACGGCCCAGGATCCTTGGGCCATAGTGCTAAAGAAAAAGCACTCTCACATTTTGGCGACTCCACTGGGGACTGGGTAAAGAAAAGGGAAGAAGCAATCCCTTCGCAGAACATGCCTCCAAGACAAAGGAACAGTAAGGGTGCTAATATGCCACCCACGGCCTCTGAGCCCGTGGGAGAAAATGAAGTGGCCTCCAGACAAAGAGGCGAGGTGCCCCTAGCAGAGCACGAAGCAGTATCAGAACAGAGGAATGCAAGACAGGAGCTAGACCCTGTAGCTCAGATGACTGCAATATTGAAAGATTTGCAACAAGAAGTTCGCCTTCTTAAAGAAGGCAAGACACAGGAAGTCAGAGACAATGCCCCTCATGTGGGCAACCAAGACGGAACCCAGCCAGAGGGAGGGTCAGCAGTGGGAGGAGGAACTAACCCCCAATACCTAACACTGGCAGATGTCAGTGCCCTCCTGGAGCAAGAAAGGGAAAAACTTTCTGGGACCCCCAAGCAATTTTCCCGGGATCCCCCATTCCCACCAGAACTCCTTGGTAAGCCGTACCCCAAGGGATATGAGCCACCAAAGTTCCATCCTTTTGATGGAAGGAATGGAAGTGCAGTAGAGCACGTGAGTAGGTTTGTCCACACTATGGGTCCCTACGCAGGAGACCGGGAGCTGTGCCTAAGAGAGTTTGTTAAGTCCCTAGTGGACAGAGCATACACTTGGTACACCACACTAAGACCTGGGTCCATTAAGACCTGGGACGAAATGATGGAAAGACATTCGAGGAACCACCGGTAATCCCATGTACTGAAGAAGAATTAAACCACGTCCTGGACAAATGGATTGGGGATGGAGTGGTTAGGCCGTTCACTGTGTCCAGGCCACCAACCGAAGAAGAAAGAAAAAATCCTTTGTTTTGCAGGATACATAACTATGTTAAGCATTCCACCAAGGATTGCTGGACCCTCCGCAGGCTTTTTCACAGGAAGCTGAGAGAAGGAACCTTGGAGCTCACCCAGAAGGAACCAGAAGTACAAAGGAACCCCCTGCCCAACCACAAAGGAAAGGGGGTGGTAGCTGTGGTAATCCATGGGAACCCGGCAGAACCAGAAGAGCCAGAAGGATCCTTCCACCCAAACACAGTCAGGACCCTCCAGAAGAATCCCAAATTCAGATCACTATTCAATCAGCTGGGATTTGGACCAGAAGCGAGGAGGGTGGCCACGGAATCTCTCATGACCATAGCAGCAGATTCAGGAATGGAATGCTTCACAGCAGAATCACATGCCAGTCGAGCTTTCCTGGAGACAACCAATGCCATAACTTTCACTGATGAAGACATGGAGGTTGAGCATCCAGACCATCGCAGACCTCTCTACCTAATGGCCACCATAAATGGTGTCCAAATCAGGAGAGCACTAGTAGACACAGGGGCATCACTCAACCTCATAGCCCTGAGTACCTTGGAAGCCGTGGGCTTAGCTGGAAGGAGGATCCTGGGGGCTCCCATGGAGATAACCGGATTCGTAGGATCAGCAGAATCAACCGAAGGATATATACAGCTAGCCCTAAGGGTGGGGCCAATAGTAGCCTTGACCAGATTTCATGTAATCAACTCAGAGGTGTCCTACCATGTACTGCTAGGACGGCCATGGCTCCATAAGCACCGCCTTATACCATCCACGTACCATCAGTGTGTTAAAGGGAGATTGAATGGGAGACCTGTAAGGATCCCTGCCAACCACAACCCTTTCAGCCAAGGGGAAGTAAACTTTGTAGAAACAATGTTCTATGATGAGCTAGAACCTGATGACGAGAGTCCCATGCCAGGGACCCCAGGAGCACCCGTTTTAGAAAAGGAAGAAGGAGGAGGTACCCATGACTTGAGGGACCTCCTGAAGAGAAAAAGGCAAAAGAAGGAGCCCAGCACCTCAGGATCCCGAGAGTGTGTAGTAGTACGGGAACCTGGGGGAAGATTAATATATCGCTTGTGAAGGTGCGCGGGGCCTGAGTGCATCGTGCAGGAAGGTCCCGGACCGCCAGAATGTATGATCGCCCAAGAGGAAGTCCCAGAGGAACCAGTTAAAGAGACACAAATCCAGCCTGAGGAAGAATTGCAGGAAGTAAACTTGGGGGCTGAACTGGGATCCCAGAAGCCTGTTTTCATCAGTAGCCAATTAACAACACAAGAAAAGGGGCCACTGGTGACTTTGCTTAAAGAATACACAGATGTGTTCGCATGGACCTATGATGAGATGCCTGGTCTGGATCCTGGGCTAGTGGTCCATGCCCTCAATGTGGACCCAGGAGTTAGACCAGTAATCCAACCAGCCAGGGTCTTTCACACTGACGTAGAAGCCCAGATAACTCAAGAGGTCAAGAAGCTGCTAGCAGCTGGTTTTATTAAGCCCATTCAGCACCCCAGATGGCTTTCTAACATAGTACCTGTGAAGAAGAAGAATGGCCAGATTCGTTGCTGTGTAGACTTCCGCAACCTGAATAAAGCATGTCCTAAAGACGAGTTCCCTCTCCCTAATATTGACCTCCTTGTGGATTCAGCTGCGGGAAGTTCTATGTTCTCATTCATGGACGGGTATAGTGGGTACAACCAGATTCGTATGGCCGCCAAGGATGCCGAGAAGACAGCATTCAGGACACCAATCGGAAATTTTTATTACACTGTGATGCCTTTTGGCCTCAAAAATGCAGGAGCCACATACCAGCGAACCATGACAGCCATTTTCCATGATATGATGCACGAGGAAATGGAAGACTATGTGGATGATATTGTGGTCAAGTCAAAAACTAGGACAGGACACCTTCAGGTACTTGAACGAGTTTTCAAAAGATGCAGAGAATACAAGCTACGCATGAACCCCATGAAATGTGCCTTCGGAGTATCTGCAGGAAAGTTCCTTGGGTTCCTGGTACATCACAAAGGAATAAGTGTAGATCCAGCCAAAGCCGCAGCCATTGCCACAATGAAAAGACCAACAACAGTGAAGGAGCTCAAGAGTTTCCTGGGAAGGGTCTCATACATCAGGAGGTTCGTGCCAGGATTGGCTTCGGCCACAGGAGGATTGTCTAAGCTATTAAAAAAGGGAACTGAGTTCACTTGGGGAGCAGAACAACAGGAAGCCTTTCAAAGGGTCCAACAGATCATGAACCATCTGCCCACTCTCCAGGCACCAGTACGTGGACGACCCCTGCTATTGTACTTGGCATCAAATGCCCAAGCAATAGGAGCCCTGCTGGCCCAAGAGGATGATGATGGGAACGAGCAACCTATTTACTATGTAAGCAGAACACTCAAGGATGCCGAGACTCAGTATCCCAGGATAGAAAAGGCTTGCCTAGTAGTCATCTACGCATCACAGAGGCTGAAGAGATACTTCTCAGCTCACCAAATCCTTTTGGTGACTAAGTCACACCCCATAAAAGCACTCCTGCATCAGCCCCTCCTAACAGGAAGAATCGCACAGTGGCTGGTCCTGCTTTCTCAATATGACATAGGCCTGAGGACCCCCAAGGCTGTCAAGAGTCAAGCCATAGCTGACCTCCTGGCACAGTTCCCAGGGAAGGAGGAGAGCTCGCTAAGTGAAGAAATCCCAGGTGAGGTAGCAGTAGCAAAAATCCCAGGAAAGAAATGGACAATGAGATTCGATGGATCAGCCACAACAACTTCAAATGGGGTGGGAGTCGTACTGAGCTGTGAAAATGGGGACACCATACCTCTATCTTTCAAGCTTGGTTTTTCCTGCTCCAATAATGCAGCTGAGTATGAGGCGTACTTAACCGGACTAACTATAGCACTCAGTATTGGGGTGAAACACATGAGAGTACTGGGAGATTCCAATCTTGTAGTCTCACAGGTGAAAGGTGACTTTGCACTAAGAGAAAAGAGTTTGGCAGCTTACAGGACATGGGCACAGAGGCTGGAGCAGGAATTCCTGACCTTTAGCATAAAATACACTCAGAGGAGTGAAAACAGGTTTGCAGACGCGCTTGCCACCCTGGGGTCCCAAGTACCATTCAAAGGAAAAGACACCCTGGTCAGAATAGGAAGGCAGGAGCATTCCATCTTAAAAATCCTCCAGCAGATATCCCCCGGAGAGTCCAAGCAGTGGGACTGGAGGAGTGAGGTAAAAGAAAAAATGAAAGAAACAGGATCCGGAGGAAGTGTCAAGGAGCTGAGGGACTACGCTCTGATAGAAGGAGAACTATACAGAAGACTGCCCGGAGGAATCCTATCTAGATGTATCAACGAGAAAGAAGGGAAGCTAAGATTGGAAGAGCTACATGCCCAAGTTTGTGGGACCTTAGAAAAGATCAGTCTATATAGGAGGATGCAGCGCATGGGGTACTACTGGCCAAATATGAACAAAGAAGCATCAACCATACAGGAAAAATGTCAAGAATGCCAATCCTCGGTGGACAAGGAAGAAAGCTATGCTGTATTTGTTACAGAAGATTGGAGGACTCCCTTCATGGAATACTTGGCGCAAGGGATCCTACCAACTGACAGGACACTGGCCCACCAGCTCAAGAAGCTCACGATCAGATATTTCTTACAAAACGGGGTCCTATTCAAAAGGGGATACAGCGGAGATCCCCTAAGATGTCTGGGACCAAAGGAAGCCAGGGAAGTAGTCAGGGAGGTCCATTCCGGTGATTGTGGAAGCCACCCAGGAAAAAGGAGCCTCTATAAACAGCTATTACTGTTGGGGTACTACTGGCCAACAATGAAAAAGGACTCCGAGGAGATGGTCAAGACCTGCCACGCATGTCAAGTCCTCGGAGATGCCATCCACACTCACCCAAACACGTTACAGGACATGACAACCCCATGGCCTTTCCACACTTGGGGACTCGATCTCATAGGGCCTATAAATCCTCCATCCGGTGGTTACATATGGATCTTAGCAGCCACTGAATACTTTACAAAGTGGGTGGAGGCCATCGCCTTGAAAAAGGCCACTGGAGCAGCTGTAGCAAATTTCATTCGAGGCCATATCATTACAAGGTTTGGGATCCCCAGGAGGTTGATCAGTGATAACGGAACCCCATTCATAAATAAAGATATGAAGGGGTTAACTGAGGCTTACTACATCAAGCATGGAAGATCTACACCCTACTACCCGCAAGGGAATGGCCAGGCAGAGGCCACTAATAGGGTGATATTGAAGATCCTTAAGAAAATGAAGCAGGAGTATGGGGGAAAATGGAGTGACCATCTGGCAGATGTACTCTGGGCATGCAGGAGCTCTGTGAAAACAGCCACGGGATTCTCACCATTTTCCCTGGTCTATGGGATAGAAGCCATCAGCCCAGTAGAATTAATCGTTCCCACACCAAGAGTAGTACTCGAAGAAAGTCAAGAGGACACCGAAGACACAAACAATGAGAGGAGGTTTGCAGACCTAGAAGGAGTAGAGGAAGCAAGAGAGCTAGCCAGGAGAAGAAGCCAGAGGTACCAACAAAGGATGACAAGAGCATATGCACAAGCAGTACGCCCGAGGGCTTTCACTAAAGGGCAGTTGGTACTAAGGACAGCAGAACATGTAAGAAGAAACCTACCGGGACCCTCCAAATTTGCCCCGAAGTGGGAAGGCCCCTACATCATCAGAGAGGCCCATGACAGTGGGTACTACTACCTTACAAAGGAAGATGGGACAATCCTGACAGAGCCCATAAATGGGAAGTGGCTGAAACAATACTACGCATGAGGAGAAAGAATTCTCAGTACACTGGAACCCCTTTTTGCCAAGACTCTCCAACCTGCTAAGTGTTTCTCTTTTATATATATATTATTGCTTAAGTAATTTTGCTCAAAAACTCGGGATAAAAGAACATTGCATGATCCTTTATTATCTTTGTTAAAATTGCTGTATCCCTTGAATGACATTTATGTTTTAAAATCAATGAAATTTCTTCTTTTTCTCAGTTATTAAATCCCAAGTATCACAAAGTCCTAACACGGACGAAATTAGGGGAGGATGCCTGAAGAAATCTTCTTGCATAACCCAGGACCACCCCACAGATAAAACAGTTAAGTTTAAATACATGGTCTAGGATCCCAGGCGTATACTGAGGATACCTAGCCCAGTACTTGATAAAAAAAAAACCTGTCAAGATTCATGAGCTGGGACAAATAAAATGTACCCAGTTCAGTACTTGCGTAACCGAGAAGAAAAGGGAGGATACCGGGGAAAAACTTTTGATGCATAACCCAGGATCACCCCACAGATAGCAAGAAAGCAGCTAAGTCTCAAATACATGGTCTAGGATCCCAGGCGTATACTGAGGATACCTAGCCCAGTACTTGACAAAAAAAGGGAGAAACCCGTCAAGATTCATGAGCTGGGACAAAAAATATATATATATATATATATATATATATTACCCAATGTACCCAGTTCAGTACTTGCGCAAAAAAAAAGAGAATGGGTACCTGACTGGAACCTGCAACAAAGCTTGAATCACAGATCAGGACTCAGCAAAAAAAAAGACAGAAGAGAGAGACAAGGAAAGAAGATCCACATGCCATTAAAAGGGATCAGGAGCAACACTTAGAAGCTATCATAAAAACACCAATACATGAAAGCAGTCTCAAAGCAGATCTAAAAAAAAAAAAGAACCAGAAGCATTGTTCAATCAAAGAAATAAAAAAAAAAAAACACTTATACAACCCCAAATTGTCCATACAAAAAAAAAAAACTAAGAAAGGAGGCCGGCGAACAAGGAGCCATCCGAGGGAAGAGCAAGGACAGCCGAAGAGGAAAGAACCTTCTGCCTTTTAACCTTCAGATCCTGCAAAGTCTTGTGAGCATGAGCCAAAGCTTCCTCAGCGGCAGCAATCTCAGCATCAATACCTTTAGAAGCTCGCCTCTGGAAAAGCACTTGGGCTAATGATCGCAGATACTCCAGCAAAAAGGACAGATTGAACTTGGCTTCCAAGAGATCCTGGACAACTCCCCTCCATTCCAAGAGCTTTTCCTCAGATAGAGAGTCTAGCGAAGAATCTCTCAATGAAATCAGCACAGCACACAGCAGCTCCATCAGGATGTTCCCCAGAAATACTCCTCCTCTAAAACCAAGGGTAAAGTCCCCATGACTTTTAAGCAGTCCTTCTAGCAGTGGTAGGCCTTCCGCAGGCACAGAGAACCGCAGGAAGCTGCCATAGGAGGACCCGAAATGGCAGAAGTGACTGGCAGGGAGGCTGTTGAACTCTAGAAGATCAAAGCGAGCCAAAAAGGTGGGGAGCCTTGAAGAAGGATCTGAAACAATCACCTCCGGAGCCTCCCCCACTGTTGCATCATCACCTGGAGTCCCAAAGGAACCCTCAACCCCCTGAACAGCATGAAGGCCAACAACCTGAGCAGATCCTACACCCCCCTCAGGAACCACAAGTTCAGAATCTTTGATATCAACTCCTGCAAAAAAAAAAAAGAGAGGAAAGAGAAGGAGGGGGGAGGCAGACTTAGCTTTTTGTTCTAAAGCGAAAAGAAAAAGGGGGAAGGGGAAAGAAAAAAAAAAAACAAAAAAAAAGGGCAGAAGAGAAACCAGTATCAGCCTCTTGAGGCGGGGTTCCCTCCTCTTGCTCCCCTGACCGCTTGAAGGACTCTGGGAAAGAACACATGGCAAGTTGAAGAAAAGGAGAGGAAGCCTCAGCAAAACGGCTAAAAGAAGGCAGGGATACAGGGGGCTTCGCCATATATAAAAAAAAAAGGGGGCAGAAAGAATGCGATAGAAATGATCAAACCTTCAGAATCATCTGATTCCAAAGAAGTAGCAGCACCAGAGGCAGATCTCGCAGTGGCTTGGCCTAAGAAAAGGAGGAAAAGAAAAGAAAGAAACTCAGAAGGCTATATAAAAGAAGAGGTACAAAAGAGATAAAGACTAAAAGGCTGTGTAAAAGAAAGGAAAGGCTCACCTGTTTGCCCGGGTGATGATGCGCCTCCCAAAGTCCTTGTGCTTAACCCAGTTTGAGGTAACACAGCCCTGGCAGGACTGAGGGTCTGTTCAAGCTGAGGACCTGGGGACGCAGGAAGCTTGGGAGCCTCAGGATCCTGGGCAGCCTGGACATCCTGCATTGGTTGCCCGATCTCCTCAGCTATGCCACCGCTGGGAGCCTCCTCCTCCCTACTCTGGAATGCAGCTGCAGCCATCTCCTCCTCCAAAGTCTCATCAACCACAGGGGGAGGAACCTCAACCTAAAAAAAAAAAAAAAGAGAAGTGGAACAAAAAGGGGGAGGGGAGAGAGACGGGGCATGAGCAACAAGGGCAGCACCGGTGTATAGCACTTGTAAAATGAATATGAAGAAAACCATACCACATCTTCACCAGAAGACTGGCTTCTACCCTTCATAGGGTCTAGCTTACGCTTGGACTGCAGGAAAAACAATCACTCATTAGTCAAAAAAAAAAAAAAAGGGAAAAGAAAACAACAAAACTACAACCTAAAAGAGTAAAGAAGGAAAGAGGCCTTGCCCTTCTCTCTCTCTCAACAGGGTCTCCAGGTCTCTGTTGTTTACTACGGGTACGTCCAGAGGGTCCCGAGGAACCATGAACTGAAGGACTCACAGGAGCCTGGGGAAAAGAAGACTCTACCTTAGTCTTCACCCGGCCCCTTATGGCCAAGGGCTGCTCCACTTCCTTCTCCTCAGCAAGTATCAACTGTTTCTGAGATTTCCCAGTTTTCTTCTTCTTCTTTGACTTGGGCTCAACGTCCTCTACACTCTCTTCAGCCGCGGCCTCCTCCAACTTTTCCTGCTTGATAGTTTTCCCTTTACTTGTGCCAACGGGAGTGCTAGCACTTACAGCCTCTACTGCCCCTTTCTTAAGTGGTACCCCAGTAGAAGCACCAACAACAAGGTCACACCCCAACCAGGCCTCTGGGAAATCTCGCGCATAAGTCACCCAACCTTCCCTAGAAGCATGCCATTCTACGAAACCAGTTTTGCTGCTCACAGCAGTGGAAACAATACCAGCAGTAGGCAGGGACAGACGCCTGTTGAATGTCGGGGCGGAAGAAATATCAGGGTTGGGTACTCTCCCAATCATCCCAGAACCAGCATAGTCAGCAAAGGACTTCTGAACCCTTCTCCAATAACCAGCATAGCCACTTGAGGCAAAAACCCCTCTCTGAGAGTTAGGCACTACAAATTGAGGACTCCGCCTCGACCAATAAGAAAAGGCCTGAAGTCTCATGAAGGGATCCAAGGAAGGAAGAGAAGGAACTACATCATTAAACACTGGGGGAATATCCTGATCAAAGCCAAACTGCCGAAGTACTCGATGCGCCGAGTAATGGGTGTACCGTGGGCCAGTCGAAGAAAGCACAGGAAGCCAGGAAGGACTGATGCAAGCCAAATAGGCTAAGCTACCTTCATCACCACTACGTAAATCAAAAGTGTTCCCTGTAGAAGTCAGAAAGGGAGATAACACAGAATTGCAAACAAAACCGGGGCCAAATTCCCGGGGGGAGCGCCAATTCAAATGGCCTGCTTGATCAAATAACTCAATCAAGTTAAGATTGCCACCTTTTAGACTCAGCCAACGAAAGATAATAGGAAGGCTGTCAGTAGAGCTACCACAAAGCCCTTTTACAACATCAGGGGATCCCTGAAACTTATCCTTCACAAACTTTAAATTCCTACATTTTGCTAAAGTAACTGAGGAACGATCCCACATAAATACCTGAAGAATGGCGCAATGAAGCGTAGAAGTAATAACATAGCAAGAATCACCCTCAGCCTCATCTCCATGAAGTTGATCCAATTGAGAATAAACATGGCCCAAAAACATGGGGGCTAGAGGATATTGAGCGCCCTGAGCCAACCTAATCGCCAAAGGAAAAAGAGTGGACTTGATTCCATACCCAGGGAACTCGCTGAACAGAAACTTACTAAGCCAGAATGCAAGGAACCCGGCACGCCTGACTTCCTTATCCTTCTCACGCGAGAGAGTCATAACCCATCTACCCATCCTGGCCGGTTTCCCACCAGAAGAAGCGGTACGTCCCCCAAAGTGAGCAAATAATTTCTCTTCCACCTCAAGGTCCTTAGCAGAAAGCTTGATATCAAAGGGGCTTTCATCCCCAAGCACCGGAAGGAGAAGGTTATTGACCACATCCTCCAAGGTAACAGTCAGTTCACCAACGGAAAAGGAGAAAGTGTGTAGAGCAGGACACCAACGGCGCACCAAATGCCTAAGGCCTTTGGCATCTCTGAAACCCTCGAGATTCCTGGAGATAGCAACTGCCTTCAGGACGCCGGCACGCTCCAAGCGACCCACAAACTCCTTATCAGCAAGCTCGTTATCCACCCAAATGGGCCAGCCTTGGATCTTTCCAGCGACAAAATCGAAGAAGATGGGGACCGCTTCCCGAAGTCCCTGCCTGATTTGGAGATCAAAAACCTCCCTAGGGTCTGGAACTTGTGCAGAACCAGCAAAACCCGCTGGACCAGAGAATACCCAGGCGTGAGGAGATGGAGGGGTTTCACCATGGGACACCCGAGGAAAGAATAAACTGGGAGAATACCAAGGGTCTCGCAAAGGAAAAGCAGGGCGACCGATGACAGACTCATCTTGCGCAGAACTAGAAGAGCCCTCCTCTTCAAAGGGACTAGGAGTACGCTCTTTCCTTTTTCGAGAAGAGGAAGAAGCCATTAAAGCAATGGGTATCTGGAAAGAAGAAAGAGAAGATAGCGATGATACTGTTCGAAAGAAAAGAAAAGGGCCGGAAATGGAAGACTCAGTTAGACAGGAAAAAGGAATAAAAGAGAGAGTACTAGAATGAGGGAATAAGAGCAGTTAGAGAAGGCAATGTGTGGAAAGACGCGCCAGTTGACAGGAATTAAATTCAAAAGGGAGGAAGTTATCAGCAGTTATTAATGAGTATTATGGGAAACGTAAAAGTAGGTGGTGGGAGTTTTATTTCAACTCAGCTGCCACGTCCCACGAAAAAAGGAGGGGTTACAACAAAAAAAAAGAAGAGAGAGAAGAAGCCAGGATGCCGAGGAAATGCAAGATCAGGATCCCCATGGAAAGATCAAAACAAGAGAGAATCCTGCAAAAAAAAAAACTCACGCATGGGCTGCAGGCAACCCATGAGCTCGGGGGGCTAAATGTTGAGGTTCAAAATAATTAAATATCCATAAATAAAGCCCAAAGAGATGGAAAAGACATTGGGCCCATTTTACACAAAAAAAAGAGGAAAGAAATGATAAAGGATGGGCTCTCATAATAAAGGAAAAAAAAAGAAAAGAAAAGATAAAAAAGAGGAAGAAGCCCAGAAGGACCTGATCTGGAGGTCCACGAAAAAAGGGCCCAAGAAAACAGGTAAAGTCAGCAAGCCAAAGGAAAAAGCCCAGAGGGCAGAATTGGGCCAGGACGCCCAGAAGCTCCCCGGGGGAAGAGGATCCCTGGACGCGCGAAGAGAAGTTAAAACAAACTTGAAGAGAGAAAGGGGACAAAAGGCACGCGAGCCTTATGACCCAGACACGCAGTAGAAGTACAAGGCAAAATGCAGAAACTTGGTTCCAACCACTTGGAGAAAAAAGACAAGGAGAGGACCACTGGAAAAGCTGGAGCAAAAAGCCAAAGAGTCTCAGGACAGCCAACGGGGAAATCTGGAAATAGGAAACTAGCTGGGAGACTTTCATCTGGTCGCAACAAAGAAGAGAGAAACTGTGAAGAAAAAGGAAAAGACACGATCCTGAAACAATCAGGCGCGGGACAGACTTCAAGGGGCAAAAAGGAGAAATCATCAGTACCCCGGGAGCCCGAAACTATGCTATAAAAGGAGGGAGGGATCCATGCTACAAGGGACGGTTTTACGTTTAGAGCATTTTAAAGCATTTACAAGTATTCTTCCTGAGGTCTCATGAAATTGTAAACAAAGGGACTCTGTAAACTGAAGGGAAAACAGGGGAATTTGCTCCCGGTATCCCAGAGATAGCCGCTAAGGTACACGCTCGGATTCAACAAGTTCAAACTTTGCAAGCCTTTGAAGCTTGAATAGCTATCAAAGTTTGTGACTTTTGAACCCAGTTGGACCTTGCATCACGTCCTAGCGAGCCACTGTAACCACCATTAAAGGAAAAACTAATGAAATACACCCCATTAATCAAGGGATCTCTAGCGTGTTCATTATACTTCATTTACTGTACATTTTTCCTTACTGTTAATTTGTCATTCAATACGAATATGCCTTTTTGTTAGCTATTTTTTATTGTAGGAAGTTTGTTCTGTGCACCAATCAGTTCTTAAAACAGCCCCCTTTAGCTGCGGAGAACTGATCCCAGTCCACCAAAAAATATCTCACACGGCCCAGGATCCTTGGGCCATAGTGCTAAAGAAAAAGCACTCTCACAGGTTTCCATCAACAAAAAAGAAAAATTAAATAGATTTGACTGTAAAAAAATTTATAATTAAGTATTAAATTCTTTAATTCTTTCCTTTAAAAAAATAGATTGATTATTCCCTTATAAAAAATTGATTCTTTCCTTATAAAAATAATAAAATAATATGCTAACACAAACCCATGAGTAACCCATTAGACCCAACCCAATAGCCCAGCTCGCTAAAGACAAAATAGGCATTGCCCATGGGCAGGGTCATGGGCTGAGGTTTTCTCTTTCGGCCCAGCCCGACCCAGCCTGTTAACTAGTTAATAGCCCATTATGCCCAGTCCATTGTGCCCATGGGCCAAGTAAAAATAGGTCGGGCCGGCCCGACCCGACCCATTGACGACCCTTACTTCTCATGCGTAGTATTGTTTCAGCCACTTCCCATTTATGGACTCTGTCAGGATTGTCCCATCTTCCTTTGTAAGGTAGTAGTACCCACTTTCATGGGCCTCCCTGATGATGTAGGGTCCTTCCCACTTTGGGGCGAATTTGGAGGGTCCCGGTAGGTTTCTTCTCACATGCTCTGCTGTCCTTAGCACCAACTGCCCTTTGGCGAAAGTCCTCGGGCGTACTGCTTGTGCGTATGCTCTTGTCATTCTTTGCTGGTACCTCTGGCTTCTTCTCTTGGCTAGCTCTCTTTCTTCCTCTATCCCTTCCAGATCTGCTAATCTCCTTTCATTGTTTGTGTCCTCGGTGTCCTCCTGACTTTCTTCAAGTACTACTCTTGGTGTGGGAACAATTAACTCCACTGGGCTGATGGCTTCTGTCCCGTAGACCAGAGAGAATGGTGAGAATCCCGTGGCTGTTTTCACAAAGCTCCTGCATGCCCAAAGCACATCTGCTAGGTGGTCACTCCATTTTCCTCCATACTCTTGCTTCATTTTCTTAAGGATCTTCAATATCACCCTATTAGTGGCCTCTGCCTGGCCATTTCCTTGCAGGTAGTACGGTGTAGACCTTCCATGTTTGATGTAGTAAGCCTCAGTCAACCCTTTCATGTCTTTATTTATGAATGGGGTTCCATTGTCACTGATCAACCTCCTGGGGATCACAAACCTTGTAATGATATGGCCTCAAATGAAGTTTGCTACAGCTGCTCCAGTGGCCTTTTTCAAGGGGATGGCCTCTACCCATTTTGTAAAATATTCGGTGGTTGCCAAGATCCATATGTACCCACCGGATGGAGGATTTATAGGCCCTATGAGATCAAGCCCCCAAGTATGGAAAGGCCATGGGGTTGTCATATCTTGTAATGTATTTGGGTGAGTATGGATTGCATCTCCGAGGACTTGACATGCGTGGCAGGTTTTGACTATCTCCTCAGAGTCCCTTTTCATTGTTGGCCAGTAGTACCCCAACAGTAGTAACTGTTTGTAGAGTCTCCTTTTTCCTGGGTGGCTCCCACAGTCACCAGAATGGACTTCCCTGACTACTTCCCTGGCTTCCCTTGGTCCTAGGCATCTTAGGGGATCCCCGCTGTATCCCCTTTTGAGTAGGATCTCGTTTTGCAAGAAATATCTAACTGCGAGCTTCTTAAGCTGGTGTGCCAGTGCCCTGTCAGTTGGTAGGATCCCTTGAGCCAGGTATTCCATGAAGGGAGTCCTCTAATCTTCTGTAACAAATACAGCGTAGCTTTCTTTCTTGTCCACCGAGGATTGGCATTCTTGACATTTCTCCTGTATAGTTGCTGCCTCTTTGTTCATATTTGGCCAGTAGTATCCCATGCGTTGCATCCTCCTATATAGACTGATCTTTTCTGAGGTCCCGCAGACTTGGGTATGTAGCTCCTCCAACCTTAGCTTCCCCTCCTTTTCATTGATACACCTGGATAGGATCCCTCCGGGCAGTCTCCTGTATATTTCTCCTTCTATTAGAGCGTAGTCCCTCAGCTCCTTGACACTTCCTCCGGATCCTGTTTCTTTCATTTTTTTCTTTCACTTCACTCCTCCAGTCCCATTGCTTGGACTCTCCTGGGGATATCTTCTAGAGGATTTTTGAGATGGAATGCTCCTGTCTTCCTATTCTGACCAGAGTGTCTTTTCCCTTGAATGGTGCTTGGGATCCCAGGGTGGCAAGCGCCTTTGCGAACCTGTTTTCACTTCTCTGTGTGTATTCTATGCTGAAGGTCAGGAATTCTTGCTCCAGCCTCTGCGCTCAAGTCCTGTAGGCTGCCAAACTTTGTTCCCTTAATGCAAAGTCTCCTTTCACCTGGGAGACTACAAGATTGGAATCCCCCAGTACTCTCATGTGTTTCACCCCAATACTGAGTGCTATGGTTAACCCGGTCAAGTACGCCTCATACTCAGCTGCATTATTGGAGCAGAGGAAACCAAGCTTGAAAGATAGAGGTATGGTGTCCCCATTTTCACAGCTTAGTACAACTCCCACCCCATTTGAGGTTGCTGTAGCTGACCCGTCGAACCTCATTGTCCATTTCTTCCCTGGGATTTCTGCTACTGCTACCTCGCCTGGGATTTCTTCACTTAGTGAGCTTTCCTCCTTCCCTGGGAATTGTGCTAGTAGGTCAGCTATGGCCTGACTCTTAACAGCCTTGGGGGTCCTGAGGCCTATGTCATATTGAGAGAGCAGGACCAGCCACTGTGCTATTCTTCCTGTTAGGAGGGGTTGATGCAGGAATGCCTTTATGGGGTGTGACTTAGTCACTAAAAGGATTTGGTGAGCTGAGAAATACCTCTTCAGTCTCTGGGATGCGTAAATAACTACTAGGCAAGCCTTTTCTATTCTGGGGTACCTGGTCTCGGCATCCTTCAGTGTCCTGCTTACATAGTAAACAGGTTGTTCATTTCCCTCATCATCTTCTTGTGCCAGCAAGGCTCCTATTGCTTGGGTATTTGATGCTAAGTACAATAACAGGGGTCGCCCACGTACTGGTGCCTGGAGAGTGGGCAGATGATTCATAATCTGTTGGACCCTTTGGAAGGCTTCATGTTGTTCTGCTCCCCAGATGAACTCGATATCTTTCTTTAATAGCTTGGACAAGCCTGCTGTGGCCGAAGCCAGCCCTGGCACAAATCTCCTGATGTAGGATACCCTCCCTAGGAAGCTTTTGAGCTCCCTCACTGTTGTTGGTCTTTTCATGGTGGCAATGGCTGCAGCTTTGACTGGATCTACGCTTATGCCTCTGTGATGTACTAGGAACCCGAGGAACTTTCCTGCGGATACTCCAAAGGCACATTTCATGTGGTTCACGCGTAGCTTGTATTCTCTGCATCTTTTGAAAACTTGCTCAAGTACCTGAAGGTGTCCTGTCCTAGTTTTTTACTTAACCACAATATCGTCCACATAATCTTCCATTTTCCTTATGCATCATATCGTGGAAGATGGCTGTCATGGTTCGCTGGTATGTGGCTCCTGCATTTTTGAGGCCAAAAGGCATCACAGTGTAATCAAAATTTTCAATTGGTGTCCTGAATGCTGTCTTCTCAGCATCCTTGGCAGCCATACGAATCTGGTTGTACCCACTATACCCATCCATGAATGAGAACATAGAACTTCCCGCAGTTGAATCCACAAAGAGGTCAATATTAGGCAGAGGGAACTCATCTTTAGGACATGTTTTATTCAGGTTGCGGAAGTCTACACAGCAACGGATCTGGCCGTTCTTTCTCTTCACAGGTACTATGTTAGAAAGCCATCTGGGGTGCTGAATGGGTTTAATAAAACCAGCTGCTAGCAGCTTCTTGACCTTTTGAGTTATCTGGGCTTCTACATCAGTGTGAAAGACCCTGGCTGGTTGGATTACTAGTTTAACTCCTGGGTCTACATTTAGGGCATGGACCACTAACCTAGGATCCAGACCTGGCATCTCATCATAGGTCCATGCGGACACATCCGTGTATTCTTTGAGCAAGGCCACCAGTGGCCCCCTTTCCTGCGTTGCCAACTGACTGCTGATGAAAACAAGCTTCTGGGATTCCAGCTTAGCCCCCAAGTTTACTTCCTGTAATTCTTCCTCAGGCTGGATTTGTGTCTCTTTGACTGGCTCCTCTGGGACTTCCTCCTAGGCTATCATACATTCTGGTGATCCGGGACCTTCCTGCATGATGCACTCGGGTCCCGCGCACCTTCACAAGCGGTATATTAATCTTTCCCCGGGTTCCCGTACTACTATACACTCCCGGGATCCTGAGGTGCTGGGCTTCTTCTTTTGCCTTTTTCTCTTCAGGAGGTCTCTCAAGTCATGGGTACCTCCTCCTTCTTCTTTTTCCAAGATAGGTGTTCCTGGAGTCCCTGGCATGGGACTCTCATCGTCAGGTTCTAACTCATCATAGAACATTGTTTCTACAAAGTTTACTTCTCCTTGGCTGAAAGGGTTATGGTTGGCAGGGATCCTTACAGGCCTCCCATTCAACCTCCCCTTAACACACTGATGGTATGTGGATGGTATAAGGCGGTGCTTATGGAGCCATGGCCATCCCAGTAGTACATGGTAGGACACCTCTGAGTTGATTACATGAAATCTGGTCAAGGCTACTATTGGCTCCACCCTTAGGGCTAGCTGTATATATCCTTCGGTTGATTCTGCTGATCCTCCAAATCCGGTTATCTCCATGGGAGCCCCCAGGATCCTCCTTCCAGCTAGGCCCACAGCTTCCAAGGTACTCAGGGCTATGAGGTTGAGTGATGCCCCTGTGTCCACCAGTGCTCTTCTGATTTGGACACCATTTATGGTGACCATTAGGTAAAGAAGTCTACGGTGGTCTGGATGCTCAACCTCCATGTTTTCATCAGTGAAAGTTATGGCATTGGTTGTCTCTAGGAAAGCTCGACTGGCATGTGATTCTGCCGTGAAACATTCCATTCCTGAATCTGCTGCTATAGTCATGAGAGATTACGTGGCCACCCTCCTTGCTTCTGGTCCAATTCCCAGCTGATTGAATAGTGATCTAAACTTGGGATTCTTCTGGAGGGTCCTGACTGTGTTTGGGTGGAAGGATCCTTCTGGCTCTTCTGCTTCTGCCGGGTTCCCATAGATTACTACAACTACCACTCCCTTTCCTTTGTGGTTGGGCAGGGGGTTCCTTTGTACTTCTGGTTCCTTCTGGGTGAGCTCCAGGGTTCCTTCTCTTAGCTTCCTGTGAAAGAGCTTGCGGAGGGTCTAGCAATCCTTGGTGAAATGCTTAACATAATTATAAATCCTGCAAAACAAAGGATTTTTCCTTTCTTGGTCCAGGAGGGCACTGGCATCTGCCAGCGTTAGGTATTGGGGGTTAGTTCCTCCTCCCACTGCTGACCCTCCCTCTGGCTGG
Organism: Quercus aquifolioides; assembly: GCA_019022515.1. Taxonomy (NCBI): domain Eukaryota; kingdom Viridiplantae; phylum Streptophyta; class Magnoliopsida; order Fagales; family Fagaceae; genus Quercus; species Quercus aquifolioides. The sequence continues at coordinate 15,542,730 of CM032330.1, read as the reverse complement.
GTTCCATCTTGGTTGCCCACATGGGGGGCATTATCTCTAACTTCCTGTGTCATGCCTTCTTTAAGAAGGCGAACTTCTTGTTGCAAATCTTTCAACATTGCAGTCATCTGAGCTATAGGGTCTAGCTCCTGCCTTGCATTTCTCTGTTCTGACACGGCCTCGTGCTCTGTTAGGGGCACCTCGCCTCTTTGTCTGGAGGCCACTTCATTTTCTCCCACGGGCTCAGAGGCCGTGGGTGGCACATTAGCACCTTTACTGTTCCTTTGTCTTGGAGGCATGTTCTGCGAAGGGATTGCTTCTTCCCTTTTCTTTACCCAGTCCCCAGTGGAGTCGCCAAAATGTGAGAGTGCCTTTTTTCTTCAGCACTGTGGCCTAAGGATCCTGGGCCGAATGAAAATGTTCTTGGTGGACTGGGCTCGATTCACCGCAGCTAAAGGGCTGTTTAAGAATCGATTGGTGCACAAAACAAGCTTCCTACAATACAAATAGCTAACAGAGCAAGTATATCCATATTGAATGACATTTTAACAGTAAAGGAAATGCATAACAAGTGAAATATGACATAAGAACAAGTTAGGGATCCTCTAATTAGTGAGGTGTATTTTATTAATTTCCCTTAGTTGTGATTACAATGCTCACTAAGACGTGTTGCAAGGTTCAACTGAGTTCAAAAGTTACAGACTTTGATAGCTATTCAAGTTTCAAAGACTTGCAAAGTTTGAATTTGTTGAATCCGAGCATGTACTGTAGTGGCTGTCTCTGGGATACCGAGAACGATTCCTCTGTTTTCTCTTAAGTTTACAGAGTCTTTTTCTACAATTTTGTGAGGTTTCAGAAAGCAATTGTGAACGCCTCTTAATCGTAAATGAATTCTCTATTCCTTAATCTGAATTCGAATGCCTTTATAGCATGGACCCCTTCCTCCTTTTATAGCACAGCTTCGGGCTCCGGGGTACTAACAATTTCTCACTTTTGCCCTTTAAAGTCCGTGCCGTGCCAGGTTGCTTCAGGGTCGTGTCGTTTCCTTTTTTTTCATAGTTTCTTGCTTTTTGTTGCGACAAGATGAAAGTCCCTCAGCTAGCTTTCTATTCCCAGATTTTCCGTGGGCTAGCCTGAGGCTATTTGGCTTTTTCTTCTCAGCGCTCCAACTTTTCCAGTTGTACTCTTCCTTGTCTCTTTCTCCAAATGGTTGGAACCAGGCTCCTGCGTTTTTGCTTTGTACTTCCACTGCTTGTCTGGGTCATAAGGTCCGCGTGCCCTTTGTCTCTTATCTCTCTTTAAATTTGCTGTAATCTCACTTCGCGCGTCCAGGGATCCCCTGCCTCTGGGGAACTTCTGGGATCCCGACCCAGTTCTTCCTTCTGGGCTTTCTCTAGTTTGCTGGCTCTGCCTGATTTGGGCCTTTTCTCTGAATCCCAATCCTCTGGGCTTTTTTTTTTTTTTTTCTTTTCTTTCTTTCTTCTTTCTTTATTGTGAGAGCCCACCCTTTCTAGTTTTATTACTCATTTATTTTTTGTGTGAAATGGGCCCAACGTTTCTTTACTTCTTTGGGCCTATTTGTGGCCATTTAATTTTGAACCTCAACAGGGATCAAGCCACCCACTGCCGACCATGCGTCTCCAGGTCTTCGATTACCATGGCTTCATGAATCCGATGGTTGGATCAATCTATTGGAGATTTGATGGATCTCGCCGAATGTGGCTAAGATGAAGATCTTGCTAGATTTGGTCGAGATTTGACTGAAATCTTGTGGAGAACGGTGGAGAAACCATCATATTAGTAGAGAATGGCAATATCCAATGGTGGAGATCATTCAAATCGGTTGCAATCATATTTTCTTGCAAAGACTCACCACTCAATTTGATCATGTTGTATTTTGAAGAAGGCAATCCATCATCGACCACTACATTGGGCGGATGGGTCAAATCTTGGATTTGGCCCAATCAGATTGCTCGGTTTGTTGACAAACCAGATCAAGTTTTGGATAGCCCTAACTAAAGAGAAATTATTAGATCAACTGAGAGATTGTTGAAGTGGTCCTCCTTGACCACCTAACCAATAAAATGTTGTTATTTATACAAATATGACATTACCTGATAATTTTTTATTTTTTTTATTTCTTATTTTGATTAGGAAGCTCATTCACACATTTGTATAGGTGGCATTGTCTCATTAGTTGAGAGGACCATTTTAGCAGTCCTTCTGGTAGACCTAGTAATTTATTTATTTTTTAGAGTTTCAACTATGGTGTCCGCTCCTGATGATAGCTCTTTATCATCAGACCAAGACACCAATCAGTTTTTGGTGTAGGTGGGGATTGAATCTCAAATATCTTATTTAAATATCTAAGATTTTATCAGTTGAGCTAATCGAAACCATTAGACCTAATAATTTCTCTTAACTACTAGGAACGGTGAAAGATTGAAAATAGCTTGTGATAATGCTGAAATCGTCAGTCTAAATGATCGTCCATGAGGAGAGCTGACCAAGACCGTCCAAGGCCCTGCAAGAATGTAAAATAAAAGGACACCAGTGTGGTGCTGGCCACCAAGCCTTCGATGGTAAAGTCAGGTAATTGAGGGAGAGAAAGAAATGCTTAGTTCCAAAGTATCAAAGTTCTTGGGTTAGAATTTCGTACCTTCGTAGGTACTGAGGTGCTTGTATATATACACCTGTTTCCTTTCCCTAGCCATTGGAGGTGTTTTAATGGTGGCTTCAATGTGGCATCTGTAACGCCTCCACGAGGTGTTAATGAGAGGATCTTCGTCTCTCCAACGGTAAGGAGACTTATAACAGCTATGTAACGCCTTGTCATTATTTATGAATTGATTGCATTTCCTTCGTCCAATGGATATGGGCAAGGACGGAGATTGATGGGAGGGTTTCTTCGTCCACTGGCCCCTTTTTTGGATGAGGAGATTGCACGAGGGAATTAGGCTCATCCATCAGCTGCCCCCCCTATTCCGAGGCCGTTCAATTTTGAGGATGACCATGAGAATATAAAGAGTTTTTTTTTTTTTTTTTGGCATTTATGGTGTTTGGGGTTCCGCCCCTCTGTATTTATTGTTTAATGGCGGCATAGCGTGCGATGTGGCCAAATGTCATGCCCAGATCAGCTGAGGAGTTCTCGGTTCCGATGAAACTTTTCAACTTTCCCACTTTTTTTGAGGCGCCCCTTTTTAAACCCCTTGTTTTCTTCTTCTCACTTCTTCATTTTCCTTATGCTCTTTGCTCCTTTGATTCCTCAGACCTTTGATTTCTCAGTTTGTCCTATTTTTCAAGTACTGCTCCTTTTTCCTTTTGCAATTTTGTTTTTCCCTTTTTTGATGGTGGATTATTCTAATATTAGGCGCACTTCCCCCTTTGTTGCCTTCTTTTTTGCTCATTTAGGTGCGTTTATAGGTTTTTTATAGTGGACATTGCCCACAGGTTGGGGATTTTGCCTTAGGCGATAGTAGCTTAGGTTTAGTTTTGGGTAGTTTGTACCCACTGTTGTGCCAATCCTTAGATTGGTTTAGGTCTATGCGAGAGGTTTTAAGGAGGGAAAGTATGGGTTCTAAAGTCAGATCGAGTGATTTAGAGACCGACCTATCATTTGGTGCTGGCACGACTAAGGTTGAGATGGACATAGCTGTTTCAGCACCCTCGTCCTCCCTACCCTTTGTTTCTGCCTCACCCCGACCATTTCACACCCTCAAAGAAGAGTGCTCTCTAAGTGAAGACACCTTTAGTAGATTTAGGGATTGGTTCCAGTTTCCTGAGGAGACTAGGGTTCGTCTTCTTAGGAAGGGTGAGAAGTCTTGTGTTTTAGCCTATGGTGAGGTTTGCTTTTATGAGGCAGCATTCTTGTGTGGCCTTAGGTTCCCTGTCCACCCATTCATAATGGAACTTCTTAATTACCTAAATATAGCTCTAAGATAGCTTATGCCGAATTCGTGGAGAATCCTCATAAGCTATATGGTGATCTGGACGATCATAGTCGACAGGGAAATGATCACTTTAAATGAGTTAGTCTACCTTTACCATCTGAAATAATCTAAAGAATTTAGGTATTATGAGCTCGTACCTTGGGATAGAAGGTCTCGACTCATCGTCGATCTACCTTCGTCCTTCCGTTACTGGAAGTCTAGATACTTCTTTGTGTCTGGTGACGGTTGGGAGACCTTTTCTGACGACTTTTGGGGGGATGTCCCTAGGCTGCTGTGTCGGTGGGAGACCCCTCAACTTGGCATGTTCACCTCTTATGTGACGCATTTTTCCTTTAATATTATTTACTTTGATCATCCATCCTGACCTTGTGTGTTTTTCTATTTTGCAGTTAAAGAGAGTCCCGAGCTTGAAAGCAAGTTTGAGGAGCGTGTCCAAGAGGCTCTAAGGTATGCGAGCACGATAGACGATTTTGACGAGTTGGTTGACCCTCAGACTTTAACTCATCATTGTTTAGGACCAGAGCCTTCTCACTTTGTCCTTCGTGCCATTCGTTGGGAGGAAAAGAGTAAGTTTTCTTAGGATGGAACTAGATCGTCTTTCTTCTATTTCCTCTCCTTCTTCTTTTCTTTCCTTTTAACTTTTCCATTGTTTCTCTTTTCGTAGAGATGACGACAAAATTTAACCAGAAGTTGTACACTCAGATGAAGGCGAAGAAGAACGAGCCCCTCTCCAGTATTGGACAGCGGAGGTTGATGGTAGTTGAGAAGGAAAAGGAGAAGGAAGCGACGAAGAAAGGTTCGTCCACTCATGCCCCGGATGAAGGGCGTGCTACTTCCCCAAGCATTTCCCTTGAAGAGATTACTTCTCACAAAGAAGCGCAAGACGGGGGACAAAGGGAAGAAGAAAGTGGGAGCCAGTGTCTAGGTGGACGCTGGGACGGCTATGGCTCAAGCTAACGAACTCGTTACGCCCGAGGAGTTAAAAGAAATCTCAGGCGTGCCTTACCACGAGATGGTGAGCCACCATGTTCATAAGCTCGTCCAAGTAACTTTCTTTCATTTCCTCTTGTCTTCGTCCATAAGCATAACTTCTCTCAGTTGATCTCACTTATTGCGTGGTTTTGGTCGCCAGGTGTTGGGGGAGATGATGCACATCACCTCCCAGTACCTGGTGAACGAAGAAAAGGTCATGATGGCCAATTCTAAGGCGGAGGTGTTGGAGGTTGAAGCTTCTAGCTTAAGGAGGGATTTGATAGTTGCAATGGACGACAACAACATGTCTAAGGAAAAAATCTAGGCTTTATCCGAGGAGTTGAATGCTGAGAAGCTGTTGGAGAAGCAGAGGGACGATCAACTTATGGTTGCCAACCATAAGATGAAAAGTGTTGTAGCTAAGACCGTCCACGCCTTCCAACCCACAGATGAATATAACACCATCTTATTTAGCTGGTATTTCAAAGGGTTTGAGCTACTAAGAAGATATCTGGTGAAGCACGGCCCGGAGATAGATTTGGAGGATCTAGACTTTGAAGCCATTGACAAGGAGATTAAGGCAGATGAGGCTGCTCAAGCTGCCCAAGCTGCTACGTTTGTTGGCGATGATCCTTTAGTTTCTGAGAAAGGAGGGGATGATGCTCCTGAGGCCTAGTTTCTTCATTGCTTGCTTTTTTTTTTTTCTCCTCTTTTTTTTTTTTTTTTTGGAATGCCCTACCTATTTTGGGGCCTTTGAACAATTTACAACTCTTATATATATATATATATATATATATATGCTTATTTCTCTTGTGCTCATGTTGCTTGCGAATACTTTTTGCTTGCACTTTCCTGTTTATGCATTTGTCGTCCATCGGGGACTTAGAAATTTTTTTTGCCCAATTATGGGTTTTGTCATCTTAACTTGGTGGACGACCTTCCTTTATCTTTGAGATCTATTCGCCTTAGTTTTTAGCCTTAGTCTTGGCTTTTGTTGGGATGATGTACATCCTTCTAAGGAATCTTATCGTTTTAACTTTTACTTGGACGACTTACATCCATTCAAGGAGTCTTATTCATCCAAGTTTTTACTTGGTAACGATGTACATCCATTTAAGGAATCTTATCGTTTTAACTTTTACTTGGACGACTTACATCCATTTAAGGAATCTTATTCGTCCAAGTTTTTCTTTGTAACGATGTACATCCATTTAAGGAATCTTATCACTTCAATTTTTACTTGGACGATTTACATCCATTTAAGGAATCTTATTTGTCCAAGTTTTTCTTTGTAACGATGTACATCCATTTAAGGAATCTTATCGTTTTAACTTTTTACTTGGACGACTTACATCCATTCAAGGAATCTTATTCATCCAATGTTTTCATTTGGTTTGCATTCAGTCAGAGATTTGGTTGGGCAAGCTCGGAGAGAACGAGAGAAGAAAAATTGGATAAGCATGAGTAGTACGTTTATTAATCTGCTTGAAAGGTCATAAAACATTATCAATTGCTTACAAATGAGACACAATCCCTATCTGTAGTACCTCTTTAGGTGTTCAACATTCCAAGGACTTGTTCCCGTCCAGGTCTTCCAGGTGGTAGCTTTCTCGTCGAGAGTAGTAGACGACTCAGTAGGGTCCTTCCCATGTTGGCCCTAACTTGCCTTGTGTTGGGACCTTTGTTGCAAGTGTTACTTTCTGTAGGACGAGATCTCCAATGCTGAATCTTTTGAGCTTTACCTTCTGGTTGTGATACTCGGTCATCTTCTGCTGGTACTTGGCCATTCTCTGAGATACTTGGTCTTTGACTTCATCTAAGCAGTCCAAGTTTAGTTTCAATTGGTTGTCGTTGTTGTCTTCATTGAAGAACTCCTTCCTGAGGATGGTGAGTCCTATTTCGACGAGGATGACTGCTTTTATGGCATACATGAGATTAAAAGGCATTTCTCCTATTGGGGTTTTTGCTGTGGTTCGATAGGCCCATAAAACACTCGGTAATTTCTTAAGCCATGCTCTCTTTACCCCCACTAATCGGGCATTGATGATCTTCAGCAATGTTCGATTCATCACTTCTGTCTGTCTGTTGGCTTAAGGATGTCCTAGGGAGGAGTACTTGTTTCTCATGCCAAGGCTTGAGCAAAACGATATGAATCCTTGACTATTGAACTGACGACCATTGTCCGAAATGATTGTTTGTGGGATTTCGAACCTGCATACAATATTCTTCCATACAAAACTTCGTACCTTTGCTTCTATGATCATGGCTAGTGCTTCCGTCTCCACCTATTTCGTAAAGTAGTCGATATCAACGAGTAAGAACTTTACTTTCTTCTTTCCTTGTGGCAGAGGCCCCATGATGTCAATCCTCCATTGTGCAAATGGCTAGGGCGAAGTGATGGCTATCATCTTCTCTCCTGGGACTCTCTAGACGTTACCATACCTTTGGCAGCTGTCACATTTCTTGACGAAATTCGCTACGTCTTGTTGCATTATGGGCTAGAAATAACCTACCTTCTTAATCTTTCTTACGAGGGACTTTTCTCCCATGTGGTCACCGCAAATGCCCCCGTAAACCTCTTCCAGAACATACTTGGCTTCTTCTTCTTCAACACACCTCAAGTAAGGCTATGAGAAGCCTCTTTTGTAAAGCAAGTCATTTAACACCATGAATTTGGCAGCCCATTTCTTGATCTTCTTGGCTTTGTCAGGATTCGGTGGTAATTGTCTATCCTTAAGATAGGACAAGATTGGGCTCGTCCATCGAGTGCGAGTGTGCACCGAGAAGGTTTGAAATTCTTCGATGCTGGGAGAGTTCTATTCTTCCAATCTCCAATCAATCATCTTTGCCTAAGTATCTGATGACGCACTCCTAGCCACTTCGTCAGCTTCTGTATTTTGATCTCGTGGGATTTAAGCAAACTCTACCCGATCAAACTTGCTAACCAGTTGGTTCATCAACTTGAGGTATCTCTGCATCCTTGTCTCCTTTGCTTCAAAATCTCCCTTGATTTGCCCTATGATGAATTGTGAATCACTCTTTAGCAAAGCGGTTTTAGCTCCAAGTGCCTAGGCGATCCTCAGCCCCGTCAGTATGGCCTCGTACTCTGCTTCGTTGTTGGCTATATGGAATTTAAGTTGAACTCCGTACCTCAAAGTGTCCCCTTCAGCGGAAGTGATGACGACGCCTGCACCGCCTCTCTTCTATGTGGATGATCCATCTGTATGAATCATCCAGAGTTCTTCCTAACTGTCTTTGTGTTTGGGGGAGGTGAATTTTGCTATGAAATCTGCCAAGGCCTGGGCTTTTATGGCCATTCGGGGTCGATACTCTATGTCGAACTGACTAAGCTTGATGGCCCACTATACCATTCATCCAGCGGCCTCAGGTTTATTCATTGCTTTCTTAATGGGCTGGTCCGTCATTATTATGATCGGGTTAGCCTAAAAGTATGGACAAAGCTTTCTAGAGGCCACTATCAGGGCGAAGGTGATCTTCTTTATTCGCGGGTATTGGGCTTCAGCTCCTTGGAAAGCCTGGCTGATGTAATACACCGGGCGTTGTATCCTGTTCTCTTCTCTAATCAAAGATGCACTCACCGCAGTAGCAGACACAGCTAAGTACAGGAACAGGTCTTCTCCTTCTTTGGACGGACTCAAGAGTGGGGGGTTGCTCAGGCAACGCTTTAGCTCCTGGAATGCTGCTTCATACTCGTCTGTCCAGACAAAAGCCTACTTTAAGGTATTGAAGAAAGGAAGGCATTTGTCTGTTACTTTGGAGACGAACCTGTTGAGGTCTACCACCCTTCCCGTGAGGGATTGTACTTTTTTTATCGTCTTCAAGGAGGACATCTTAAGGATGGCTCTCACCTTTTTGGATTTGCTTCTATTCCTCTCCATGATACCATGAAGCTAAGGAATTTTCCAGAGGAGACCCCAAAGGCGCATTTGGCCGCGTTTAGCTTCATACTATATTGCCTGAGTGTGTTGAACATCTCCTCGAGATCGTCTAGATGATCCTCTTCTACCTTGCTTTTGACCAGCATGTCATCCACATATACTTCTAGTTCCTCCCAATTTGCTTGCTGAACATCTGGTTTACCAATCTCTGGTACATGGCTCCCGCGTTCATCAAACCAAAAGGCATGACCTTGTAGAAATAGAGCCTCTGGCTGGTGATGAAGGCGGTTTTCTCTTGATCCTCCTCTGCCATCTATATTTGGTTGTATCCGAAGAAGGCATCCATAAAGGTAAGAAGCTTGTGCCCGGTCGTCACGTCCACAAGCTAGTCAATCCTGGGTAAAGGGAAGCTGTCCTTCGTGCAGGCACTATTGAAATCCTTGAAGTCAACACATATTCTCCATTTCTCGTTTGCCTTTTTGACCATGACAACGTAGGCCAACCACTTGGGATAGTAGACTTCCCTGATGAAGTTAGCAGCAAGCAGCTTGTTCACCTCGTCTATGATTGCTTTGTTTTGTTTAGGAGCAAAAACTCTTTTTCTCTGCTGGACGAGTGTCTTCTTAGGATCCGCATTTAGGCGGTGTTGAATGATGCCAGCTGGTATGCCAGGCATATCTTCATGACTCCAGGAGAATACGTCTAGGTTATCCTTTAGAAAGCTTATGATTTCTTTCTTTGTTTGGAGGTTCAGACTCGTCCCTACCTGGGTCGTCTTTGTAAGGTCTCTTTCGACCAACTCAACCGTCTCCAGTTTCTCGGCAATTTTTCGCATCTTTTCTTCAATTATCCATGTATAGTTTTCTTTTCACGCCAAAACTGCATAGTTGCATTCTTGCGCCAGCACCTGGCCTCCTCTTATTTCCCTAATTCCCTACTCTATTAGGAACTTCACCTTCAGGAAATACGTGGAAGTGACTGCTTTTCAACGATTGAGGGTAGGCCTTCCTATAATCACATTGTAGGACGAAGGTGAGTCAACTACCAAGAAGTTGTGTCGATTGGTTACTTGGAGGGGGTATGAGCCAGCCATGACTGTCAGCATTACTATTCCCATGGATACACCTTGTCTCCACTGAAACTGACGAGGGGGGATTTGAATGGACGAAGTCTTTTCGGGTCTCCTTTTAACTGCTAGAAGGCAGGGAGATAAATGATATCTTCTGAGCTCCCATTGTCTAGCAAAACCCTTCTGGTATTGAATCCTTCAATCATGAGCATAACAACTATCGAGTCGTCATGAGGCTATTTCACTCCTCTGGCATCTTCTTTTGAGAACAGAATATCTTGGTCCATTCACCTTTGCTTCAGAGGTGGCATCCTATGAACGTTGTTCACTTGCCTCTGGTATGACTTCTTGAGGGACTTGAACGACCCCCCCCCCCCCCCCCCCCCCGGTGGACGATCCTCCTATGATTGTCTTTATCTCCCCTATGGCACTTTATGGACGGAGGGATATGTGGTCTTCGTCCCTCTGAGAGGCTTCACGTTGACCCTTGTTATCGTCCCTGGATCTGCTGGAATCTCCCTTCTTTATGAATTTCTGCAACTTCCCTTTTCGTATGAGCTCTTCTATCTGCCCCTTCAAGTTCCTGCAGTCCTTTGTGTAATGTCCATGATCCTTGTGGAAACGACAGTATTTTCTCTTGTCACGCACATTGGGCGACAAGTGTAATGGACTAGGCCATTTGAGGTATTGTTCATCTTTAATCTGCACCAAAATTTGATCATTAGGCATAATTAGAGGAGTGAACTTTACCATCTGAGGGTTTTTGTCATCTCTCCATCTGTTCCCTTCAGTATTCTGACGATCTGCCCGTTCCCTTTTTCATCATCTTCGGTCGTCCTCCTTCTCTTTCCTCTTTTCCTTAGGCTTCTCTACCCCTTCTATTGCTACCAGGGCATCCTCAGCATTCATATACTTCTGCACCTTCAAGAGCATTTCTGCCATTGTCTTAGGAGGATTCTTCGCTAAAGAGACCACGAACTCCTTGGACTTCAATCCAATTTTGAAGGTCGTCAGCTGTACTTTATCATCTGCTTCGTCCACTTCCAAAGTTTCTCGAGTGAAACGCGTTACATACAATCGCAGGGTCTCTTTTTCTACTTTCTTGATGGTAAGCAAATGATCTGCTGGCCTTTTTGGGCGCTGCCTGCTGACGAAGTAACGGAGGAAAGAATTGCCTAGCTGCTCGAAGTTGTTGATGGACGACGTTAGTAACTTAGTGAACCATTCTCTCGCCGCTCCTTTGAGAGTGGTGGAGAAAGAACGGCAGAAGATCTCGCCAGGGGCCTGCTGAAGACCCAGAGTTGTCTTGAAGGTGTTGAGGTGATCCAGAGGATCCTTCAGTCCGTCAAACGGCTCGAGCTGTGGCAGACAAAACTTCGAGGGCACTTGGCACTCTAGGACCGCCTTGGTGAAGGGTGAATCTGTCCTCTTGACCATTCTATCTAGGCTCCGGTCTGTTTTCTCCTTGATCGCATTCATTCCTCAACTCATCCATCTCTTTTCTCATTTCCCTAAAAAAGTCCGAGCTCGCCCCTTCTAGAGTAACTGATCTTTGGTGGTCATCTCTCCTCGGGCTGTCTTCATCATCATCCCAGTTGGTCTCCGAGCGATTGTCTTCTTGTTGCAGTCGCAGCCTCATCTCTTGGTTCTGTCTGGTAAGCTCCTCCACGCTGGCTTTGAGCATCTAGATTTGCTGAGCTAATGTTACTGGATCTTGGTTAGTGTTGGCCTCCATCTGGACTCGTGAGGTGAATGGAACTACGTTCTCAAACCTAGGTGCGAAGAAAGTTGTTATCACAGACGGCGCCAAAATGATGATGCTGCAATCATTAGTCTAAATGATCATCCAGGAGGAGAGTTGACCAAGATCGTCCAGAGCCCTACAAGAATGTAAAATAAAAGGACACTAGTGTGGTGCTGGCCACCAAGCCTCTGATGGTAAAGTCCTGTAATTGAGGGAGAGAAAGAAATGCTAGTTCCAAAGAATCAAAGTTCTTGGGTTAGAATTTCGTACCTTCGTAGGTCCTAAGGTGCCTGTATATATACACCTGTTTCCTTTCCCTAGCCGTTGGAGGTGTTTTAATGGTGGCTTCAATGTGGCATCTGTAATGCCTCCGCGAGGTGTTAATGAGAGGATCTTCGTCTCTCCAACGGTAAGGAGACTTATAACAGCTGTGTAACGCCTTGTCATTATTTGTGAATTGATTGCTTTTCCTTTGTCCAATGGATATGGATAAGGATGGAGATTGATGGAAAGGTTTCTTGGTCCACTAGCCCCTTTTTTGGACGAGGAGGTTGCACGAGGGAATTATGCTGGTCCATCAGCTTGCTTTTCTTTTCTTAATAAAATAGAAAGAAAGAAAAAGATAGCGACTTTTTCATAAAAGTAAAAAAACGTGTGGGCCTATCTCTTTTGACTTCGTCGGATTGCATGGAAGATGGATGTCTACATCTTTTTCTATGAACTAGAAATATTTATTAAAAAGCAGGGGAATTACAAGGGAGAGAACAAAATAGCCTTTTCCCTGAGAACATAGCATAAAAACAGGGAGGGCAATTGCCATATACAAAATAACCCACAAATCTATTTTCGAAAAACCTCTTGGCCAAAGTATGGACAGCCACATTTGCTCCCCTAGCTACCCAATGGAAGGAAAGGTTAGGAGAAAGACCTGCCAACTCTATTATTAATAATTGCTGTCCACCTCTATTACTTTGATCTACCATTTCTTTTAGGGTCAAAGTTCGGTTTTTGGCCATGTACACACAAAATTTTGTAAGAGATAAATTACACGATCATGAAATAGTGCAACAAATGATCAGTTTATATTGATTTGTATGAAAGTGGGTACAATTCTCTATTTGATTCTTTACAATAAAAAAAGACAATGAATTCCTTTGATTTGATCTCCACTATGCTTTAAGATCCAAAGGGTTATGAAACTTGATCTTGAATAGAACTTTGATGTGTCCAAGTTGAATGTGTAATTGGATGTATTTGATTTGATGTTGAGGGTTGTTGGCCTAATCCCAAACTAAATCAAAAGGAAGTTGAAGGTAAATTCCTACTTTGATTTGAAGAAGTAGGAATTGGCCTTGATTGTGAGGGAGCAAGAGTTGATTTTTAGACTTAGAGATGACTCTGTATTTTAGCAAAGTGTTAGTAGGGTTTTTTCTATAAGTTTTTTTTGTTAATTTTCTCATTTTCTTTCATCATTTACTGAAATTTAATTATTAATTTTGAATTTTAGATTCAAATCTTAATTTAATTCAATTTTCTATTTAATAATAACCTTTCATGTAAGTCCTTTTTTCTACGTTGTCACATGGCTCTTTTCATTTGATGTTGTCACATGGCTTTACGTGACTTATGACACGTCATTTTTATGTGATTTTATTATGTAATATTTATAAATTCTTGTCCCTAATCACAAAAAAAAAAAGAAAAAAAAAAATTGACATTTATATAATATATTTTAAAATTCATCAACCACCAGTATCACATTAGTTTGTAGGTTATAGTAAAATATATACTAATTTAAATATTTTTCTTATGCTTTATCTTTATTCATGAAAAAAAAAAATTTATTACGTTGTGTAAGTGGTGCGTCATCAATTATATTGATAGTGATTGGCCAAGTACATAGCTATTTATTATTTACTGTTCTCAGAAAATGAATTCTTTTTCTTGTTTGGTAAGTTCTGAGAAATGAATTCACTGTTATGCTTGGGGCGCTTTGCTTATAAAAGTTGTAAAGCTCAGACTGAGAGATTATAATTTAGGTTGGTTTCCTGCGAAGCTTCTGTGATTTTGCATTGTGAAAAGCCTTTCTTTTTTTTTCTTTTTTTCTTTTTGAGAAACAAACACACACACAAGGGAGAGGGAAAGAGATTCTAACACAAAGGCACATCATAACTCCACTCAAAAGTCATGGTAACTTTTAAATGAGGGTGTGACAAGTTATACTACACACAATACACTTTCTTAAATAATGTGAGTGCAATGTGAAAAGCTAGACCGCAACGATAGGCATGGTTGCAAGTTGTAATTTATAAATAAGTTTAAATAGCTATTTTGGGTTTCACTCAGAAAATTGCATGATATTGCAAAGTGAAAGTGTGACTTGAGAGATTAAAAAGTTTCACTGGCCACATCGAAAGCAAGACCACATGTCCACATCTAAATCAAAGTCTCTTCACCCTGATTCCGGGGGCTGCACGCTTATATCTTTCAACGCACGCATATATGACAAAGACATCATTTCAAAAAAAAAAAAAAAAAAAAAGAGTGGACTATTTGGTGTGAACGTTGGGAAGCATAAAATTATAATATTTTATGCACAAGAATAAAGGATCAATGTTTAATTAATTTTTTGCTTTTTAGGTAGCGAGTATTGATGGCACCGAATCTGCATAATAAAACAATGTCATGATAACAGGTACTACTTAACAATTTATTTTAAAAAAAAATTTGATATTATTTTTAAGTAAAATAAAAAAAAATTGTCAAATTATTAATTATTTTTTTTTATAAATTTTTTTTTTAAATAAATTATTAACCAATGTCCTAAGAACATTCGTTAGCATTTTTCATAAAATAATAGGCACCGAATATTTTGGTAGATACGTTTGAGTATTATTAGTGCAAAATGATGTGAAAATTATGGTTTAAAAAATATTGTAAAAACACGTGTTTAAAGTACTCATAATGTAAAAAATGTGTTTAGTACTATATTTCTAATAATGTCTTTTAAGTGAAAAAACATGATTGTATGTTTGGTATGTATGTGTTTTTTTTAAAAAAGTTATGACACAATCTAATTAGTGAGGCTTACAGTTTTAAAAATATTTACTAAAATGCCATTTAGCAATGATGCTTAAAAATTAAAAACTAGTAAGAAGAGTTTTTTAAACTCACACATTCCAGTAAAAAAACACACTTATCAAACACATTGTTTTTTTAAAACCTCACAATTTTTAGTATTTAAATACTATACAACACAAAACAAAGATACAATGAATCAATAAACACAACTATACTTATCCCAAAAATAAAAAAGAGCTATGATCTTTAAAACATATTTACATTTTAGTATTAGCTAAAGTAAACAATATCTTACCCGGCTGAGATGTCTTGGCTGATTCTTGAGCAAGTTGAGTTCCAAAAGTTTGTTCACGCTCTCGAAATAGCCTTAATTCCTCCACCAACTTCAATCGACTAGTTGAAACTTTTGATTCAATAACATCTGTCACAGCAGATTGTATCTCTAGCCTCTTATAAAGAGTGGATGAGTCATATTGGAATGTAGGATTCAACCAGTAAGCAGCAGCATGAATATCTCTATAGAATTGATTATCCCAACGATCCTTGATAATATTAACATAAGGCTCCCATAGTCTCTTCTTGTCCTTGAAATTTTTTTTGATTCCATCAATTACTCTATACATGTCATCATATACATAACCCATAGCTGGTTTTTCATCAGAATCAACAATGCGTAATAAACGAATCAATGGTGACATAATATGCACAATTACATGACAATCATTCCAAAATTGATTGTCAAGAATGATTTTCACCACTGCCTTTGCTTTCTTATCTTTTGCATATCTTGATTCAACATAAAATTTGCTAGTCACCAATGCTTGTAAGTCATGCTTATGTTCCTTAAGACTCCCTAAGGCAATGAAAGTAGTAGCAAACCTAGTTGGCCCTGGACGCACAATTTCCGTCCAATTTTTTCTAGTCCTCAACCAAGCTTGCAAAGCCACATGGTTATAGATGAACACTGTGATCTTGGATGCACGCTTTGCAAGTTTAGCTATATGATCCATTTTCCCAATCTCCTTAAAAATTAGGTTTAGGCAATGTGCTGCACAAGGTGACCAACTAATGTTCCTATATTTTCCACACACAATTCTTCCAGCAGCTACATAATTTGCAGCATTGTCAGTGACCAAATGTACTATATTTGCAGGACCAACCCAACTAACAATTTCATCAAACAAGTTACTCAAATTAATAGCATCCTTAACCAAGTCAGAAGCATCAACAGAACGTATAAAAATAATTCCTTTAGGACAATAGACAAGGAAATTAATCAATGTTCTATGCCTAGTGTCAGTCCACCCATCAGCCATTATTGTACAACCAGTGTCAGCCCAATATGATCGATGAGAATCAACAATCAATTGGACTTCTCTTTTTGCGTCTCTCAACAAAGGCACTCTAAGGGCATGATAATTTGGGCCTCTATATCCAGGACCATAAGAAGCTACAGCATTAAACATAGGTTGATAATAACTAGAATTCACAGCATTAATTGGAATGCAAGCATCATACATCCATCTTGCTACAGACATATCAACCCTCCACTTCTTTTCTTTACCAGCAAGCACACTTTTAATAGAAGGTTGAGCTCCCGGTGTTGTTCTAGGAGCGAAGTAATTATCAATGTTACCAACCTTCCTTTTGCCAAGATTGGATCTTGGTGGAAAACTACTAGGACCACTTCTATTACCTAGCCCCCTACCTCTAGGAAAAATTTCTTGGACATCTTCAAATTCTGGTGAGTCCTCTAATGGTGAGTAATTAGATGCTTCTTGATCCTTTTTTGTTTGTTCTTTAGTTTTTGAAATTTCCTTCAAATTCTCAACCATTTGAAACCTAACATCATAAGGTACACCCATACATGCAGCCACATCACCTTTAATTCCAGCTAAATGTCTTTTCATCCTATTGATGCCCCCTCCCTTATAACTTTTCCCACAATGTATACATCTATAACTACTTTTTTCGTCTTTCACTACTTCAGTTACATGATCCCATGCTGGATCACATTTCGCTCTCACAGATGAAGAATTAGCATTAGACCTAGTTGTAGAAGCATGTTCATTAGATGGTACAGAGGCGTACTCCATTTCACTCAACAATTTCAGACTGGCAGCAACCATTTTATCAACAAATAAATTCATCAATACAACACACACAATCAATAGTACAATACTCTAAACTATATTTCACAAACAATAATGCTCTGTAAATCAAATCCACAACATACACAAAATCACAATTAAACTAAAATGCTATTGTAAACTAATAATTGAAGTTACCACTTACCAGTGAAGTCACGGAAGGAGAACCTGAGATGAAGCCGAGAACATGAATTGAGAATCTGAGATAAAGCTGAGAGAAATGAAAAAAAAAAAAAAATAGAACAGAGAAAATGATCAAAATCAAAATCAAGTAATCAAAATCAAGTAATCAAAATCATTAAAAAAAAGAATATTAATTATTAGTTTCTTACCTGATGAAGCCGAGGGAATCAGAGAAATGAAAAAAAAAAAAAAAAAAAGAACCGAGAAAATGAAAAAGAAAAGAACATTACCAAAGGGCGATGGCCGAGGGCGAGGGCAAGACCAACCAAGAAGGAAACCCAAAACCCAGACGTCGAGAAGAACAAGAAAATCAAGCCCAATACGACAGCGCAGAGAGAGGTGCGTGAGGCAGAGCTCACTCTGTTTTCGAAAGTCAAGCTCACTCTGTTTTCGAAAGGAAAAAAGAAAAAAGAAAAAAAAAAACTTAGCTTGCTTGATCGATGAGGCAGCGCAGAGAGAGGTGCGTGTGCGTGAGGCAGCGCAGAGAGAGGTGCGTGAGGTAGAGAAAGCGCAGCCATAGAGAGGTGAGTGAGGCAGAGCGAGCTTGACTGATTGGTGAGGCAGAGCGCAGCCGTAGAGCGAGATGAGAGAGTTGAGATGTTTGAGAGCTTGAGGTGAGGTGAGTGAGATGAGAGAGTCTGAGGGTGTGGACTTTCGGCTTAGGGAGTTAGGGTTAGTTTTTAGGATTTTAGTGGTAATTTAGAGGACCAAAACGGCATAGTTTTGCCGGAAAAGACAAAAAACCCCCAACCGGTCATTAACCGGTTCGACCTCCGGTTTTTTCGGTTGGACCTCTGATTTTTACTGTTTACCGGTTTTTTAGTCATTTTTGGTTTTTTTTTATCATAATCGGACCGGATTTAAGACCGGTTCCCGTTGAACCGGTCGGACCGGCCAGTCTGGTCCGGTCCGATTTTTAAAACCATGGTCTAGCTCTAGCATGAGGAGACCAGGAGAGAGGAGAAAATTTCGATAAAAATGAGTGTACCTCAAGAAAAAAGAGGGGGAAATTCTGATGATGCGCGCATAGCAGAATTGGTTTTGGGCAATCTCAAGGAAAAAAAAGAGGGGAAATCTATAAGAAAAACTTTAGTTGATGCTTGGTATCTGAGTGTAACCAAAGATTGCTATGTTCCCAGAAAAGTAAAAACGTGTGGGCCTGGCTTTGAACTTTGTATTATTTTTTATAAATTTGTTGTTAAATTGAACTTTGTTGTATTGTATTGCGTGGAAGTGGGTATCTACTTTTCTTGTATTTATAATAAGAAAACTGACATAAAAGTAAAGTTTTCTTCTTTTCTTCGGATTTCCACTCTTTAAACTTGATGATGGTCACACCGAAAGTAAGACTAACATCAGAATCTCCTCTTGCTTGCATTCACCCACTTTCTTCCTAATTCGTCCTTCACTTAGCTCAGTTACATTGACAAACCCTTTCACTGCTTTCCTTCTTCTCTTTTCAGATCTTCTCATTCATCTGCTCATAAATCCCGATGGCCTCATCTTCCTCTTTTACCCCCCAATCCAAGAATTTTGATGTCTTCTTGAGTTTCAGAGGTGAAGATACCCGCCGTGGTTTTATAAGCCATTTATATCACGCTCTGTGTCAACGGGGGATTCACACCTTCATCGATGATGATCTCCCAAGGGGAGAAGAAATTTCTATGGAGCTTCTCAAAACTATTGAGAACTCAGCCACATCAATAATTGTATTTTCTGAAAATTATGCATCCTCCACTTGGTGTTTGGATGAGCTTGCTAAGATTGTTGAGTGTAGGAAAAAGAATGACCAGTCGGTGCGACCTGTTTTTTACAAAGTGGATCCATCAGAAATTCGTAAACAAAAAGGAAAGTTTGGCAAAGCATTAACTATGCATGAAGAAAAATTTAATGATAACAAGAAAGTACAACGGTGGAGAGAAGCTCTATGTGAAGCAGCTGGTCTTTCTGGTTGGGACTACAAGAACAGGTATTTATTTAGTGATTACTCATTACTCTAGGTTTTTGTTTTTTTCCTCTCTGCGAATGTTGGGATTACTCTAATTAGTTGTTCTTCTGGAGTTTTAATTGTTTTTGTTATCACCATCGAATTTTATTGTTAAATAAAAACTGCCATTTATTGTTTGCTATAAACATATTATATATATATATATATATGCATATGAAAAATCGAAATAAAAGAATTTAATATTATATTATCTTACCAACTATGATTAAAAAAAAAAAAAAAATCTTACCAATTAATTAATTAGGAATTTCTGCAGCATATTATTATTTTTTTAAATAAAAATAAAAATTTAAATGTATTATGATAAAGTAATAGGATTCTTGTCCTCCTCTACTCAGACTTTTCATGCAACTTCGTCTAAAAAACTAATTTGCTACCTAAAAAAAAAAGTAATTAAACTAGTAATATTTTTTCAATCTATGATTTACATGCCGCTTACTTTATTTAGCAATACTTCAATTATAATTCTAGCTTATGCTCTTATTTCTCATTTATAGTCTAACTCGCGCTACATGTGTTAAATGCTCTGTGAATGGCAGCTGCGATGAATCTAAACTTGTTCAAAAAATTGTTGAAGATATCTCAAAGTATACTTTAAAGAAGATGCCATTTCATGATGCTGAATACCTATTTGGAATAAATTCTCGTGTAGAGGATGTACTAAAATGTTTAAATGTTGAATCAAATTATGTTCACATGGTATGTATTTATGGCCTTGGAGGAATAGGCAAAACTACAATTGCAAAAGCTATTTATAATAGAATTTCATATCATTTTGAAGCAAAAAATTTTCTAGAGAATGTTAGAGAAAGGTCAGAGACAAACGAAGGCATAATCCATTTACAAGATACTCTTATTTCTGAGGTCTTAGGTGATAGGAGTTTGAAGGTGCATAACAAATGTAGAGGAACCAACATGATAAATAAAATTCTTTGCCAAAAGAGGGTTCTTCTCATTCTTGATGACGTGGATAATATGGTCCAGTTAAAAAGTTTGCTTGGAAAATGTGATTGGTTTGCTCCTGGAAGTAGAATAATTATGACAAGAAGAGATAAATGCTTGCTAGCCACTTTTGGAAATGGTGTATCAACGTCAGCATATCAAGTTAAGGGATTAGATAAAAATGAAGCTATTGAACTATTTAGCAAGCACGCCTTCCAAAGCCATGAGCCAAATGAAGATTATTTGGAACTTGCAAACCGAGTTGTACATTATGCCAAAGGCCTTCCACTAGCTCTAGTTGTAATGGGTGCTGATTTGTATGGAAAAACTAAACCTGAATGGGAAAGTGCCTTAGATAAATATGAAAAAATTCCTAATAGAGATATTCAAAAAATACTGAAAATAAGTTATGAAGGATTAGACGATACTGAAAAACATATTTTCCTTGATATTGCATGTTTCTTCAAGGGATACTGCATGGATTATGATAAGGTTGTAAATATATTAGAGGCTTGTGGTTTATACCCAAAAACTGGTATTAAAAAACTTATTGATAAGTGTCTTTTGACTAATAATGAATTGAAGCAATTGTCAATGCATGACTTGCTTCAACAAATGAGTAGGGAAATTGTTCGACAAGAATCACCAAAAAACCCAGGAGAACGTAGCAGACTATGGTGTTATGAGGATGCTCTTGAAGTACTAACTGAAGATATGGTAAGTTGTTATGATTCATTTTCTCCCTTTCCATCACATGAAAGTTGTAATCACTTTTCTTTATGGTTTTTGTTTAAAATTTAATAATTGTTATTATTTTTATATATTTTTTTTGGTGATTTATTTACCCATTTTTTCAATTAGGGGTCAAATAAAATTCAAGCCATAAGGTTGTGGTCGCCTGAAAAAAAACCAACAGAGGTGAAATTAGAGGCAAAAGTATTTCGCAAGATGAAAAATCTTAGATTTCTCGCAATTCATAATGTACATTGTCATGGACGCCTTAAATATCTACCCAATGGATTAAGGGTGCTCGATTGGTATGGATATCCATTTTCTTCTTGGCCATCTAATTTTTGTCCTAAAAGTCTGGTTGTGCTCAACATGTCTCGTAGTCAATTAGAGGAGCCAATTAAGCAGGTATGATCATCAGTATTTATAAATTGTTACTAATTTAAAGATTAAAATATATTTTAAATTTCGATTTTTTTTTTCTTCTACAGATTTGCGCATTCAAAGCCGCAACATATGTGGACAGTGGGTGTGAATTGATTAGGAAAATACCTGACATATCAATGACCCCAAACATAAAGCATTTGATTCTTAGATATTGTAAAAACCTAGTTGAGGTTGATGACTCCGTGGGGCGTCTTGATAAGCTTGAAGTGTGGGACCTTAAGGGTTGCAGTAAACTTGAAACTCTTCCTAGCTGTCTCACGATGAAATCTTTTACATCTTTTGGACTATCCGGCTGCGAGAGACTTAAGAAGTTCCCCAATATCTTGCACGAAATGAATGGTTTAGGAGAGTTAGAACTGTTGAATACGGGTATCAGTGAGTTGCCTCCGTCATTTGGGAATTTGACTGGCCTTAAGACGCTTAATATTGGAGCGCATTTAACACAGGTAAGACTTCCAGGTAGCATCTATACTTTACAACATCTAGAGACACTCGATCTCTCTGGCTGTGTCACATTTCCAAAGGACGTGGAGATTGATAGACAGCCACTGTGCAATTCTTATGGTGGCTTTTCCAATTATGTTTTCCCAAGATTGAAAAAACTGTGTCTTGATAGCTTTACAAATCGCTCAGAAATAGATTTTATTCTCAATTGTTGTTGCCCCCTCACATTGAAAGAGTTAGTAATTGGGTACTGCAAAAAATTTGTTACCCTCCCAGAAAGCATAAGCAGATTTGAGAGATTACATAGGCTTGATATTACAAATTGCGATGAGCTTCGGGAAATTCCAAGGCTTCCACAAAGTATAAGACATGTAGATGCATTCAATAGCCACTCGCTAGATTCACAATTACTCTTTCATCAGGTATCTCTTTCTCTCTCAAAGTTATTAAGAAACAATTTTGTTACCTTCACAAATACTACTTGACTTGATTTGCTGAGATGTAATTTGTTGAATTCGCTAATTGAATGCAGTTTCGAGAAATGATAGGTCTTCGACCAAATCTACCACCCTGTTTAGGTGTGACAAGCGACGTTTTAAAGACCCCACACTCATTCTCATATAGAGAAAGCCTCTCTTGTGACTTTAGTGAATATCACATTCTAGTACCAGGAGAAGAGAATGAAATTCCAAATTGGTTTAACCATCAACGTGTTGGAAATTTAATATCATTCTCGATTGGTCCCAAATTTCCAACAATTGCTCTCTGTCTAGCTTTTCAATACGAGGAGGAGGCTTCTACTGAGGAATTCTATAGTACTATACTTATTCTTATCGACATTTCCATCAATGGTATTCAACGGTCGTTCGGAAACTCAATCTGCTATTCACTATCGAAGTATGGGCATCATCTGTGTTTTTACTGTAGACCTCAGAGCTCATTGCAGAAACTATTTCAGGACTTGAATCTAGGTGATCAGAATCATGTTGAGCTCTTCTGTGAAACTTTTGCTGCTGCTCCTTATCTACGTTTTCCTCCTAACATTCCTTCTATCATTAAACGGATAGGAGTCCATGTAGAATGCAATTGCCCTCAACCTCAAAATGTAGAAGCTTTGGGACTTTCAATGGACAACTATGAAGCAAGGAGCACATGTTTATGTGGAGCTCAAACCTGTTGTCGGTGTCTGAAGGAGGTGGGCTCCACGCATTCAGCAGGACGAGCTTCAGTGCATTCAAGCAATTTGGAAAGTCAGATTATTTCAAGTGATACAGATGGTGGCGGGTCATCCTCGGTAATCTTGCCATCTAATTCAGGGCTTCCAATGGATGTCGCAAATGGGTCTGAGTTTGCTTTTGGATTGGGCTCAACCGTTGGTGATGGGTTTGATTTGGGTTCCTCCTCTATAAATGATGATTCTGACTTCAGTCCATATCCAGAGTCCAAGAAAATGAGAACCACTTGATCAAATTTCGAAGAAACATGGCAAGGTACTGTTATTTTCAATGAAACTGTTTTCCACTTGATCTTTTGTGTTTGTTATTGCATTGAAATATTCACCCATCTCTTATTATGAGTGAATTCAAACAATGATGGACTCTTTTACCACAAGAATTTAATATATTTTGAAGAAAAATGGGCAGTCAACAGTGATCTGCTTTGCACAAGAATTAGTAATCTGTTTATAGTTATTGTAAGCTAAGCCAATTATGACCTAACTAGTGCCTAATAATAAGACTTAAGACGGGTTTTGTAAATATGTCTTTATTATGGGAGAAATTAACACTTTTAAACCCCAGCCCAATAACACCAAAAAAAAAAAAAAAAAAGTGTTGTAGAGAAATCAGCACACAAGGTATTTGGCTTTGCAAATACTTGATTGATTGGACTGGCCTGGATGATCTTTTTTCCGTTTTGTCTGTTTATGGAAGTGATTGTAATTTTCTTAATTTGTTGTTTTATTAACTAAATAAGAACTAAGGGCAGTATGATTAAAAAGTATTATCTGCTTTTAATGGATAAAAGCTAATTACCAATTAGGTGTTACAAGAATAACCTTGTCCCAGCAAGTTAAATGCATTCAAGTAAAGAGCACTCTGAAATGTTTTGATGAATGAATAGTTATCTCCGTATATAAGATTTTATTGGGACCCAATGGATTTATCATTCCTAATAGTAAATGTCTGAGAATAAGTTCTGCATCAACAATGGAAAATTACCTCATTGATTTGTCATGAAACCAGGCACTTGGAGGGAATAAAGTAGGTCATGGACTTGTTGCCAAGGCTTGGACTAAAATGGTCAAGCTGTTTAATGGGACATTGGTCTCATCATGACAAAGATGCTCTGAGGCATAGATACACACATTTGAGAAGGCAATTTAATGACCTAAAGGTTCTTCAATAGAGTGGGTTATCTTGGTGACCATTGAGATTATGTGTAGGATTCTTATACCTAGATGAATTGCCAATTATCCACTCTTGTATCGTTAGATTTTTTTTTCCTATTATGCTGTTCATAAATAAAAATATCCAAGTGCATCCTGATGCTTGGTCTCATTAAAATTAATCTGTTCCGAGTTGTTACAGATTGCTGTTGTTTATGTTGAAGGGGTTTCTAATAAAGATGCAGAATTTCTTCATGCAATGCAGATTTCAACAATAAAGACTCCAATTTGATGATTGGTATATTTCTTGTTTCAACATTGAGAGCTTCCCCAATAATTCAAATAATATTATTTCCTGCTTATATATTCTTATTTATTGTGTTGTTCCTTAACCTACGAGATCAGCATATCATGTCTGTCATTACTATCCTAAGTCTGATGTCTAAGAACTGATAATTATGCTTATTTCTGCTTGATTAATGGAAATCCAGCTTCTATTGGAGGGTATATCCGAGTGGATCAAAATATCGGTTGCATGTAATGGTGTTGGTGAGATTTTCTTTTCATAAGCTTATAACAGGTTGCAGCATTTGGTGAGATTTTCCCCATATTTATTATATTTTAGAATTCTTCGGAAGGTGCAAAATTTCATATAACTCTCATAAGTTTCAAATTAAGATATTATGAATAAACATATATAATAGAACTCTCCCAAATTTCAAATATATTTTTTGATATACGGAAATGACAATAGTGATGAAAGGCAGTCACTCACTGGACATTGAGGCTATGAGCTGGGACTGATGCTCTCTCTCTCTCTCTCTCTCTCTCTCTCTCAATACTGCCTATAGGTAGAAAGGATTTGTATATTAAATTTATAACTTTACTGATATTTTATGACCATCTGCATAAGTATAGATGAAGGCCGTGGCAAAACTACTCTAGCATAAGTTAATGTAACACTTTGACTAAGTATTGTTGTCAAATGTTTTAATTTCATGATAATGCAATTACTGCATTTAGTTTTCCTGAAAGTGCCATATAAAAACAATGAAATCTCCCCATTTCAAGTAATGTTTGAGATTGATGTTGTTAAACAATACGAAACAAAATAATTGTTCCAATTTTTCTCAGGTTCCCTTTAAAATAAATTCTAGTATGTAATGAGAGTTATTTTTGAAGTTATAGGTGAAAAGGATGACCAATTCTTTGCTAGTAGCGATTCTCATGGATTATATTAACCTTGAGTTATAGCATTTGTGCAGAAGGAATAAGATCAGTCCTACATGCAATGCTCAAGCTTTGACCTGGATGATTCCACCTTGCAGCAGAAAATTTGGCATTCTGGGTGGCAAAGATGTACTAGAAGATCATAATCTAAGCTTGATGGCAGATTACAAGGAAATAAAGGATCTCCCCATTCAGAATGGCTTTGCCAGTGATGAAATTTGCCAAACAGTGACAGCTGATGATGATATTTGGGAAACTTATATCCAGGTGACCAGTTTTCTCATTAGTAATGTTGCTAGGATTGAGCATTTTGCTGTTTCGTTTCCTCTGGTTGTCATTAAAGAGTACCCCACTGTAATGTTGCTAGGATTTTTTTCCCCTTAATGAAATGATGTTAACACTTTCTTCATGAAGTAAATAAAATGTTAGTGGGTAACATAGGTTGTGGAGCACAATTCATATTTATCATTGAGCATTGAACAAGATAATTTTGAGTAGCTTTCATTTAAAAATGACAGTTTGCATGAGCATCCACATGCAATGGCATACAGAGATAAGATCTTAGATTTGTGATTTTGGGATTGATTTTGGGTAATGAAAGTTGAATGGTAGATCAAGTTATTTGGAGATAAAAGTGGAGATCAACATTAATGCTCTTTGGATGGGCATTGATGATAATAGAGAATATGCAATATCCATCTTGGGAGTTTGAATATCTTATTCGAGAAAAAAACAAAAAAGTATGCAACTTTGTTGGCCCCACCATGTTCTCAAAAAGTTCAAAGAGCCATCAAGGAGTAGTTGAGGAGAGGCCATGTAAACATATGTGAATATTGAGGAGTTGGGGAAGCTTGCTAGTTGGTATAACCCTAGAAGGCAAAAACTTATTGACCTTAATTTTTAATGCACTATCTAAAGAGTGATTTACTTAAGCACTCTCTACTAATAAATTGTAAAAAAAGATAGAAAGCTCTTTGTCATCTGTCCAAATGCTATCTAAGTCTCTGTTTTGCAGGTACTCAAGTGCTTTCAAAACAACTCAGGCTCTGCAACCTCAGGATCAAGGACCAGAGAGGCTTGTTAGAATGTGCACAGCTCCTGGTAGTTGCAGTTGGTGATCACTGCTAAAGGGTTTTGGCAAGCTTCTTCCAAGTTGGGGAGAGGCAGAGAAAGGGTGGGTGGGGGGGAGGTGACAGCTTTTGTTGTCAAATCACATGAAGAACTGTTTGCTGGTTGCTTCAGCTGCAAT
The DNA here is from genome assembly GCA_019022515.1 of Quercus aquifolioides. Classification (NCBI taxonomy): domain Eukaryota; kingdom Viridiplantae; phylum Streptophyta; class Magnoliopsida; order Fagales; family Fagaceae; genus Quercus; species Quercus aquifolioides. The sequence continues at coordinate 15,516,268 of CM032330.1, read as the reverse complement.
ACATCAAGTAAAAAAGACTGCTAAGACATTTGGCAACCAAAAACTGTTTTTGACAGCTAAAGCCTAAAGGGCACTCTCACCTAGTTGTCTTGATTGCAAGTCATATATTAGAGGATATCTACACAAAGAAGAGAAGGCTTCCTTGAAGATTGAAAGTGATAGTGGAAGACACTTCTGACTTGCTGAAGCACGGGATGCAAGTGTTTTGTTCTGTTCATATCAGGTATTAACTAAGGCTAGCATTCTTCGTTGTACCAGCTCTTTTTGTAGTATCAATAGGAAAATAAAATTTTAAAATATTGACTGTATGTCCATTCTAGTTAATGTAATCTTTTAGGTGGATTTGGGCTTATGCTTATAAACTTCAACCCAAGAAGATAGGAGCCACCAATTCTCCATTCTAACACATTATTTGACGGTAATATACTTTTAGAACATCCTATAGTTGTAAATGGTTATCAAAAGATTAATTGCATGTCATTTCATATCAAATTACTCATCTCAATGTGGATTTTGACTTTAGTTGAAAAGCTTTATCTATTTTAAATGAGGTATAAGCTTACTATTATACATCATTAAAACTTGATAGAGCTTTCGTGGGAACCCAAAAGGCTGAAAGGCCTCTTAAGTGGGGTGAGGCGAGGGAGAGCAAAATCATGGCTGAGTTCCACATTGCCTAGGTAGGGTGAGGTCTTGCGCTTTATAAGGAATGTCTTGAACTCAAACTGATATGATGCCTTAAAAACTGCAAGGAGCAACCCAAAGTGTACAATATCGTGCCAATTGAGAGTTGGGTGTGACAATTTTTTTTTTAGTCATCATAAAAAGCAAATACTTGAATATGAATTGGGTTTTGTTCTCTGAATCAGTTGTTTACCTATGCCTCTGTTTGGAAAAGTGCTTCCATAGCAAAACCTCTTCAGGGTTGCTCTGTTTTCTTTCCTTCTCTGAATTTAGTAGGCTTGACTGCAACACAAATTGTTTAGTTCTGTGTAATCTTGAAGTGTGATTACAATAGAGAGGAATGGTTGATTGACTTGGTTAATTGCAATACAAATGGTAGAAAACAAAAAGATGCTTTTATTTTCTCACACACATGTTCGAGTGTGTGTGTGTACAAACATATTTATTTAGATATGTATGCGTATATATCTGCCAAAATGTTTTTCTTTTTAGTTGCATGTACATTATCATCCTTTATGCTAAATACATTCCATTAAATAGAGCCATTATAAAATCTTGTGTGTCTTATTTTAGAAATTAAATTGATCCAGAAATTGTTAAAGCCTATTACAAAATCTGGATCTTTCAAGTGGGGGATGTTAGTAGTAGAGGAATTAGAATGTTCAATTGATTGTATACTTGATGCTAATTCACGGGCAAACAGAAGGTTCGAACAACATGAAAAAAGACCAAATGTGATTTTCCGGAGCAAAAGCACAAAACATAGGGTAGAATTGTTGTCTTCTATGTATGAGGGTCAAGGAAATAATGCAATGTTGGTCAAATAAGAGTTGGGGAAAAACCAATTTAGACGCTGGCCTGCAATATAAATTGTAAAAGCTAATATTTAGAATGGTTCAAAAAAAGTCAGAAGTTTTATAGTGGAATCTTTTTCCGTAGATTGGATTAGGGTTATTAGAGAGAATACAACTGTAAAGAGAATTGGAGAAAGTTGTGTACAGATGTCGCGGAAGCCTGAAGAAAGCACACCCGATACTCTCTTGATGGAACAAAAATTAAACTGTTAGTTTCTGATAGTAAACCTTGAATCCATGAGGGGTTTTCCTGAATTCATAAGGAGATAAAAATGGAATCCACCAGAAGAAAATTTGACAAAACATCTATGATTATTGATAATAGTCTGATTTAACTCTAACGACTACAAAACGTATAAATACTGTGAAAAAAGTCTAAAACCTTAATTCACACTAATTACGCGATTAGGTGACAAAATACTGACTCTCGAAAAAAAAAAAAAAAAAAAGGTGACAAAATACTGAAATTTACCAAAAATGGAAAAATTGAGTTAAATGCAGAAACATAAACTACTGACCTTAAGGGTCGTCTTAAAATAGATGAGACCTTATTCTGACTTTTAAACTAAAAGTTATTAAGAACAAACAAAAATTACTATAAATAGCAAAAACACTGTTTTCGGGGTCTTAACGAAGGAATTTGCCTAAATTTTGGCAACGCTCATGGCATTTGGTATGCGTCTAGATCAGAATGTTGTTTCCCTTCAACTTGCCAAATTTCATGCAATTTCGACATTGTCGTCCCGATGGCCTCTACTGGCACTCCCCATGATATTGCGTCGTGACTTTCTGCGTTTCTGCTGTTCCAGGAAGGCATGTGCTGTCTGTTCTATATCATGTACCCAAATGTTGTCTTACTCAAGGATATAACAAGGTTGACTTGGTGGAAGGATGAGATGTTTAGACTTGAAGAGTGTTTGACACTTGAGTGTTGACCATTTAGGATGAAGGAAATGAATGGAATAGAAAGAAATGAAAAGAATAATTTTAGAATATTCATTTTTTTTAATCTTATTTGAGAGTTTCAATGGAGGAAATGAAAAGTTCATTCATTTTTTTGTAAAATTAAGTAAGAGAGAATGAAATAAGTAGGAGAGAACGCTTATTTCTCTTTATTTCCTCAAAACCTTAAATTTTCATTCCTCCTTCAAATACCGTTATATATTAAGCATTTTATTTTAAAATGGGGATCTAATCGTAATATTATGATTAAATGATTCCATTAATTTTTTTCTTTATTTTTTTTAGAGGGTTTCAACTTATAACGTTCGCTTCTGATGATAACTTTTTATCATCAAATTAAGACACTAATCAGTTTTTGGCGTAGGCGGAGATTGAACCCTAGATCTCTTATTTAATCATCAGAGACTTTACCAATTTAGCTAACTAGAACCCACATTTTTTTTTTCTATGTTATTCTTAAACAATGCTACTTATCTTCCGTTCCTTTCCATTACATTATTTTAAAACTTCCCAAAAAAAAAGAATTACTTAATTTCATTTCATTCATTTCTTTTCCATTTTGGTATTCTATTCCAATTCATTCACTTATGATTTACTCATTTCATTCCATTCCTTTATGAACTCACAAAACGAAGTGTAGAATTAGATAGCTATCTCATATCATGTGGAACAATGTTTGTCTGCTTGACATTCTTTTAAATGTTTATAGGCAATACACCCTGTTTAAAGTTGATAATAATCAACATAGCTAATTGCCTATTAGGAAGAGCTGGTAAAAAAGGTGTACATGTCAATATATATATATATAATTGGAGGAATTGTTGCTAAGTGCTCGGTCAACTTATTGGCATTGAATAACATTAGGGGTCTCGTGATCAGTACCCTTACGTGTAATTTTTCTAGGTACTATGAATAACATTGAGGGTCCATAAGTGAAACACTAGTTTCTTTGTTTTATCTTGACGCATTTGGCCCTTCATTAACAGAGTTTCCCAAATTCCACCCGAAAAATCCCAAAAGAGAACAAGTTACAGAAAAAGTGATAATAAAAGAGCATGCTTGCAATCTGAAACCAGAAATTTAAACATCATTATAACTTTCATATGATCTCCTTGCACTGGGAGGTACTATGAAATTCTATGTTCAGGTTTGTTAGGACATATGTGTTTCACATGCTAAGAACATATGTCTTACTTATTTATGTAAATTGGCTAATCCTTTGACAAAACGCACTTTACTTGTAATTGGGTAGATCTAGGTGTTTTTAATACTTTAAGAAACTATGTTTCAAGGTCAAGTGTTGAAGTCATCAAGTCTGTCCAAGAGAAAGCAAGTTGAAGTGCAGAATTTTTAAAGCTCGACACCTCTCGATAGCTACCTCGACACCTGCTATCTGTCGAGATTTAAAAAGTCAGAATTCCAAATCTGATTTTCTTGGGATCCGTGAATATGTTTTTGGGACTTCTTTTCTTCTAACCCTAAACATATAAAAGGATTATTTTAAGAGCCGTTTTTGGTGACACAAGTTGTATTATCATTGAGCAATCTCTGTTTATGCAAATTGTGATCAACAGACGAAGTTCTTGACCTAGTTCATCCTTCATCAAGAAGTTGCTGTGTCTTTGCACCATAGGGTTTTGTAACCAAGCATCTTCCTGCTATTCATCACGTGGATGAACTGAAGAACTTTGCAGCCAACCATTCTTCCTCAAGTTGGTGTTCTGAAGTCGCGTACTGGGATCCGCGCATTGGTTAGTCACGTACTTGGGAGCCGTGCATCAAAGGTGGAAATTGTCACTACAGATCAAGTCCAATTGGGTATTGGGGTAAGGGTTCAACTGTAGGTTGGTAAGGTACTTGGGATTCCTTTCTTGTAACCGCTTGATTTGATAATAGTGGAGTTTTGGGAGTGGTGACCTGAAAATCACCCGGTGGGGTTTTTGCCGTTAGGGTTTTCCCCATTCGTAAACAAATCACCGTGTTATTTATTTTCCGCTGCATATTTAGTATTTGGTGATTTGTTTGTGCTTCCACGCAATTGCATGCTTAATTGATTAATTAACAACTTGGCTAATTAATTAATTAATTAGGGTTTATCACAAGGGGTCATTCAGATTGTGACCTAACAAGGTTCACTTATAAATAAATCAGAAACAAAATATGTGTTAGAAGTTCATATTGTTCAATTTCTACAAGAATCAATTGTGAGTAATGTTCTTCTCAAAAAAAAGAAAGAATTGTGAGTGGAGTTCTTCAAATCGTGTTGGCCTAATTTTCTTCTTAACTTGCACATGAGAGTGTCACACTCACAATTAATTCCACAAACAAGACCTTCAGAAAGAAACAGATTCTACGTATCCGCCAATACTACTCTTTGTCCCCATCCCTCTTATAAGTTTGCAACTCACTCATGCAATTCGATCATTCCATTGCTTTCCTACCCACACACAACATCAGTTTGCGTCTCTGGTTTATAGTACTCTTGGCAAGCTTTTCTGCAGTTATATTGGTTGGCTTATTTATTCCTATTTCAATCCTTATCCTATATTCAAGGGCAGCCCTTATACCAAAGAAGGTTTTAAGTGGTGTGGACTAGATTTTTCTTCTTTCCAAACATTCTGTGTCATTCCAATAAGATTTCCATGTTAAGAGTCTACTAATACATTGTCTCCTATGATGCAACAAATCTAATTAATTGTTACATATCTTACAAATCAAATCACCACAAGCATAGAAGTTTTACCAGATATTGAGAGAAATAAAAAATAAAACTACTAAAGTCAAAAAGTAAAACCTAAGGTTAAATTACATAAAGACCTCTTGGGATTCGAATCAGTTGCAACTAGACCCCTCGTACATTCAATTTTATGTTATTAATCCTTAGGCAAAAATTAGCAATGGGCCGAAGGTAGTTGTATGACTGGATTAGGACAACTTAAAATGCTTAAGGCGGTGATTGTTTTGATTGATATATGTATGCAAAAGGGAGATACATAGGCGATATCGTCAAATGGGAATCTACGGATAGGATTTCCTGAAGGTTAAATTTTGGAGAATCAAAGGTACATATAACTAATAATTTTCCATTAAAAAAAAAAAAAAAACTACAACTAATAATCCACGTGTTTTGTATTTTATGATCATGATGTATATTTTTCATATTTTATAGATATTGTAAACACAGAATTATTTATTACATACTTTGATGGCAATTTTTCTTGGAAAAACAATGTTGCGAATTTGGATTGGTGTGTTTTCGGTGTATTTGCTTCATTTGATCGATTTGCTGATTATGAATATATGATATTTGAAACCAAATGTTAAAGAGGGTTTAGTGTTTTGAATATCAGCTTAAACTGGTCGCAAATCTACATAATGCCTGGAAGTATATAAATATTATATAATAGAGTATAATATATAAAAAGTAACAATTATTTCAAGTATTGTCTATTTTTTAAAACGATTTCTACAAGTATTTTTTTTTTTATCTTTTTATCGCTACAAATATATTATTTTATTATTTTGGTGCATCTCCTTCTTCAAGAAACTTTCTTCTTTTATTACGTAACTAATTTGGAACATCAACTACAACACAACTATTGTTATGGTCACCGCTAGATTCTCTACTCAATATTGGCATTATCTTTTTTGGAGGCACACTTGACTCATTAAGTGTATCTATAAGATTCTTTTGGACATGGGTTATCTCTCTGTCCACAAAGTATACGCATACTAAATAGGGGTAAGAAGTTCATAATTGTGACTCAAACTTGCTTACAATCCATTTTTTAGTGCATCCAATTCTTATTTTTTCAGGTTGTAAACCTAATCTTATTTTCTTTTGATATCTTTATGACGAAACATTTCTCTCAAATAGAAATCTTCTATAAGTGATATATATATATATTCTTTTCACAATTCAAATGCTAATATATAAAGTGGCAGTCAAACATGCACACTTTTTTGTGGGTAAGTTTTTAGTGTAAACAAGTTCATATCAAAGTGGGTTGAGTCAATTTAAAATTATTAATAAATAGGTTCATTTCATGTTGACTTGCAATCAATGCGAAATATTAATGACTCGGTTCTTTTTTTTTTTTTTTTTTTACAAGATAGAATTCTACTCTAGCCTAATCTAAATGTATATATGTGTGAAGTTCTCTCCTGGAGATTTGAACCTCGGCCCTTACCCCCCACACTCCACAAGCACTTATACTTGTGGAATGTCCATCATACCAAGGGTGTGCGGCGGTATGACTCGGTTCATTATTTGTGTCAATAAGATGAGTTAACCCATTTTGACACGACTCTATTTAACCCATACAAATAAATGCCATTTTTATTTTAAAAAATTAAATACAAAATTATTTAACGAAAAGAATTTGATGGCTTGCAACCAGCATGAAATGACTCGGTTCATTATTTGTGCAAGGCGAGTTAACTCATTTAGACACAAATCTGTTTAACTCACATAAATAAACGTTATTTTATTTATAAAAAATTAATTTCAAATATAAAATTGTTTAATTAAAAGAGTTTGAATGGTCATTGATGGGTGAAATTATGATGTGTGGCAAGAATGAGCATAATTGAGATAACATGGCAGCTTATCAAATGCATGAGGAGCTTTAGGCCAAGCTCTCTTGAGCGAGAAAATCTCAAAGTCTACTAATTCCTCATAGTGAAACATATTTAATTCTAAGTACCTACCCCCACCAAGGTCCCCAGTTCTCGTCCTAATCTCCAAAACTAGATAAAATTCAAATTTTAAGTTCAAGCTACAATGATAGAAAAATCTATGAAGGGTAGGACAAAAGTGCCCTTTGCCCTTTTCGGGAAAATTATATAGCCTTATGCCCCCTTCCCAAACTAATTAGGGAAATGCTCCTCTTTTAAAACTCGATTTACTACAAATCGAGTTAAGCCCTATAGTGGCGTTTTTAAGGAGTCTATAGTGACGTTTTAAGGACCTATAGTGGCGTTTGCCTATAACTCGATTTCATAGAGGTCGAGTTAAAAAACGCCACTATAGGTCCTTAAACATCATTATAGGCTCCTTAAAACGCCATTATAGGGCTCCAGGTTTTTTTTTTATTTTTTAAAACTTGATTTGTAGTAAATCGAGTTTTAAAAGAGGACATTTCCCTAAATAGTTTGGGAAGGGGGGCATAAGGCTATATAATTTGCCCGAAAAGGGCAAAGGGCAATTTTGTCCATGAAAGGTATGAACTTTAACCTTACGAAAATCTCCTAAGCAATTCCTTTCATCCCTCGTTGGCAAACCAGTGGTAGTTTTTTGGTCTCTTTCACTCCTCTTTGCTAGTATTTGTGAATGAGGACACACCACTAATCAACCGTATCATCAGTTTTATTGATAAAATTATTCTTCGAAACTTTAAAGCTTTCGACTATTTTATTAAAGGAAAAAAAAAAAAAAACTTTTTTCATTATATCTTTCTTAGATTATGCATTTCTAACTTTAAGTAAAACTTTATTGGAATGAAATAAGAACTTTTAGATTGTATGCGTGGAAGCAAATGATCTGAGGACATATTAAGGCTATGGGTCCTGTTCGAGGACGATCAAAGGCTCACACATGTGTAAGCCAAGGTTTAGCACGTGTGTCAAGACTGAGAAAGGAAGAGATCAAGGCCATTCAGGACCGGACTAAAGCCAAGAGTAAGAGGTCCGAGGAGAAAAGGTTAACTAACCTGTCGCCAAGGACCACGGGAGGTAGAAGCACCTTGGAAGTCCTATATCTGACTCCCTACACCGGAAAGTAAAGCTCTAAAGGAGATAACAGAGTCGTGTGAGCAATGGAAGGGGGAAACATCTGGCAAGGTGACTACCACCTCCACATTTAATGCTTTGCACCAACTGAACTGGTTGCATTTATGAGGAAAAGACACCTAAACAGTAGCTACACAACTCACATCTCTCTCTCAACCACCTCTAGAAGGGTCTTGATGGGACAAGCATCCAAATGGCTCCCTTGAGACGTACAAATGGAGGGCTAAGATGCAATGTAAATGGATATATAAGGAAGAAAATCCCTTTGAAAAGGGGATGAACATTCTACAAGAGAAAAAGAGAGAAAAACTGTATGAGATTGTATAAATATCAGCCTTTACTATTGTAAGAAATCCATCCTCGGATTTGCCCGAGGATAGAGTTATGTTAAATCTTGGTCTCTTTCGTTTACGTTAATCCTGTTAGTATTGTTTTTCTATAGCTTGTAGCCATCTTAGCATTGCACTTGACTCGTAAGCCCATTTTCTTACAAATTTAATGTACTGGGCTTGAAGAGCTAGGAATTATTAAGTTAATTGGGCTTGGGCCTCTTTTCCAGTCCTTATAGTATGATATTAGTATTTTAATTGATGTTGTCTGAAGTTGTGTAGAATTTATTTGTTTACAATTATTATTATAATTTTGTTTTTTAGAATACTAAGTATTTTAACACACACACACACAAGGGGAGAGAGGAGAAGGTTTTAAAAAAACTAATAGTGGTGTATATCTAAAATGGCCTAACTTTTAGATACACAACATAGACTTTAAACCTCTATAACTCACACTCATTTTTCAATGTGGAATTAACCCACTGTTTTTTCTTTTGAGAATACTAAGTGTAGGGACTCAAATTGGATTGGTCCCGGAATATGAATGGGTTTTTAGCCCAGCAAGCCCAAACAATAAATTTTTAGAGTGTGGGTACAAGAACTAGTTCTACTTGATAGGAAAGGTTATAGCTATAGTGCAATAAAAGATACCTAAAGCTGATTGTATGATCAAGACTCTCCTCGGCTAAGTTTTAGCGAGCTTCTTTATGAGTTCTCTTATTCTTATTTCTTTTTCTCTTTTCACCCAAAAGTCTCTTCTAATGTCATCTGCTTCCATGCTATATACTACGTTCCTTACTCCATTTCCACCGTATACGTGTAGTTCCTATCCTGGGAACTCCTTTCTGTCCCATCCAGCACCTACCGGAACCTTAACTCAGTGACCATAAAGCTACTTGGTTACTGTTCAGGTATCACCTCCACATTAATGCGGCTAGAGAGTTAGCTGGAAAGCATTTAATGTGGAGGTAGCAGCCTTGGAAGATATTTTTTTATCTTTCCCGATTCCTCCTTAGGTCTATATTCACTTTCCAGTTCTAATACAACTTTGCGGAGTACCCTGGATAAAATGATAGTTACATCCACCTCGGACTGTGGTATCCGAGGTGAGTTTCATCCTCGGACGTGTCTTGTGCCACTATACATGACTTCCATCCCTTTTTCGTATACTAGTCCCACAATAATTCTTTTAACCTATCCTCGGACACGTGAGTGTCCTCGGACTGGGCCGCTGGGCCCCAAGCCCATTTCTTATGATTCCTGTATCCTTTTAGATAACAGGCCCCACAATAGCCCTTCAAAATCTCGCTTTTTGTCATCTCGGAAAAAGGGAGATTTTGATATCTTGCCCTCACCTATTTCGTAGACTTTCCTTGCCTTCAGAACGCCTTTCTACCTGCCCAAGGCACGCTCCTGACGTTTCGGCGTCAGGAGCACGCCATTATTAAATGATGACGGCTTCCCTGTCTCACACGTTCAACGACATGATGCAAATCTAACAGTGGAGGATCCTTCGCATTTATGGGCGGGATTTTTCCCGCTCCCAATTTATGTGCCCTTATAAAGGGCCTTTCAAATCAAATCTCTCTTCAGTTATAAATCACACCGTCTCAGCGCATATTCAATGAACCTGTCTCTCTCTCATTACTCCACGCTCTCATAAATACTAGGAGCCTGTCCGAGGAGCTCATTTTCCAAACCTGTAAGTTTCCTTAACCCTTCTTAGTTTTTCATCCTCTTCGTCAGTTTTTCTTTACAACTGTTAGGAAATGGGTAGGTTCAAGTATCTAGTTGACTCCAAGGAGCAAATAGAAGCATTTAGAGCCAAATATAGGATTCCCCCAACAGTGGGTATGAGATATGCCTCCACAAAAACATGGTTACACGATAGGAAAATAGGGGAAGTGGTCATCCTTATGATCGCTTTTATAGAGGGAGGGATGACTATCCCGATGGGTAGTCTAACTAGAAGTTACCTCAGATTTTTTAGATTATTTTCCACACAGTGCGCCTCGAATATGTTCAGGGTGCTTGGGAGTATAGAGGTCCTAAATGCCAAGTTTAATCTAGGTCTGACCCATCACGATGTGAACTGGGTATATAACCTCAACCACTTGAGGGGTCAGGGATACTATCTCAAGTCTAGGTTCCCTGCAGTAAGGTTGATCCAATGTCTCCCTACATCGAATAAGGGCTTAAAGGACGATTTTCTTATTTTTTCTGGGGAATGGCACGATGGTTTACCATGTCCTGCCCAAGAGGGAAAACTAGGTGGGGTTTTTAAGCTATACACCCTTATAAACCAGATCGTATGTTTAATTCACGTTACTTTCACCTCTGATAGAGTTTTTCTCATGTTCTAATGATTTTGCAGATAAGCGCGCTACCAAACCTCAGATCAGACTGATTAATAGGGAGAGCTTAGATAGAATCTTGCGATCCAAGGTGTACGTGAACCCGTCTGACGGCTAATTGAGAGCAGCACACATAATCCTTAAGTACAAACCGATTTCTACGGCCTTTCAAGCTCCCAAGTGTGTGATAAGGGCCAAAGATCCTCGGCTTCACCGTATCAGCGTAGCCTTTGAGGGATTCATTGTTCCTGAGGGCGTTCCAATTCCTGAAGGTGTTCCTTTCACTGAGCCGTTGTCCAAGGCCACTCCCTCTACAGGAGCTTCATCGTCACGCTCCGTTCCTCGGGAAGTGAAGAAGGAAGAAGAAGAAGAAGAAGAAGAAGAAAAAGAAGCAGAAGAAGAAGAAGAAGAAGAAACTTCAGGGGGAGTTGTAGAACTGTCAGATTCTGCAGACGAGTTTGAAGTTTTCAACCAACCTCAATCTCCCGAGGTGACCTTTGAAGAAATGAGCATCCAAAGGAAAAGCCAGAGGAGCTTGAAGGATGTAATCGAAGGCCAGCCTGGCAGGGTGGCGATGGAGAAGCCAGTTCAGCCCAACCTCCCACCTCCTCATCCTCCTCATCCTCGGCCACCTCAGCCACCTGTGACCGAACCTAGCGATCCAAAGAGGAGGAGAGAGCCAAAGGACAAAGAAGTGGTGGATGCTGGGAGGTCTCGTACGACCCGTGAAGATGAGGACCAAAGAGCTGCAAAGCAGCAAAAAGTTAGCCACGGGTCTCAGCGAGTGGTGGACAAAACGACCACTCAATCCTCGGAACCCGAGGCCTGGCTTCCTACTCCCATGCTCGGTGGGGAGCCTCTGAGGGAGGATGCCTCGATCAGGGACTTTAATGGCGGAATTGGGTGCCGCGTCGCCTCGGCTTTAGAGGAAACACTTCTTCTTCCCAAGGACATGGCCGAGCTGAGGGCCATCAAGAAAAATGAGGTCTTCCAGAATACCAAGAGATACCTGGGCATGGTATAACGCTCTTATTGTTATATTATTATTGTTTCTTATCATAGACATCATGCACACAACTCCCTGTATTGCATTTTTAACTCCTTTCATTCTAGGCCGTTCAAGCCACTTTCAGGCTGGAGGAGATAACAAATTCTTGCTACCAGCAGATAGATGAGGAGAGGAAGAAAAGGATAGCAGCTATGCACACACTCAATGCTGCTGAACAAAACGTTGTGCAGCTGAAGAAAAAGTTAACCGACGAGGAAAACGCTCGAAAAAGTGCTAACTCAGCTTTGGATGGAGACCAAAGGCAAGCCGAGGACCAAAGGAAGCTCTTGCTCAATGCTAATGCCCAGCTGGCAACTTCCCAGGTACAGATCCTCACTCTGCAGTAACAACTGGAGGAAGCCCAGAGACTCAGAGATCAAGCTGAAAAGGCCAAGGCTGAGGCTGAAAAGGAAAAAGTCGAGGTTGAAAAAGAAAGAGACGCAGCCGAGCAACATGGCTATGACGTGGGCATTGCTGAAACAGAGGATAATTTTCGGGCTGAGGTGCCCGTTGTGTGCCGAGAGTACTGTGCCTTGACCTGGTAAGAAGCTCTCAACCGAGCTGGGGTTGAATCTTCATCAGAGTTAAGAAGGCCTGAGAATGTTTATCTCCCCCCAGCTATTCGGGCCCCCAGTCCTTCTACTCAACAAGGAGAGGCACCCTCTACAACTACTGAACCAACCAAGGAAGCTCAAACTCAGGCTCCTTCCTCAATCAATCAGTAGGAGCAACCTGAAGTGCCTGAAAGGGCGAAGGACATGTCCTCGGATAAAGGAGCAGAAGGACCCAAGGGTGGAGCAACTTCTCAAAGTTTTGAACAAGCCTTAGCCTCAACCACCTTACCTGTTGTAGAAGCTTCTAAGGCGCAGGAGAAAGATGTTCCTCCTGAGGCAGCTGGCAAAGCCCCTCAACATAAGCTCCAAATAAAATTAAATAAATAGTTAATTGTAATCAAATTCCCTTTAGTTTCATTTATCTTTTCTCTTTTTCTTATTTTAAGCCTTTTTGAGGAAATTTCTAATTGCAATCTGTACTTCCTTTTCAAAATTTATAAGAGATATTGGGGTTTCGTCTATCACTTGTATAATTTCTTGCGTGAATGTTCTTTATTATCTTTTCTTTTACATGATCTCGGATTATAAAAGAATGGAAGTTCATATTATAAGGGAAAAACTTAACTTTATATACACTCATTGGAAACCAAAACAGATTATAGCAGTAACCTCCACAGCCCTGCAAAGGCTCGTTATAAATTCATTAAGAAGTATCCAGATCTAAGATAGCATTCTAACATTTCACCCAGAGAGGTATTGAACACCTTGAAATGCTTTAAGTGATGCTCATGGCACTTGCTTTGATATATATTTCTAATTGCATGGACCCCCTTTAAAAGACATTGATTTCAACTAAGTTTGTTGTCTAAACAATTCGTTATCCCTTAACCTATATGTAATACTTCAACTGAAGCCACAGTGCATTAATTTTCACAAAGTTGTGGTCCGAGGACCTGACATGACTTAGCTTCTGTTCAATACTTCCATTGATAGTGTATTAATTTTCACTAAGTTGTGGTCCGAGGACCTGACATGACTTATTTTCTGTTTAATACTTCCATTGATAGTGTATTAATTTCCACTAAGTTGTGGTCCAAGGATTTGACATGACTTAGTTTCAGTTTAATACTTCCATTGATAGTGTATTAATTTCCACTAAGTTGTGGTCCGAGGACCTGACATGACTTAGTTTCTGTTCAATACTTCCATTGATAGTGTATTAATTTCCACTAAGTTGCGGTCCGAGGACCTGACATGACTTAGCTTCTGTTCAATACTTCCATTGATAGTGTATTAATTTCCACTAAGTTGTGGTCCGAGGCCCAGACATGACTTAGCTTCTGTTCAATACTTCCATTGATAATGTATTAATTTCCACTAAGTTGTGGTCCGAGACCCAGACATGACTTAGCTTCTGTTCAATACTTCCATTGATAGTGTATTAATTTCCACTAAGTTGTGGTCCGAGGACCTGACATGACTTAGTTTCTGTTTAATACTTCCATTGATTTCAGAAGCACACATTGCAGAAGTACAATAAATTATAAAGGAAAGTGAAATAGAACTTGTTAATAATAATACCTCTTCAGGTTGCTTACATTCCAGGGATGGAGTACAGTTTTTTCATCTAAATCTTCTAAGTAATAAGCCCCTATCCCTGCTACAGATGTAATACGATATGACCCTTCCCAATTAGGCCCCAATTTTCCCCAGGCTAGGTTTTTGGTAGTTCCCAAGACCTTCCTCAACACCAAATCTCCTGGAGCTAACGGCCTCAGCCTAACATTCGCATCATAACCCTGCTTCAGCTTGTGCTGGTAGTAGGCCAATTGGACCATCGCCTTCTCTCGTCGTTCGTCTATCAAGTCTAGACTCTTCTTCAACAGCTCATCATTTCCATCCGAGGTGAAAGTACTGGTTCTCAGCGTTGGAAAACCCGTTTCAATAGGAATCACGGCCTCAGCCCCGTACATCATTGAAAATGGGGTCTCCCCTGTTGATCATCGGGGCGTTGTTCTATACGCCCAGAGGACATATGGAAGTTCCTCCACCCATCTTCCCTTTGCATCATCCAGCATTTTCTTAAGTCCACCCACAATGACTTTGTTGACAGCCTCGACCTGTCCATTTCCCTGTGGATAGGCTGGAGTGGAATATTTGTTCTTTATCCCCAGGTTGGAACAGTACTTTCTAAAAGCCTTGCTATCAAATTGTAGACCGTTGTCCGAGATAAGAGCTTGAGGAACCCCAAATCGAGTAATGTTATTCCTCAAGATAAACCTCTTGACATCCACATCCCTGATATTAGCCAGAGGCTCAGCTTCAACCCACTTCGTGAAATAGTCCGTGCCAACTAGCAGGTACTTCTTATTTCCTACTGCCTTAGGGAAAGGGCCAACGATGTCCAAGCCCTACTGAGCAAAAGGCCAAGGACTAGAAAGAGGATTAAGGACTCCTCCTGGCTGATGAATGTTCGGCGCAAACCTTTGGCATTGATCACATTTCCTAACGTATTTTTGTGCCTCTTTTTGCACGCCTGGCCACTAGTACCCCTAAGTAATCGCCCGGTGAGACAAAGACCCTCCTCCAGTATGACTACCACAAATTCCTTCATGTAGCTCTTCTAGAAGATCCTCTGATGCTTCGGGGTGTACACAAAGCAGATATGGCCCAGAGTAAGAGCGTTTGTACAACTTCTTATCCTCGAACAGCCAAAAACGAGGAGCCTTTCTCCGTATCTTTTCTACCTCTGACTTGTCCTCGGGCAGTATATCATTCTCAAGGAATAACGTTATAGGATCCATCCAGCTACGCGCCGAGCTGATTTGATTGACCTGAAGCGTGTCCGTCGTTACTGGGGTAGGTGTGCTTAAGTCCTCAACCATTATCATTCGAGGTAAGTTTTGCGCCGATGAGGTAGCAAGGGTAGCCAAAGAGTCTGCATGGGCATTTCCGCTCTTAGGGACATGGGTTATCTCAAAAAATTCAAAATTTACTTGCATACACCTAACCTGGCCCAAGTACACCTACATTCTTGTGTCCCGAGCTTCCAATTCCCCTCTGACCTGACCTACGACCAGCCCCGAATCCGAGAAAACTTCCACCGTTTTTCCACCTAGCTTCTTTACCATTGCCATTCCCATTAACAAAGCTTCATACTCCGCCTCGTTATTAGTAGCTGAGAATCCCAGCCTTAAAGACTTCTCAATGATGACTTTCTCAGGAGATATCAGTACAAGTCCCACTCCTGACCCTCGCTGATTTGCCGCCCCATCCACATACACCTTCCAGGATGAGATAGGTTGCGCGGAGATAAGGCCAACTGATTTTTCATCCATGCCACCTGGGCTTGCCTCTATTTCTTCAGGGCCTTCAGCAAATTCGGCCACCAGATCGACGAGCACTTGACCCTTCACAGAGGTATGAGGCATGTACTTAATATCAAAAGCCCCTAGAATTGTGCCCCACTTGGCAACCCTGCTAGTATGGTCTGCACTCCAAAGTACTGCTCTGATCGGATACTGGGTTAGGACGACCACAGTATACGCCTGAAAATAATGGGAAAGTTTCCTTGTAGCGTGCACCACTGCCAAAATAGCCTTTTCCAAGGGCAGGTAACGTACTTCGGCCTCATGAAGCGACTTAATCACGTAGTAGACTGGCCGCTGTACTTCATTGTCTACTCGTATCAGAACAAAACTGATCTACCTCAGGGCTAGACATGATGGGTGGCCGAGATAGATACTCTTTAAGCTGTTGGAATGCCCGAGCGCACTCCTCTGTCCATTCAAATCCCTTCCACTTGTGAAGTAAAAGGAAAAAAGGTCTGCACCTATCCGCCGACCTGGATATGAATCTATTCAAAGCGGCGGTCATCCCAGTTAACCTCTGGACCTCCTTGGGATTCCGAGGTGGTTGCAAGCTACTTATGACTCTAATTTGATCAGGGTTCACCTCAATTCCTCGATGAGTCACCATGTAGCCCAAGAACTTCCCTGAACTTACTCCAAATGAGCACTTGGACGCGTTCAGCCGCAATTTATGCCTCCTTAAAATCTCAAAAGTATTGGTAAGGTCTGTCACATGCTCGGCCACTACCTTGCTCTTCACAACCATATCATCAATATAGACCTCAATGCTCCTACCCAACTGTGGCTCAAACATCTTAGTCATCATTCTTTGGTAAGTAGACCCTGCGTTCTTCAGGCCAAAGGGCATTACCTTATAGTGATAATTTCCAGTGGGAGTGAGAAAAGAGGTCTTCTCCTGATCGTCCAATACCAGTGGGATCTGATGATAGCCCTGAAAGGCGTCTAAAAAGCTCATCCGAGGATGGCCCACTGTTGCATCCACTAGCTGATCTATACGGGGCATAGGAAAATGGTTTTTTGGACAAGCTCTATTAAGGTCCATGAAATCAACGCACACGCGCCACTTTCCATTTTTCTTCTTCACCACGACCGTGTTAGCCAACCACTGAGGGTAAAACACCTCCTTGATAGCCCCTGCCTGTTTGAGTTTGGTCACCTCATCTCTGATAGCCTCGGCATGTACTTTGGATGGACGCCGAGGTAGCTGCTTCTTCAGAATGACAGAGGGATTGACATTCAAATGATGACAAATGAAGTCTGGATCCACCCCCGGGGCTTCATAAGCATTCTATGCAAACACGTCAATGTTTCTCCTAAGGACCTCAACCAGTTGCTCTTTCTCCAACAGAGGCAGCTGTGCTCCGACTTGAAAGAATTTTTCGGGATCATCCCCAACACTTACCCTCTCCAAATTCTCACACTCCGCTTCACCGGTAGAGGTGCTTAAGAGGGTCGCCGGAGTTTGTGATTGCTATAATTCACTCTCGGCCGTGGCCGTAGTACCTGCCCTTGGCCGATGTTGGAT
The DNA here is from genome assembly GCA_019022515.1 of Quercus aquifolioides. Lineage (NCBI taxonomy): Eukaryota > Viridiplantae > Streptophyta > Magnoliopsida > Fagales > Fagaceae > Quercus > Quercus aquifolioides. The sequence goes on along the minus strand of CM032330.1, from coordinate 15,498,793 downwards.
GGCCATTATCAAGCACTGCCTAGCCATGGTTTGATTTCCCAAAATTTCTAAAACCTGGCTTCCTGATGGATACTTCACCTTCTGATGAAGGGTGGAAGAAACAGCCCCCAAGGCATGCAACCAGGGCCTACCCAAAATAGCCGTATACGGAGAAAAGGCATCCACCACAATAAAATCCCCCTCCACCACATCTGGGCCAGTCTGCACAGGTAATCTAATCATACCTATAGGAACGACCGATCTACCCTCGAAACCCACTAGCGGGGAGCTATAGGCTGTCAAATCTTCAGGTTCAAATTCAGCCCCCTAAACAGGTCAGGGTACATTACCTCGGTTGCACTCCCCTCATCAACCATCACCCTTCTCACATCATACCCTCCAATCCTAATCGTAATCACCAAAGCGTCCTCATGCGGTTGTATGGTTCCTCTCTTGTCCTCCTCCGAAAAGCCTAACACCAGTGAGGTGTCCAGCCTAGCTCTCCTCGGCCTTGAACTGGAGCCCTCGTCCAAGCACTGAGACACAGACATTACCCTGGAAGGGCAAGACCCAGTTCTTCCTGGGGCAACAAATATAACGTTTATCGTGCCTAAGGGGGGTCCTGAAGAAGCATCCCCCCGAAATGTCGAACCTGCCTGGCCTCCTTGGCCACTGGAATGGTGCAGAAGCTGGGTCAACTTCCCTTCTCGGACTAGCTGTTCCAAGTGGTCCCACAAGTTTTTGCAATCTTCAGTAGTATGTCCATGGTCTTGGTGGTACTGGCAGTAAAGGTTTCGATTACGTTTCGCAGGATCCCCCGCCATCCTATTGGGCCATTTGAAGAACGGCTCATCCTTTATCTTCTCCAGAACCCGTTGCACTGGTTCTCGAAACACGGCATTAACTGCCTGGGAGTTGGCAGATCTTGATTGCCCCCCAAAATCCCTCCGAGGTCGGTTGTTATCGTACCGGTCCGACCTGAAATCCCTCCTCTCCTGAGGGACTGCCTTGGACTTTCCTCTACCCTGTATTTGATCCTCCTCTACTCTTCTATACTTGTCAATCCGATCCATAAGCTGACGCACGCTGGTAACAGGTTTACCAGTCAAAGACTTCCTCAGATCGTGCTCGGTTGGAAGGCCTTCCTTAAAGGTATTAACGGCCACGTCATCCTGAGCTTCGTCTACTTCGTTAAACATTTCCCAGTACCTATCAGAATAGACTTTCAGGGTTTCCCCCTCCCGCATAGACATGGATAACAACGATCCCAAGGGTTGAACAACCCTCCTGTAGGTGATAAAACGGGCACCAAAGGCCTGAGTGAGCTTCTTAAAGGAGTCAATAGTATTAGCTCTTAGGCCGTTGAACCATCTCATCGCCACTGGACCCAAACTGGATGGGAAAACCTTGCACATTAAGGCCTCATCCCTAGCATGAATGGCCATTCTCTGACTGTAGTGGCTAACATGTTCTACAGGGTCTGTTCTACCGTTATAAATGGTGAATACAGGCTGGTGGAAACGCTGAGGAAGACTAGCATCTTCAATACGCCGCGTGAAGGGCGATTTAGAAACCTGACTCAACGCTTTATTCAGGGCGTCATTCCCCCGACCCTGGCAAGGCAGACTCTTATACCTTCGCTCACGGTGGTACTCCTCTTCATGCGAAAAAGATTCGCTGGGTGGAGTTCTCGACCTCTGTCTATAACTGGTGCCATCTGACTCCTCAGAGGAGTGCCTAGAGTTATGAGCCCTACGCCTTCATCGCTCATGTCGCAATTCCCTCTTCAACTTGTTAATCTCATGCTGCATGTCCCCTTCGTTCTTTACGTGGGAAACATGGCCTTTCCCCCAAGAGTGACTTCTATTTGTGTGGGTTGTTCATGTACTTCCCTCACGATCCCTCCTATGTTCATGGACTACCAACGGATTACTGTGTTGAGAGCCCCTAGACTCTGCTTGGTGTGGATTAACATCCACCTGCTGTGGGCCCGTCACTGGCTGCTGCGGTGCTCCCCGTTCCATCACAATCACTGCACTTGCCTTTCCTGGTGAATAGATCAAGCCCTTCCCACAAACGGCGTCAATTGTAGGGACTCAAATTGGATTGGACCCGGAATATGAATGGGTTTTCAGCCCAGCAAGCCCAAACAATAAATTTTTAGAGCGTGGGTACAAGAACTAGTTCTACTTGATAGGAAAGGTTATAGCTATAGTGCAATAAAAGACACCTAAAGCTGATTGTATGATCAAGACTCTCCTCGACTAAGTTTTAGCGAGCTTCTTTATGAGTTCTCTTATTCTTCTTTCTTTTTCTCTTTTCACCCAAAAGTCTCTTCTAATGTCATCTGCTTCCATGCTATATACTACGTTCCTTACTCCATTTCCACCGTACACGTGTAGTTCCTATCCTGGGAACTCCTTTCTGTCCCATCCAGCACCTACCGGAACCTTTGCTCAGTGACCATAAAGCTGCTTGGTTATTGTTCAGGTATCACCTCCACATTAATGCGGCTAGAGAGTTAGCTGGAAAACATTTAATGTGGAGGTAGCAGTCTTGGAAGATATTTTGTTATTTTTCCCGATTCCTCCTTAGGTCTATATTCACTTTCCAGTTCTAATACAACTTTGCGGAGTACCTTGGATAAAATGATAGTTACATCCACCTCGGACTGTGGTATCCAAGGTTAGTTTCATCCTCGGACGTGTCTTGTGCCACTGTACATGACTTCCATCCCTTTTTCGTATACTAGTCCCATAATAATTCTTTTAACCTATCCTCGGACACGTGAGTGTCCTCGGACTGGGCCACTAGGCCCCAAGCCCATTTCTTATGATTCCTGTATCCTTTTAGATAACAGGCCCGACACTAAATATTTTAACACAATTATTATTATAATATATATGTGTTTACAAAACACAAAAATATATTAATCAATTTAGTCATATTCTTTAAATGAGTGAATAGGTTCTATTCATGAATCATGTCAACCCAATACAATGTATTTATTAAAAAGATTGAAATGGACCATGTCTGTGTTATGTCAATCCACTTAATAAATTGGTTGTGTTAGGGTTAAGGGGCTTTGAAATGTTTTTTTTTTTTTTTTTTTAAATTTAATGATGTGGAACCTCACCAATCCAAGGCCCTTTAGAGCCACTTACCCCTAGAGAGTAAACCACGGATGCACAATTGTTAATAGGTCGAGTTAGTATTAGACCCATATAGTAAAATACCCTTCAACATGAACTATCTCACCCTTACTAAATCATATGCATATACATTATAACATATACACATTTATTTTCTAAATCATCAAATATCATACCAAGACATGCAGAAAGTTTATTATAAATCATTCTAAAACAAGTCTACATCATTTTGAAATTCTATTATTTCCTACTTAATATATACTAAGCCTTCTATCATATCTTCACAATATGAATTATTTCAAATTCTTCCTTGCTTGCTTGTACTTATATTTGCAAAATTCAAGTAATATTAAATTTCAAAATAAACTAAGAAAAGTTGACAAATAATTAAAGGAAAAGAAAAATTCAACTAAACTAATCCAGATACTATGCACCCACTGGAAAGAAATTCACTGAATTCATTAATTCTAAACAAAATCAAGTAAACCATTGAACAAATTCCACCAAGCCCACCTAAACGCTATGTATAGTGTCTATTTGGAATCATTAAATTTGTCTTCTTCTTTGTTGAAAATGGGTTAATGTACTTGTAATTGTAAAGGTAATGTTTTAAAAAGCTTATGACAAACTCACACCAAATAAAATTGCAAAAGGAAACACAAACCACCTCGTTTCAATTCCTAACGGATTGAAAGATGTCATCTTTGCCTAGAATATCACATCCCATGATAACTAATCTTAGACACAGAATTGCCAAAGATTCTCAAAGTCTTTTACCATAAAATAGAGATGGAAAACAAAAAATAGAACAAAATATAAAAATAACTCACAAGAACCTCTCTTTTTTTTTTTTTTTTTTTTTGAGATAGTTTCAACCTATAACGTCCACTCTCGATAATAGTTATTTATTATCAGATCAAGACACCAATCAATTTTTTGTGTGGGCGGGGATTGAACCCCAAATCTCTCACATGCATCTATTAACCGGTTACCGCAACACTGCTTCGATTCTTTTGTTTTGTTTCTTTTCTTTTTAATATTTCAAAAGTAGATACTATATAGGGTTTTATACGATTTTTATTTTTATTTTTATGGGGGGGTTTATAGGATTTTTTTTTTTTTTTTTTGTGGAGAAGATTATAGGATTTTAATTGAGTGTGGTAATTCATATTCTTTTATTTGAAATTAGCTGATGTGGTATTGTTTCATTGGAGGCTCAATAGCAATATAGCATAACCTTGTTTTGATGTTTTTTAAGTAGGAAAGAGAGGGCTTTACAGTTTACAGGAGTAACCCTAAGTCCTCTTTTTTAAATCCCTTATTAAGAACCATTTTAAATTCTCAATTTTATGAATTTAGCTCAGCTCGTAAAATCTCTTATCATCAAACAAGAGATTTGGGGGATTTGAACCACACTTAACCTGATTTAAGAGCTAGGTTACTAGGCAATGGGTCACTAGGTGAACTGCAAAGTTAGATAAAAAAAAACTATAAAACTTATTAGTTTGAAAAATCATAAAATAATTGTTTTAAAAAAATCATAAAATAATTATGTAAATTAAAAAATATAAGGCAAGCCTAAATTATTAACTAAAATTAAGTTTAAAAAACAAGCCACTTAATATTATTCAAACTCAATGTTTCATAAGTAACAACGCTAAAAAATATAAATAAATTAAAATTATGTCATTAAATTTTAGCTAACTCTTTACTAAATAAAATTTTATTGCATTACGTTTCTTAAAATTTTAGGAATAAAAGTATATCTCAAACTTCAAAGTTACAGTGCATATCATATATCTCAATAGATGCTCTAAATAAGGTTAAAAAAAAAAAAAAAGGGAGAAAAGGAAGAAGACGACGACGAAGTAGGGGTGGCGCCATGAAGCAACTGCTGCTTCTGCTTCTTCTTCTTCTATCTTTTTTTTCTTCTTCTTCTCTGTCTGTCTCCCTCTCTCTCTTTTTTGCTGAACTTTGTTATGTATGTGGTCTGGTTTCTCACTTTCTCTTTCTTTGTATTTGTTATGACTACTCTGACTGACACTAGCTGCCTAGTATTGGAAATATAGAAAACTTCCTAAGCTCTCCACGTGTCTACAGTACACTGACACTAGCTGCTAGGCATTGGAAATATTGAAAGCTTTTAAATTTTGAATAAAAGAAGAGCTCTCCAGTCTCCACGAATAATGCTTTAGTACATAAAGTGCTTGCTTGCTGTCAAGCACTTCCTTTAGTATTTTTTTTGAGAGAGTTTCAACTTATTGCGTCCGCTCCTAATGATAGCTTTTTATCATTAGACCAAAACACCAATCAATTTTTGGTGTAGGCGGAGATTGAACCCCAAATCTCTTATACAACCATCAGAGACTTTACCAATTGAGCTAACTGGAACCGTAGTATTTGAATATGCTTTAGTACATATAAATATATAATGCTCTCCATGTATGATGCTTTAGTACATATAGTGGTGAACATTGACTATTTAAATGGGCTTGGGGAAAAAAAAAAAAAAGACTATCTATAGTCAAATGGGCTTGGCCATGAGCAAATAAACTTATTTGTCTCTTAATTAATTTATTGGGTTTCATAAAATAAAAATTATTGGGTACTAAAGTGTATTTTGTCATGACTTAAAAATAATTTAGAAACTCAATAGCTATTTTTTTTTTGAATTTAATAATTTTTATTTGTATTATGAAAGTTATGTTATAAAAAATACTATCTATATTTGTTTTGGACTATTTTAGTTAATTTTTCTATTTTTTATTAATTTAATGTTTTTATATATATTTAAAATAATTATTAAATTAATTATGATGTCATCACGGTTCGATCTCGGTTCGACCTCAAAAACCTTGAACATCTCTCTTTTACGGTTCAATGAACGGTCCGGATCTGAAAATCTTGACTCTAATCCCATGGATTACAATCTAAGCTAACCTGAAACTCTATATATTTTTATTGAAAAGTCCAACATCTACCTCATTATAAAATTTGTGTTTTCATTATGCTCCAAATTAAATTCGGAAAATGTGCAGTGCCCCCACACCATTTAGAACCCTAAATTAAGTGCAATGGCTCTTAATAGCCAATTAGCATAGATTAAGCTAATTTGATGTCTCTGTAAGTGATTGTTGAGTTAGTTAGTTCTATCTATCTATCTATATATATATATATATATATATATATTAGTGGTTAGTTGATAGTAATTACTTGGCAAGGGTTATATATATATGTACAATGGCAAAACTAGGATTTTAATTCAGGAGGCAAGATTAAAAGATAAGATTAGAGGCGAAATTGATAAAAAAAAATATTAGTCAGCATTAATAAAAATATATTAAAAAATTATATAACAAAAAAACACAAATAATCAATTCATAAATAATAAAAATTAATTAAAGAGATTAATCTACGTAAATAAAGTTTTTTCTAAAAAAAAAATCTACGTAAAGAAAGTTTAAATATGTAATTTGAAGCAAAAACAATTAGTGAAGGGATGAAGGCTAGCTAAAATGTAAATCGCACCTTCTAAGTTGGCTAAAATTCATTTCAATCATCTAATTTTATTTTCGTTCAATTGAGTTCTCTAAATTTCAAATTTATTTAATTCATGTCTTCTATCTAATTTTGTTAAAAATTTTCATTAAAAAATATTATTTTCACATGAGAAAAATCTATAAGAGTGAGAGAAGAAATTGTCTACCTTTTAAAAATGTATAAGTTTCCAAAACTACCCTTAAATAAATTTATCAAAAAATTGAATTAGTAAATTAATGAGAGTATAATAGGAACATTAGTAAATTAATGACTTTTATTTTTAGAAACATGACAATATTTTGGGACATCTCAAAATGGAATAGAAGACAAACAAAGTGGGACGGAAGGAGTATTTATTTTATAGATGTTTTAGGTGAGAATTTGTTTTCATTAGCTAATTGCATACTTAATGACAATTTTTTTTTTTCAACATAATTGAACGAAAAACCAGAATTGAATAAATTACAAGCATAAAGGACTTAGTTGAAGAAATGTAAAGTTAGAGAACTTAAATGAATTTCAATCAAACTTAAAGAGTTCAATTTGCATTTTACCATTTTTTAAAAAACCCGGTAGCTCAAGCTATTTCCCCTTTAAATCTCCAAGCACTTTGTGCATGAAGAAATATTAATTCAGTTACAAGACCTTTTGAATTAAAAGAATGTGAAAAAAAAAATTAAAATTGGTTTGGTATGTGATTTTTTTTTTTTTTTTTTTTTTTTAACTTAGGAAGTGTTGCAATATGAAAAAATTTAATTTCAATTATTGTGAAAGACCAAGTTTCATGAGGCAATTTGTAGATTATCTCTTCTTTCTTTCTTTCTTTTTTGGTTGAAAAACAGGTAGAAATTGTATATTGCATTGTAATCAGTAATCTAAAGAATATGGTACATAAAGTATTTGTCCTAAAAGTATATTCCCTCCCAGCTTTCCACAACTTCAAGATTACGACAATAAGAACTATTTCAACGTGGCCACTGATCAGTCCCTTCAAGAATTAATAATGTTTTATATACCAACGTCGAACGCAAACTGCACTACTAGTTTTGGATAGCCACCATCAAGTATGAAATCTGTAAATCAAAAAAAAAAAAAAAAAAAAAAAACTAAACTTCCTCTTTTACACGTAACGTGTACGTTATAATTATCTCTTTGTAGGGGCAAACCAATATAAATATCCTATATTTGGTTAATTTCCTTGATGTAGACAAATAGATATATAAAGTGGTATATATATTAGTAAATTAGAACATTGGTATCTGATTCTCAAAAAAAAAAAAAGAACATTGGTATCTAATAGTACGTAATTATGCATTCAAGGAAGGGTAATTGGTCCAATCAAAAAAGAAAAAGAAAAAAAAGGGAAGGGTAATTGGTTATTTCACTCGCACATCCTAGTGGCCAATCAAAGTAAGACACGTGGACCTATAACGGGCCATGCAAATTAAAGGCCAATCCTCATCTCATTTAGTTATCATCTCTAAAAAGAAGTTAGAAAACAAAAAACTCTCTAAGCACTCTCTCCGTCTTTACCCTCGATCGGGTCCTTCATTTCTTAACAAGGTTTCCACTACAAGTTCATGCTAAACTGATTCTAGCTCCACTTCCCTCAAAGAACCCTAAGCTAAGGTGAGAAAAATCTAGGTTTAAACTCTTTTAACCATGAATCTCCATGAAATTATTAGTTGGTTGTTGTTTGCGCTTGAGAAATTTCTTGTAGAAACTGTTTTCTAATGGACGTTGCTGTGAAGTTAAGTAGTTACAAGAATTTACATGTGGGTGTGGTGATTTCCCAAAAATATGGCTTGCATGTATGATTTGATTTGAAAGTTGAAACCTATGCTTGCATGTACACTTAGACGATAGATTAAGGCAAAATATGTGCTGGGTAATTAAGTGTTTAAATGAGCTAGTAAAATGACTAAATGAACCTATTAAATTGCTAATTTACGTGCTGCATGTGTCGTTGATTGATTTGAGCTTATGATCGTTTGATAATTTAAAGTTCTGAAATTTTCTATGACAACCATGGAAACAGTATATTGAGGGTTATTACATCGTGTGTCTAGTATGTGTTTATGAAATTTCATATAAGGATAAGACCTTTTGAGGACAATGTGAATTTACAAGAAAACTCCACAAAACTGTTGACAGGGAAGTTTTTGTGCGTACACAAAACTGTGTCTAGTAAACTGTTGATATTTTTCTTATGGTTTATCTTAATTCATAAAAAAAAATACTTTCTCAAAAAATAAAAAAAAATTAAAACAACATTTATTACGTTGTTTAAGTGGCATCGTCATCAATTATATTGATTGCCCAAGTACATAGCCATTTATTATTTACTGTTCTCAAAAAATAATTTCTTTTTCCTGTTTGGTAAGAGCATTCGCAGCAGTGAATCTAAAATTTTAGCTATTTAGCTACACAAAAAGTCACTTTATCTATTTTACCTACACACATACTACAGCAGTGAATCTATTTTAGCTTTTAACGCAATAAAATAATATAAACACTACAATAAAATAATATTTAATTTAACCACCAACACACAGCCACAACCACCGTCAAACCCATAAAAAATACTGCACAACCACGTCCCCGTCGTGCCCATCAAAACCAGTGAAGAAGAACAAAACAAAAACCCAGAAAAATCAACACAGCCAAACCGAAACCCATGCCCGATACCCTGTCCGTTTCGTTACCGGCCGACGAGACCTGCGCCAAGGGGCACGGTTTCACGGTCTTCACCGAAGAATCGAGCCCTAACTGATACTGACCGCCCGATTTCGCCGCCAACGGCGTGGCTTGGTCCTTCTCGATCGAAACGGAATGAGTGCAAAGCGAAACGGAAGGTCTGTGGCGGCTGGGCTTGTGAGATCGGCGATGGAGAAAAGGGTCTGTGGCGGCTGCGCTTGTGAGATCGGCGAGATCGGCAATGGAGAAAAGGGTCTGTGGCGGCTGGGCTTGTGAGATCGGCGATGGAGAAAAGGGTCTGTGGCGGCTGGGCTTGTGAAATCAGCGAGATCGGCGATGGAGAAAAGTGTCTGTGGCGGCTGGGCTTGTGAGATCGGCGATGGAGAGAATGGTCTGTGGAGGAAGAAAGAAGAGATGGAGAGGCAGTGAGGAGAGAGACACGGAGAATGAAAGGCAGAAGGAATAAAAAATAAAAACGTAATGTGAACGCAAAATAAAAAATTAATATTTTTTTTAGCTCTCATGAACAGTGCACATCTATCAATAGATGTGCACTGTAGCAATGGAGCTAAATTTTTTAGATTTAGCTCCACTGCTGCAGCAAGCTTTTGGTGTCTGAGAAGCTAAAAATATAGCAATATAGCAATATAGCACCACTGCTGCGAGTGCTCTAAGTACTCAGAAATGAATTCACTGTTACGTTTGGGGGAGTTTTGCTTATAAAAGTTGTAAAGCTCAAACTCAGAGATTATTTTGGTTGGTTTCGTGCGAAGCTTCTATGATTTTGCAATGTGAAAAGCTAGCCCGCAACGACAGGTATGGTTGTAACTTGTAAATAAGTTTAAAGAGCTATTTTGGGTTTCACTCAAAAACTTCCATGGTTTTGCAATGTGAAAGTGTGACTTGGAAAGTTTAAAAAGTTTCACTGGCCACTGAAGAAAAACTAAGCAAAGCTTGAGCTTGCAAGTGAAGCAAGTGAATCAGATTTACAGAGATCAACAAGAAAAGAAGAAAAGAAGAACTAAGAGTGTGAGAGAAGAAACTGAGAGTGAAAGAAAGAAAGAGAATTCTAGAAGAATTGCTTTGCTTAATCAATACAAAGTACAAGATGAATCTATATTTACAATGAGATTGGATCTAATAACTGTATAATTATAGTTCCTGAAATCACGGGAATAATCCCACAAATAAGGGAATCAGTTGAGCATAACAACTGATTTTCCCGCCTAAAGATAACTAACTCTAAGGCTCCAAGAGTGACAGCGTGGCATAGGATCATTAATCCAAACGGTGTCATATGAAGACCCTCTGCTTTGATCTTTGAAATAAACTAGTCGTTAACTAGCCGTTGGTGTAGAATTGGGAAGCAGCTTTAGCTTGACAGTGGACTGAGGTTTAGCCTTAGTCTCAACATCCCCCCTCAAACACGAGGCTGAATCAACCAAGAGTTTGCCACGAAGAAACAAGAAAGGAGGCCCAGGTAAGGGCTTGGTGAGAATATCAGCATAATTATCTTTCCCAGAGATGAATTTGACCCCCAAATCATGCCTAATAACATTCTTTCTGACAAAGTGATAATCAACTTCAATGTGCTTGGTCCTGGAATGAAAAACAGGATTGGAAGCTAAGGCAATAGCAAAGATGTTATCACACCAAAGGACTGAAATGTGATAAAGATACAAACGAAGCTCCTTGAACAAGGTACGAAGCCTGGACAATTCAGCAGCTGTTAAGGCCAAAGCACGATATTTGGCCTTAGTGGAAGAACGAGAAACTGTGGACTGCTTCTTGGAGGACCACGAAATTGGATTAGAGCCAAGGAAGACCAACAATCCAGTTGTAGACTTCCTATCAGAAGGATCCCCAGCCTAACCTGTGTCTGAAAAGGCTGAGAGAGTAAGAGGACCTGGAGAGAGATGTATGCCAAAATGTAAAGTGCCTCTGACATAGCGTAGAACACATTTGGTGGCCTCCAAATGGGTAGTTGTGGGGTGTTGCATAAATTGGCACAATTGATGGACACTAAATGCCAAATCAAGTTGAGTGAAAGTCAGGTACTGTAAAGCCCCAACCATACTCCTGTATTCAGATGGATCAGATAAGCAAGTGCCAGTGTAAGGAGTAAGTTTGTTGGAAGAGGAGGAAGGGGTCTTTGTTGGCTTAGCATTCTCCATGTGAAATCTGTGGAGAATATCTAAGGCATACTTAGATTGACATAGAGTGAGACCAAACTTAATAGGTACAATCTGGATTCCAAGGAAATAGGAAAGAGCACTAAGATCTTTCAATTCAAAAGAATGGTTGAGAGCTGCAACCAGATGTAAAATTCGAGGAGGATTATTCCCTGTAATAATAATATCATCCACATAGACAAGTAGATAGATGGTGGTGTGAGAATTGTGATAAATGAAGAGAGATGAATCTGCCAATGAAGCAGTGAAGCCAAGATGAAGAAGCTGAGAGGTAAAACGCTCAAACCAAGTTCTAGGAGCCCGTTTGAGGCCATAGAGAGACTTATGCAACCTACAAACATGCTGGGGAAATTTAGAATCAACATAACCAGGTGGTTGTTGCATATACACCTCTTTGAGAATGCCATGAAGAAAGGCATTTGAAATATCCAATTGTCTAAGAGTCCAACTGAAACTCACAGCTATAGCCAAGATCAATCTGACAGTTGCTGGTTTAACTACTGGACTAAAAGTCTCAGTATAATCAATCCCAACTTGTTGATGAAACCCTTTGGCAACCAATCTTGCTTTATATCTAGCAATGGTGCCATCACTGTTCAACTTCAGCTTGTAGACCCATTTGCATCCAACCAAATTCACACCAGGTTTAGCAGGAACCAAAGACCAAGTCTGTTGTCTCTGTAATGCAGCAAATTCATCATCCATGGCTTTAATCCATTGAGGGTATTGTGAGGCTATTTTATAGGATGGAGGTTCAGTGTATGTGTAGTCAAGCATGGCCTTGTAACATAGCTTAGGTTTAGTAATACCATTCTTGGATCTTGTTGTCATGGGATGTGTATTGGTGATAGGAGGTATGGTAGTGATAGTAGTATCTATGGATATAGGACTATAGTGTGTCGGAATGGTCTGTGATAAGGTAGTGGATGGAGGTTGAATGGGAGGTACATCTAGGCTGGATGTGTGTACAGGAGTTGTATTAGTATGTGGTATAGGACTAGGAGGAGTAATAGATATGGCAGATTGGACATGAGACATAGAAGTGGAAGAGATTGGGGGTGCGCTATCTGGATGATTAGAAGCAGAAGGCCTATAAGGACCCAATACAAAAGGTAAATTTGTAGAGTGAAGATAGAGAAGATTGGATAACCAAGTCTCATGAGAAGGCTGTGACATGCTAGGATTAGAATTTGATGCAATAAAAGGCTGGAAGGGAAATTTAGATTCATTGAAAAGAACATGTCTAGAAGTATACCAATGATTAGTGAGTAAGTCTAGATACAAATAACCTTTGGAAACAGTGGAATAACCAAGGAAAAGACATTCTTTGGTTCTGTTTTCTAGCTTGTGAGGTGTGTAAGGTCTAAGCAAGGGATAGCAAGCATAACCAAATACCTTAAGCTGTGTCAAATCTGGATGGTGGCCATACAATTTGTACCAAGGTGATAAAAGACTAAGAGTAGCTATGGGAAGAAGATTAATAAGACTCGTAGCTGTTTGAACAGCAAAGGACCAGTACTGAGATGGTAAAGAAGTGTGATGGTGGTTTCTATTAAGTGTTTGTCTTTCCTCTCTACTAGGCCATTCTGTTGAGGAGTGTATGAACATGAAATTTGATGAGTAATCCCATGAGATGCAAGATAAGAAGTGAATTCTTTTGAAGTATATTCCCCCCACCATCAGATCTTAAAGTCTTAATGGTGGTGGAGAATTGATTCTCTACCGTAGCCTTAAAATTGAGAAATTTAGAATAGACCTTAGATTTGTTCTTGAGCAAGTATAACCAAGTAAAACGAGTAAAATGATCAACAAAGAGCACATAATTCTTGTATCCATTAATAGAATTTTGAGGTGCAGGGCCCCACAGATCAGTATGTACAAGCTCAAATGGTGAATGTGCAACAAATTTAGAAACAGGAAAGGGAAGCTTATGCATCTTGCCATGAAGTCAATGTGTACAAGTATTTACAAGGGGCATACACTTATTAAAAGACAAAGATTTATTGGGAAAAAGTAAACTAAGAACATGATGATTTGGATGTCCAAGTCTGTTGTGCCATAGAAGCCAGCTAGGATTGTTTGTGAAAACTGAATTGCAGATTTTAAGAGAAAGAAGTAACTTAGATGCTTTGTGAGGGTAAATTGGATACACCCCACCTTTACTCTTGCCCTTGTAAAGTACTTTCCTCGTGGCTAAAGCCTAGATAGACAAGATGTTTTCATCAAAATAACACCAACAATTGTTATCTTGACATATTTTGTGGACAGATGCAAGATTGGAAGCAAAGGAAGGAACAAGAGAATTACCTATATGTGAGATTGGTAGGTTTTGTCCATTTCCCACTGTGAGATGCTCCTGTCCATTATAAGGCTTTGGAAAAGAGATATGATTAAAGCTGGAGGTGACATGATCAGTGGCTACACTGTCTGCAAGCCAAGGTTGATCTTGTGCAATCATGGAATTGGATGAAGTTGCCATTGCTGCCAATTTTGTTGGTGGATACCTTGATAGGCATTGTCCATCCTATGGTAGCAATCAATAGCTATGTGACCAACTTTACTGCAAATTTGACAGATATGTCTCTCTGATCTTGTGCCTGGTGCTTGATTTGGTGAAAACTGATTTGGGAAAAACTAATTTGTAGTAGAACCTCTGCCTCTACCTCTGTTGGTATTTCCTTTGCCTCGACCTCTATTGGAAGATTGATTGTAGGAATTATAGCCACTGTTATTGCCAGGCCTAGGTGCAGTGTTAACAGCCATAGCAAAGGTGGAATCTTTGATTTCCATGCCTTCATTCAGTGATTCTTCCTCAGCATTTAGCATAGTAGCTAATTCATCAAAACTCAACTTTGTGCTTCTGGTTCTAATTGCTGACCTAAAAGCACTAAATTCTACGGGAAGACCTTTAATTGCAACATGTAGTAGTTCCTCATCATCAAGTAGGACACCAACAACCATTAACTTGTCCCTGATGACCTTGATTTTTTGCAAATAGACATCTACAGAATTAGATCCCTTTCTGACATTATGCAATTCTCCCTTAAGGTTCATAACATGAGATCTTGAAATGGAAGAGAATTTGTTTTCCAATACTCTCCACACTTCTAAAGCTGAAGAGCAACCAACAGTCAAAGCAAGAACTGAAGGTGTTAATGTGGAGCTGATGAAGGTAAGTAATGCCTTCTCTTTAGATTTCCAAGTGAGGTAATCTGGATTAAGAATAGTTGTCATTGAACCTAAGAGATCCTTAAGAAACTTCTCTGGAACAAGTTGAGCTTCATCAAGAAGTTCAATCATTGAGTAAGTCTCTAACACCATTGAAATCTAATGCTTCCAAACTATATAGTTGGAATTGTCGAGCTTGACTGTCATCATGTTTGACATATTTGATAATAACAACAGAGGCTGATTAACCAAACTCATTTGAGAGATTGATGTTGATGGAGACATAGTAGAGGATGAAGTTGTTGAAGTTGAAGTTGCCATTGTTGCGTTTGTGCTAGCTAAAGTTGTGCTAGCAGAGACCGTAGGTGGCTCTGATACCATGAAGAAAAACTAAGCAAAGCTTGAGCTTGCAAGTGAAGCAAGTGAATCAGATTTACAGAGATCAACAAGAAAAGAAGAAAAGAAGAACTAAGAGTGAGAGAAGAAACTGAGAGTGAAAGAAAGAAAGAGAATTCTAGAAGAAATGCTTTGCTTAATCAATACAAAGTACAAGATGAATCTATATATACAATGAGATTGGATCTAATAACTGTATAATTATAGTTCTTGAAATCACGGGACTAATCCCACAAATCAGGGAATTAGTTGAGCATAACAACTGATTTTCCTGCCTAAAGATAACTAAGGCTCCAAGAGTTACAGCGTGGAATAGGGTCATTAATCCAAACTGTGTCATATGAAAACCTTCTGTTTTGATCTTTGAAATAAACTAGCTGTTAACTAATCGTTGGTGTAGAATTGGGAAGTAGCTTTAGCTTGATAGTGGACTGAGGTTTAGCCTTAGTCTCAACAGCCACATCAAAAGCAAGACTACATCTAAATCAAAGTCTCCTCGCCCTGGCTCCAGAGTAATTATAAGGTTTTTACAGTGGACAAGTGATGTGATCCACTATTCTATTAAAATACTCTCGTTTAAAATATCTGAGTTAGAAAATATTTTTAAACAAAAACTGATTACTGACTCAATAATTTTAAATAAATAAATTTTTTTTAGTGAAATAATGAAAAAATTATATAGTCCACCAAGTAACGGTATAATTTATCCTGATTCCGGGTGCTGCACGCTGATATCTTTCAACGCGCATATATGACAAGGTGGACTTATTGACTTCAGCAAAAAAGTGGACTTATTGGTGTGAACGTTGGGCAGCATAAAATTTTAATATTTTATGCACAACAATAAAGGAGCCTTTTAGGTAAATATTGCTAAAATCAAAATATATTTGCGTTATAGGTACTGTTTGAAGTTAATTGTGGAAATGAGGAGAGAGATTGAATTTCGGCAACACCGTTGCCGAAATTCAACAAAAAGTAGGAGAGAGAATGAGCAAAAGGAGGAAAGAGAAAAGGTAACAGTAAAATGTTGAATTTCGGCAACACCGTTGCCGAAATTCATCTGCCCAAATTTTCTGTGCTGCCCGGATGTGTGAGAAGTGCAATAATGCGTGAGCGCCCAAACTTAAAAAAAAAAAAGTAATTGTGGCAATGGTATTGCCGAAAATAGTAGGAAAAAAAAAGTGAATACGGAAGAATTAAAGAAAAATATAATGTGCTACGTACACAATATTTTTACAATATTTTTACAATAAATCACAAGTAACTAGTTATTATTAGTTCAAATTTAAATTTGACATTGACATTACTATTTTAATTTAACAATAACAACAAGTAACAACCTGATACTTAGCATTTGTTGTAAAAATATTGTAAAAATTGTATGCACTTATTATTTCTTAAAAAAAAAAAAAAATCCCAATTGTGGCAATGCCATTGCCGAAATAGTGGGGAAAATTTTTTCCCCGCAATTTCGGCAATGCTATTTGGGAAAAAAATAAAAAAACTTTTTTCTCAATGTGGCAATGGGAAGTTGTGGAAAATTTTTTTTTTCCCCAATTTCGGCAATGCCATTGCCGCAATTAGAAAAAAACTAAAAGTCATTGCCGCAATTAGAAAAAAAAAAAAAAAAAAAAAAAAAAAAAAGGTTTTTTCCCCAATTTCGGCAATGGCATTGCCGAAATTGTGGGGAAACAATTTTCCCCACTATTTCGGCAATGGCATTGCCACAATTGGGATTTTTTTTTTTTTTTTTAAGAAATAATAAGTGCATACAATTTTTACAATATTTTTACAACAAATGCTAAGTATCAGGTTGTTACTTGTTGTTATTGTTAAATTAAAATAGTAATGTCAATGTCAAATTTAAATTTGAACTAATAATAACTAGTTACTTGTGATTTATTGTAAAAATATTGTGTACGTAGCACATTATATTTTTCTTTAATTCTTTCGCATTCACTTTTTTTTTTCCTACTATTTTCGGCAATACCATTGCCACAATTACTTTTTTTTTTTTTAAGTTTGGGCGCTCACGCATTATTGCACTTCTCACACATTCGGGCAGCACAGGAAATTTGGGCAGATGAATTTCGGCAACGGTGTTGCTGAAATTCAACATTTTACTGTTAATTTTTTCTCTTTCCTCCTTTTGCTCATTCTCTCTCCTACTTTTTGTTGAATTTCGGCAACGGTGTTGCCAAAATTCAATCTCTCTCCTCATTTTCACAATTAACTTCAAACAGTACCTATAACGCAAATATATTTTGATTTTAGCAATATTTACCTAAAAGACTCATAATAAAGGGTCAACGTTTAATTAATTTTTTGCTTTTTAGGTGGCGAGTATTGAAGGCACCGAATCTTTAGGTAGATATGTTTGAGTAGTGTTGTGTAAAATAATGTGAAAACTATAGTTTAAAAAATATGGTAAGAATATATATTTAAAGTACTTATAATGTATAAAATGTGTTTAGTAGTATATTTCTAATAATGTCTTTTTAAAAGTAAAAAATAAAATAAATATATGTTTGATATATATATTTGTGTGTTTTTTTTTAAGTTATGACATGTTGTTTAATAATGTACCTACAATTTTTAAGATATTTACTAAAATGTCATTCAACAACTTTGTTTTTTTTTAATTCAGTGTTTAGACGTGTGGGCCTCACTTTGACTGAGTCGTAACCAATGATTGCTATGTTCCTTGAAAAGTAAAAATGTGTGGGCCTCACTTTGAACTTTATATTATTTTTTTATAAATTTGTTGTTAAATTGACTTTTTTATATTGTGTGGAAGTGGTATCGATATCTACTCTCTTGTATTTTTTATAAGAAAGCTGACGAAGTTTTCTTCTTTTCTTCAGATTTCCTTCTTTAAACTTGATGATTGTCACACCGAAAGTAAGACTACATCAGAGTCTCCTCTTGCTTGACAAACCCTAATTCATCCTTCGCTTAGCTCAGTTATATTGACAAACACTTTCACTGCTTTCCATCTTCTCTTTTCAGATCTTCTCATCCATCTGCTCATAAATCCCGATGGCCTCATCTTCCTCTTTCACCCCCCAATCCAAGAATTTTGATGTTTTTTTGAGTTTCAGAGGTGAAGATACCCGCCGTGGTTTTATAAGCCATTTATACCACGCTTTGTGTCAATGGGGTATTCACACCTTCATCGATAATGATCTCCCAAGGGGAGAAGAAATTTCTATAGAGCTTCTCAAAACCATAGAGAACTCAGTCATATCAATAATTGTATTTTCTGAAAATTATGCATCATCCACTTGGTGTTTGGACGAGCTTGCTAAGATTATTGAGTGTAGGAAAAAAAATCAGTCAGTACGACCTGTTTTTTACAAAGTGGATCCATCAGAAATGCGTAAACAAAAAGGAACGTTTGGTAAAGCATTAACTATGCATGAAGAAAAATTTAATGATAACAAGAAAGTACAACGGTGGAGAGAAGCTCTATGTGAAGCAAGTGGTCTTTCTGGTTGGGACTACAAGAACAGGTATTTATTTAATGATTACTCTAATTTTTTTTTTAAGAATGTAGTGATTACTCTAGTTAGTTGTTCTTCTGAAGTTTTAATTGTTTTGGTTATCACCATCAAATTTTATTGTTTGTTCTATATATATATATATATATATATATATATATATATATATATAGATGGGTTCAAGTTATACCTGGTGTAACTCTTTAGAGTTACACATTTTTTAAACCGTTGGATTTAAGTAGATCTAACGGTTAAAAATAAACCCTCATTATTACAAATATTCTTATTAGGATCTTATTAATTACCTTCATTTATTACATTTTAAACCTATATCTAAACCCAAAAGCATTTGACGTCTAACTCTTTCTCTCTCTACATTTTTCTCTCTTTCCGTCTCTCTCTCTCTCTGTCTGCTCCACCATTATTCCACCTCTACTGGTTACTAGCAGAAGAAAAACAAAAAAAAAAAAACAAAACAAAAACCAAGCTGAACACTAACAGTTGACTGTGGAAACTAGGCACAATAGTACTAATTGTCACACCTTGACTTACACCGTTACTAAACAAAAACAAAAACCAAGCCGACCACTAACAGTTGACTGTGGAAGCTAGGCACAATAGTACTAATTGTCACACCTTGACTTACACCGTTACTGTGGAAGCTCCTTTGCATTGCATTATTCAACATAGCCATGATGTTTTAATTTTTTCTTTGTCAGGGAATAGCGAGTTGCCAAAAATGGGCTAGGCTCAAAAAAAAAAAAAAAAACACCCTTAATGTGTGAGGCATATTTTCTTGTGATAACACTACCCCAAATGGGTCGAGAGTCAAGACAAAAGCATTTGGTATCTCTATGCTGATAACACAGATACAACTAACAGAGATAGATAGAGACGAATATTTAGAGATAATATTAAGACTTTAGGATATATAATTATAAAGTTTGAATTACTTTTAGTTTTATATATTCGGATAGGTATGAGAGAGGGACGTGCAAAATTCATCCACTTCCTTCCTTAAATTGAGGCAAGAAAAACCTGCATGCCGACCCAACTGGTTAGGTTGGAAAAAGCTTTTCATTCCTCCAATTTTGGTTGTCACCGACCTTTCAAGTGCAAAAACAGAAATCCCGTGGCACATGACATTGTTCGGCTTGGTTTTTTTTTTTTTTTTCTTCTTCTTCTTCTGCTGGCAACCTATAGAGGTAGAACAATGGTGGAGGAGACAAATTGTGAGAGAGAGAGAGAGAGAGAGAGTCAGACGTTAAATGTTTTTGGGTTTAGAGATATGTTTAGAATATAATAAATGAGAGTAATTAATGAGATCCTAATAAAAATATTTGTAATAATGATGGTATTTTTTTAACTGTTGGATCTACTTAAATCCAACGATTTAAAAAAGTTGTAACTCTAAAGAGTTACACCAAGTGTAACTTGAACTCATCTCATATATATATATAGAGAGAGAGAGAGAGAGAGAGAGTTACACCTAGTGTAACTCTATAAAAGTTACACATTTTTTAAACCATAGATTTTTTAGAGATATAACGGTTGAAAAAACATCATTAAATGTTAATACTTTCTACTTTATTTTTTCTCTCTCTCTCCTTATTTATTGTGTGCCCACCGTACTCATCTACTAAAGAGCACCTACCATAGCCAAATCTCCCCTTTCCACAGAGAAGCAATATAGCAATTAAATATTATGTTAATTAAATAATTCCTATATCAGCTAAACGTAGGACATATTTTGATACTTGCATTCTTCGTTGTTCAATATTTGTATTGAATGCACTGATATATGGACAGATCGGGTCTGGCAGCACTTGATGCGATTACAACTTCTTGAATTTCTAACTTTGATTTTATCGGCAATATACACCAAGCCATAACTAAGCCATCTAGGAACTTCACTAAGGCAAATAAATTGCAACCACCTATGGCAATGAAACTGTTTTGGGATTGGAAGTTCACAATTTCTGTGGTCTTTGTAATGCTATTAGTATAATTCGAAAATATTGGATAGTTAACACGAACTATGCCTTCTAATGAAATCTCCAGCACCTCCAAGTTAAAGCTCCTCAAGAGCTAGTCAATAGTGTCGTTACAAGGTATTGCAAATAAATAGTCAGTATAGCAATCTAGTCCTATTAAATGGGTACGAAATGCTTTTTTTTCCACAGTATGTTTGACATGAAGTCTTTGTAAACTTGTTGGTTGTGCAAATGTAGTAATGGGGTAAATAACGAAATTGTCTAAAACACTATTTGCGCCATGACCAGCTCTTTATTGATGATGAATTTGAAGCAGAAAGTCCAACCAGAAATTTCTATTGTACAGTTCAATAGCTTCTTTGCGGAAATGGGAAGTTTGTATATGTGAGGTTTGCAGGTTATTGAAAATGGTAGTGCCCTTTAATCAATGGAAAGCAATAAATAAATAGAAAAAAAATGCTAGTATTAATTAGGTAATAAGATGGAAAGTATTAACATTTAATGATGTTTTTTTAACCGTTAAATCTCTTAGAAATCTATGGCTTAAAAAATGTGTAACTTGAACCCATCTCATATATATATATATATATATATATATATACTAGTTATAGGCCCGTGCGTTGCACGGTTTTATGAAAAAAACTTATAAAATAAGTGTATAAATAATTATATATTTTAGTAGATTCAATAAAGATAAAAGAAAAAATTATCAAGTGTAAATAATTATCTCACTAAAATAAGAGGTAAGATTTCTTCCTAAAACTAAATTAAATTGATAATTCCAAATTGAATTTTAAATCAATAATTATTTAAAAAAAAACGTGCTAAACAATTGATAAATCTAAAATTAATATAATGTTGATAATATTATAAATTAAAATTAAAGTTGATAATTTAAGAATACACGTGTAGAACATTTGATAATTTGATGTAACATAAAAAATCAAATAAGAAAATTGTTAAAATTAATCTATTAATTCTAACCATATTTAATCATTAATTCTAAGACCCTAACCCTAAGAATATAAATTAGATCAAAACTAAGAAAATTAGATCAAAACTAAGAAAATTAGTTTAAACAAAAGGCAACCAATACACAAAACTTAATCAATTTAATAAAAAAAAAATTCAAAAACAAAGAAGGAGCTTTTAGAAATTTGACAATATTTTCGAATGTTTTTAATTCATTAATTAAAATCACATGAAGACAAAAAACCAATAATAACACTAAAGAAAATAAACAAAATGAAAATAATAATAATAAAAGAAGAAAGAATGCATACCTGCATTGTCATGGGATTTAGGCATTCACATATTGAAATAAGCTTCACTCCAAAAAGGATATATAAAGTTATATATATTGGTAGAGTTCTATTTGAAATATAATTCATTTGAAACTCTCTCTCTCAAAAAAAAAAAAAAAAATATTATTGAAATTAAAGATATCTAATCAATGTGTTTGTTTTTATCCCATAAAAATTGGAATTAAAAAAAGGTCATATGAATAGAATGAAAAGAAAAAAAAAAGTTGATTCAACATAACGTAACATATAAAAAATTAAAAATTAAAAAAGAAAAAAGAGAGAGAAAGAGAACGTGGTTGATAGCTATAAGGAATTTTGATATATATATATATATTAAATGCCATCAACATAGAAATTATCAAATTAATGGAGATATATACTATTTTTTGGAATAGATAGAGATTATCAAATTATTGCAGATGTGGGGGGTGAAAAGCCCAACCTAACGTATTGGGCCCAAGGCCTTATTTGAGGAACACTGTTCGTCCGAGGAGATGAAAACACTCAATCTGAGGCCCATGCAAAAGGAGCATGTCTGGAGAGGAGCACGTGCAATATCCGAGGAGATGTTCATTTGTCCGAGAAGTCCAATATCCTCGGATCCGAAGAGGATTGGCCCGACAGGTATATGAGAAGCTCAAGTGATCCTTCTGACAAATGTAAGGAGGGAAATGAACCTCGGACACGCATGAGGATAACAGGAACAGAGAAATATCTAAGAGACAAGCTTCAACCACCGCATTAAATGCACTGCACCTACCTTCCTGGCCGCATTTATGTGGAGAAGACCCCTGAACAGTGCATTCTCAGCTACCGCCACTCACACAAGGCTAAAGGGGGAGTATGATGGGACATGCACTCAAGTGGGCGTCTGGATGATGAACAAGTGGACGGTGAAGATGTAGGAAGGGAGTGCTATATAAGATAGGTATGCCTCTGATAGAGGGGGATCGAAAAATCAAAAGGAAAAAGGAGGATACTCCATTACTGTAGCTCCAAGAATTGTAACCCAAAGTTTAGGAAATAAAAACACCTCTTCGGACGTTGCATTTACATCTGTCCGAGCACATTTTAATACAAATTCATCCACAAACATTGCTGTCTAATACTGTTATTTCATTGTTAGCCTAGCTCTTTCACCCGCTCTCTACAAATTTATTGTCTTGGGTTCAGTGGGCTCAAAATCCATACCTTCTTGGACTTGGGCTACAAAAATTGACCCTACAATTGGCGCCGTCTGTGGGAAGAGCTTGTGCAAGAGTGAAAACAACAGTTGATGATGGCAGGACAAGGTGAACAACAAGCAGAATCCAGGGCATCCCAACACGTGGACCCTTTTGTCAACTTAGAGAGGAGACAAAATCGCGAGGGCAGTGTACACACTGTGCGCCTTAGCCAGAGCCAGTCACAGGGCGGAAGTCACATGTCCCATGCAGAGAAGAACCGTGACTTACAACTGGAAGTAGAAAAACTAAAAAGGGAGTTGCGCCATGCAAAGAGGAAACGGGCTTCCTCATATTCTGAGGAGGATCTTGATGACGAGCAGGATGTCTCTTATCAGCATAAATCTAGGACACCAGCCAGCGAGTCCTACACCTATGAAGAGGAGTCCCATCGTAAGAGGCAACGTAGAAGCCCATCACGTGAGGACATGGAGAACGATGCCATGAACAGGGCTCTGAATCAGATATCTAGGTCACCCTTCACGCGCAGGATTGAGGAGGCCAGACTTCCTCGGCGCTTTAACCAGCCAACGTTCACCATCTACAATGGTAAAACTGACCCCGTGGAGCATGTGAGTCATTTTAACCAGAGGATGGCTGTCTACTCCAGAGACGAAGCTCTGATGTGCAAGGTTTTCCCTTCCAGTCTTGGGCCTATTGCCATGAGGTGGTTTGATGGTTTGAAGGCAGGCTCCATCAACTCCTTCAAAGGGCTCACTCAAGCATTCGGCTCCCGTTTTGTCACATGCCGAAGAGTGGCCAGACCTTTCTCTTTACTGCTATCCTTGTCCATGCAGGAAGGCGAGTCCTTGAAGGCATATTCAGACAGATACTGGGAGATGTTCAATGATATGGAGGGCAACAATGATGCAATGGCCCTCAGCACGTTCAAGCTCGGCCTCCCCACTGACCACGGATTGAGGACATCTTTATCTGGCAAACCGGTCACAAACGTGCGTCAACTAATGGACCGCATAGAAAAGTATAAGAGGGTTGAAGAAGATCAGCAGCAGGGCAAGGGAAAGGACAAGGTTATCCCTCAGGAGAGGAGGGATTTCAGGTCGGACCGTTACAACCACAGTAAACCGCGGAGGGATTTTACCAGGCAATCAGGATCGACGAATCCTCAAGCGGTCAACACCGTGTTCAAGGAGCCAGTGCACCAGGTCCTGGAAAAAATCAAGAATGAATCATTCTTCAGGTGGCCGAACAAGATGGTAGGAAACCCCGAGAGACGCAACCATAATCTCTACTGCCAGTACCATCAAGACCATGGGCATACCACGGAAGATTGTAGGAGCCTGTGGGATCACTTGGACCAACTGGTTCGCGATGGTAAACTAAAACACCTCTTGCACCCCTCCAGCGGCCGAGGGCAGGCGGGCTCAGGGCCACGCAGAGATGACCCCTCAAAGCCGCCGCTAGGGACTATAAACATCGTATTCGCCGCGCCGGGGAGAACAGGATCCTGGCCATTGAAAGTTATGTCGGTAGGCCGACCATCCGCAGAGGAGTCAAGTCGAGCACCGAAGAGAGCTAAATCTGGTGCCCCGCTGGTTATGGGGTTCTCGGACGAAGACATGATTGGCACCATCCAACCCCATGATGATGCACTAGTCATCACCCTCAGAATAGGAGGGTACGACATAAAGAGGGTGATGGTGGACCAGGGTAGTGCTGTGGAGATAATGTACCCAGACCTCTACAAGGGGCTAGGCCTAAAACCCCAAGACCTGACGCCATACGATTCCCCCCTCTTGAGCTTTGAAGGAAGGCCTGTCATCCCGAAAGGCCGGATACGCTTACCTGTGCAGTCCGGCTCCGAGGTGGTGGAGTTGGACTTTATAGTTGTGGACGCATATTCACCCTACACGGCGCTCGTAGGCAGACCCTGGATTCATGCACTTGGGGTTGTTCCCTCTACTTTGCACCAAAAGGTCAAATATCCATCAGAAGGGCGGATACATGAGATCCGAGGAGACCAGTCTGTTGCTCGACAGTGCCTGGTAGCTGCCATTCAACATAAGACCCCAGCCGAGCCCTTGGACATAGCCAAAAGGGATTTATAGCAACTACAGTCTCGGGGATTGCCTATCGAAGATCCATATGAAGGCACTCGATGTGAGGATCTAACGAAAGTGGTTATTGGAGATGATCCTGATAGGTTCTTCCAAGTCGGTCTCAGTTGCCTCTTCAAGAGAGAGAAGAACTACTAGAGTTCCTCAAGCGAAATCTCGATGTGTTTGCCTGGAGTGCTTACGAGGCCCCAGGGGTAGACCCGGAGTTTATATGCCACCACTTGAAGGTGAATCCACTGGTCACCCCCAAGAAACAGCCTATTCGGCGCCCGTCCAAGGAACATGCTGACGCAGTGAGAGAGGAGGTAGCGAAACTCAAACAAGCTGGGGCTATCAAAGAAGTTTTTTATCCTGAATGGCTGGCAAATACCGTGGTGGTAAAGAAGAAGAGTGGGAAATGGCGAGTGTGCGTAGACTTCACCGATTTGAATAGGGCTTGCCCCAAAGATCCGTTCCCTATGCCAAAAATTGATCAGCTGGTGGATGCCACTGTCGGCCACCCTCGGATGAGCTTCCTAGACGCCTTCCAAGGCTACCATCAGATACCATTAGCCCCGGAGGACCAGAAGAAAACTGCTTTCGTTACCCCTATTGGTAACTACCACTATAAAGTGATGCCGTTTGGCTTGAAGAACGCGGGTGCTACCTACCAGAGGATGATGACGAGGATGTTCGAGCCACAGCTGGGCAAAAATATCGAGGTTTACATAGATGACATGGTGGTGAAGAGCAAGGTTGTAGCCGAGCATGTGAAGGACCTTGAAAGTACCTTTGAGATTCTACGAAAGTACAAGCTACGACTAAATGCTTCTAAGTGCTCATTTGGGGTGGGGTCCGGCAAGTTTTTGGGATACATGGTGACCCACAGAGGAATTGAGGTTAACCCCGACCAGATAAAGGCCATCAACGATCTACGAGCTCCTCGGAATCCCAAGGAGGTTCAGAAACTAACCGGAATGACTGCTGCCCTCAATCGGTTCATCTCTAGATCAGCAGACAGGTGTCGGCCCTTTTTCTCTCTGCTCAACAAGTGGAAGGGATTCGAATGGACTGAAGAATGTGCTTTGGCATTCCAACAACTCAAGGATTATCTAGCTCGGCCACCAATCATGTCCAGTCCTGAGCCAGATGAGGTACTGTTCGCCTACATCACTGTAGCTCCCTATGCGGTGAGCCTGGTGTTGATACGATCAGACTCTGGTGTACAAAGGCCCGTTTATTACGTAAGCAAGTCGCTGCATGAGGCTGAGATTCGTTACTTGCCTCTGGAGAAGGCTATCCTAGCAGTAGTGCTTGGCACACGGAAGCTACCTCACTACTTCCAGGCCCACACGGTCATTGTTCTCACTCAACTCCCACTCAAAACTATACTCCGAAGTGCTGATTACACTGGTCGGATTGCCAAGTGGGGCACAATCTTAGGGGCTTTCGATATAAGATATATGCCCCGCACATCGGTCAAGGGACAGGTCCTCGCGGATTTGGTGGCTGAGTTCACGGAGCCCCAGTTAGAAGAAGTAAAGCCCACGTCAGGCATGGATGAAAAATCAGTTGGCATGATCTCCCAACAGAATCCCTCCCATTGGGAAGTGTACGTTGATGGCGCGGCAAACCAAAGAGGTTCTGGAGTTGGGCTGGTATTGATATCCCCCGAGAAAATCATTATCGAGAAATCGTTAAGGCTGGACTTCTCGGCAACGAATAATGAGGCGGAGTATGAGGCCCTACTGATGGGAATGACTATGGTCCGTAGAATGGGTGGGAAGTCCGTGGAGTTGTTCTCGGACTCAAGATTGGTAGTAGGTCAAGTACAAGGCGAGTTTGAGGCAAAGGACGAAAGAATGCAGGGGTACTTGGGTCGTGTTAAACATCTGCAATCAGAGTTCGACTCTTTCAGTTTGCTGCACATCCCCAGAAGTGGTAACTCACATGCTGACTCCTTGGCCACGCTTGCTACCTCTTCGGCGCAAGACCTGCCGAGGATCATCCTCGTCGAGGACTTGCACAGGCCTACAGAGGCGAAAGCAGAGGTAGTCCAGGTTCACCAGGTCAGGGTCGGGCCCTGCTGGATGGATCCTTTAATCAAATTCCTCAAAGAAGATATATTGCCTGAAGAGAAGGGAGAAGCTGATAAAGTTCGGAGGAAGGCGACCAAATTCCGGTTATCCGAGGACCAGAAATTATACAGACGCTCCTACTCGGGACCATACTTGTTATGCATGCATCCTGAGGTGACTGAGCCATTACTAGAAGAGCTGCACGAAGGAATCTGTGGGTGCCACACTGGAGGTAGGTCCTTGGCTCACCGAGCCCTCACCCAAGGCTATTGGTGGCCTAACATGCAAAAGGAGGCCCACGAGTATGTCAAAAGGTGTGATCAATGTCAGCGCTTCGCTCCAAACATTCACCAGCCAGGGGGAAATCTTAATCCGCTATCTAGCCCATGGCCCTTCGCCCAATGGGGCTTGGATATTGTGGGACCCTTCCCTAAAGCTGCAGGAAACAAGAAGTACCTTCTGGTTGGCACAGACTATTTCACCAAGTGGGTTGAAGCCGAGCCATTAGCCAATATCAGAGACGTTGATGTGCAAAAGTTCGTGTGGAAGAATATTGTCACTCGTTTTGGAGTTCCTCACATTCTCATCTCGGACAACGGCTTACAGTTCGATAGCAAGGCATTTAGGAATTATTGCAGTGAGCTGGGAATTATAAACAGATACTCCACTCCTGCCTATTCCAGGGTAATGGACAAGCAGAAGCTGTTAACAAGGTCATACTGAATGGCTTAAAGAAGAGGCTGGATGATGCAAAGGGCAAATGGGTAGAAGAATTGCCACATGTACTTTGGGCTTACAAGACTACGCCTCGTAGGTCTACTGGAGAGACCCCCTTCTCAATGACCTATGGGGCTGAAGCTGTCATTCCCTTGGAGACCGGGTTCCCAACGTTAAAAACTAGCTCGTTCAGTCCGGCCGACAACGATGAGCAACTACAGAAGAGTTTAGACTTGATTGAGGAAAGGAGGGAGAATGCAATGGTTCGGCTGGCACATTACCAACAAAAACTCAGGCAAGACTATGATGCTAACGTAAAGCTAAGGCCTCTAGAGCCAGGTGGTCTAGTGCTGAGAAAAGTTGTGGGCACCGCAAAGAATCCAGCTTGGGGAAAACTAGGACCTAATTGGGAAGGACCATATCGCATCACTTCAGGAGCAGGCATTGGGGCATATTTCTTGGAAGACCTAGATGGTCATGTAATACCACGTCCATGGAATGTAAATAACCTCAAGAGGTACTTTTATTAATCGAGTCTTTTCTTCAACCGATGTGCCAATTCACTGCGTAAAGTCTTCTCTCAAGTGTTTAAACTTAAATCCAGTCATGCCTGTAGTCCTCGGACCAGATGATTAGGGTTAGTTAACACTCATTCGCCACTAGCTCAAGTGTTTAAACTTAAATCCAATCATGCCTGTAGTCCTCGGACCAGATGATTAGGGTTAGTTAACACTCAGTTACAGTTCTATAGTGTTTAAACTTAAATCCAATCATGCCTGTAGTCCTCGGACCAGATGATTAGGGTTAGTTAACACTCAGTTACAGTTCTATAGTGTTTAAACTTAAATCCAATCATGCCTGTAGTCCTTGGACCAGATGATTAGGGTTAGTTAACACTCAGTTACAGTTCTATAGTGTTTAAACTTAAATCCAATCATGCCTGTAGTCCTCGGACCAGATGATTAGGGTTAGTTAACACTCCGTCGCAGTTCTAGTGTTTAAACTTAAATCCAATCATGCCTGTAGTCCTCGGACCAGATGATTAGGGTTAGTTAACACTCCGTCGCAGTTCTAGTGTTTAAACTTAAATCCAATCATGCCTGTAGTCCTCGGACCAGATGATTAGGGTTAGTTAACACTCCGGTGCAGTTCTCTAAGTATTTAAACTTAAATCCAATCATGCCTGTAGTCCTCGGACCAGATGATTAGGGTTAGTTAACACTCGAATACGTTCGTCCCCCGTGGTCCTTGAATCAAATGACACAGGTTAGTCAATACCCCCACACAGCTATTGTCACTGGGGCTTAGTGCTAAAATTCCTGATTGCGTTTAAATTAATTCTCACTTATGACTGTCTTCCTTAGTTATACTTATGACTGTCTCACTTACACAACTACTCGCTGCAATCATTACCTGTTAGTAACTTTTATTCGGATTGTTCTTTTCAATATCAATTTTAATTACTCACACCATCAGTATGATGTATCAATCAAGTTTATTTGCATTATTTCGTTATAAGTGCAATGTGCAGTTATATGCAACAGTAATAAGTAGTAAGACATGTATTAAAAACATCAGAGACAAATGGGAAGCCATTCTATAAATAAAAGAAGAGTTTCCAATTCCTTGGATAAAAACAAAAGAAAGTACAAGTGCAAAAACAAAAGCCCTATATATCTATTCTTTTGCTGAAGGGAGTATGGGGTCAGCAGCCTGGCTTGTTCGAGCAGATACTTCAGGGGCTTGGTCCTTGGGCTCAGCAGGAGTTTTCTCTTTACCCGACCCTTGGCCTTTGCCTTTGACTGGTTCAGCTGGCTTATCCTTGTCACCTGGCTGACCAGCCTCTTTGGGTGCACCAAGGGTGGACGGAGGAGCTTGGCTGACCAGGTTTGGCTCAGAAGCCTCAGGAAGCTGTGGGGCAGAAGGATCATCCACCGGGATCTCTCGGATATCAGGATCATAGTACGTGCTCCCAGGTAACCTCAGGGGAGAGTCCGAGGGGACCCCAGCAGCGTCCAATGCCTTTTGCCAGGTTATGTCGCAGTACTCATGACTAACTGAGGCAAATTGCTCAGTAAGCTGCTGCCCGGTCACATCTACACCCAACTGATACGCCGCCTTCCTCTCAGCTTCAACTGACTCCTTGGCCAGTTGAGCCTTGTGCTCAGCTGCTTTGGCGCTCTCTTTGGCCTTTTGGAGTTCAGCTCTGAGGCCCTTCACTAGCTCCCTTTCGGTCGCCAGGTTGATCTCTGACATGCTCAGTTGTTTACGCTATTCCTCGACCTGCTTTTCAACATTCTTGATCCCAGCATCGAGGCTTCGCTTCTGAGTGGTCACCTCTTTGAGGTCCTCGGACAGACGGGCATATTCCTCCTTCAGCTGGTCGAGAGATGCCTCCACCTCAGACTGGGACTGGGCTGCTGCTTGGGCCTTGAGGCAGGACTCCTTGTTCCATTCCTCGGCCACGTAAATCTGCTGAGTAATCTGCATGACAACATTTTCAACATTAGGTTAAGAAAGGAAGCAAACCCAATTAAGGATAAAACCTGAATTAAGGAATAGTGCACTTACCATGGCTATATCCCTCTTAAGGGACAAGAATAGCTCCTGCTGGTTGAAGCGCCTGAAGGAGGCCATGTCATGTGGGAGAAGGAGTGGCTGCTGCAGAGCCTCAGCAACGTACCCTGCCCTTCCCCCGTCATAATTCCTGAGGGATGTGTCCCAAGGAATGGTGGAGCCATCCAGCTCCAGCCTTGGAGACCAGTTGCGAGGTCCTCCTCCTCGGCGGACGTTGGCGACGACTTCGTCTCAGTTTTCAGTGGAAGAGGCCCTTTTGCTTCGTTGGTCCCTTGCCACCTTTTGTTGTTTATTCGTCTTGGGTAGCACGACCACCTCCCTCTCTTCAGGCTCGTGGGGCCTCTTCTTCTGCAGGTTTGGTATGGGTTTCAAACCTGGGTCAGGGACCTGGGTAGGCACTGGGGGCAGGGTCACTACTGGTTTGGACGTCCCAGCATCTTTCTGCTCGGGCTTTTTGCCCCTGCCCTTCATTAAACTCCTCAGATCCATGTCGTCGTCCGAGGAGTCTTCGGAATGAGTGGCTAGCAAATTAAGGTGGATGCCTGACTGTTCGTAGGCCTCTTCCTCGGCGTCTGAGACCTCTACCACTCGGTTCACTCCTGAAGCCTTTCCCTCAAATTGAAATCCGTCTATCTGCTCTTCTAGCGAGGAGGTGGAAGAGCCGACCCTCTCACCTTCAACCGCTTGTCTGAAGGGAACTTGCTGGAGTGGTTGGACAAGAGGGGGTATAGCCCGAGGATTTGGATGGGGTATGGGTTCAAGATCGTCTGGCGCCAAGAAACCTTTCCGACCGACGTCAATACGTGCAAGGCGATGATCTCCCTAGACAATTGCGTTGCCGACTGGTTGGAAACCCTTTGGTTTCCCTGTGTATCCCAAAATAAGGGGAGCAGATCGGAGTTGCCCGTCCTCGCTCACAAAAATCTCCGACCTTAATAGGTAATTGAGGGCGGCAGTATTTGTAAGGCTGAGCCGAGGAGAAACTTGTCTTTTATCTGTTACAAATCACAGCAGAACATGGTTAGAAACTCAGAAATAGCAACACAAGAGGAATCAGAAACCATTAAAAGACGAGGACCCTAAGCCTATGGTTAGTGTGCCTAAATCTAACATGTCCCACCTGGCTTCCCATGCTTGGTTGGGCAATGATGGCCGTCATGCCATGCGCCCGAGACGATCACATAGTCGTCTTTCATCCCTTTGTTGGATTTGGGAAGGCAGGAAATGAGCCTGACAACGTCCGACCGGGATTTTAAGTAATATCCCGCATCTTGCTGGCTGTGGCATTCGTACATATGTACTACATCGAGCCAGGTGAGTCCCAATCCTAGGTGACGGTTAAGGTCCTCAATCGCTCCTAGGATCCTAAACATATTAGGCGCGCATTGCCAGGGAGTAAGCCTATGGTTCTGAAGGTAGCTAGTGGTGATGGGACCCATGGGGATTGTCATTCCCCCTTCTTTGAAAGCGATGAGAGGGATAACGACTTCTCCCGTCTTCCGATCTGTTAGTATTTTTTCTGGGGGGCAATACCTCACACCCACGTTTGGGGGTATGCGATATGCGGCCCTAAACGCCTCCAGTTGCTCAGGGCTATCCACCAAGTACTGGAGTTTCCCCATGGTGCTTAAGCACAAACTGACTGGCCGAAGAGGAAACTAAAGGATTCGGTGGACGACGACTTACGAGGACTAGGCCGGAGAAGGGATTGCAAGCTCGTAGAGGGATTCGTGAAGACTCTGGGGAAGACTGGAACCGGCGATTGAGAGATTTGGACGGAGTCGTGCGTTTGTTCTTGCTGGGATGTCTGAAGATTTGCAAAGTGAGGAAGAAGTAACTTCCTCTGAAGGTTTTATACGGAGTCAAACGAAGAGTCAGGGGCATTCCCGCCCAAATTCGGAAGAAAAAGCCACAGCCGTTGGATCAATCATCCACCATTGGATACGAAGGACAAAGCGCCACCTGGTGCAATTAATGCAGCGCCTTGGGAATATGGAAACTGCAGCGGCATTAATGAAGCGTTTGTTCCTACGTCTACACACGTGCCAGTTCAAATTTGCCTGTTCTCAAGTTTTTGCTCCGTGGCAAGTCAAAATCCTACTTTTTCTCTTCGGGTGCGAGGGAAAAACTACAATTTTGAGGGGCTATTGTGGGGGGTGAAAAGCCCAACCTAACGTATTGGGCCCAAGACCCTATTTGAGGAACATTGTTCGTCCGAGGAGATGAAAACACTCAATCTGAGGCCCATGTAAAAGGAGCATGTCTGGAGAGGAGCACGTGCAATATCCGAGGAGATGTTCATTTGTCTGAGGAGTCCAATATCCTCGGATCCGAAGAAGCTTGGCCTGACAGGTGTATGGGAAGCTCAAGTGATCCTTCTGACAAATGTAAGGAGGGAAATGAACCTCGGACACGCATGAAGATAACAAGAACAGAGAAATATCTAAGAGACAAGCTTCAACCACCGCATTAAATGCACTGCACCTACCTTCCTGGCCGCATTTATGTGGAGAAGACCCCTGAACAGTGCATTCTCAGCTACCGCCACTCACACAAGGCTAAAGGGGGAGTATGATGGGACATGCACTCAAGTGGGCGTCTGGATGATGAACAAGTGAACGGTAAAGATGTAGGAAGGGAGTGCTATATAAGATAGGTATGCCTCTGATAGAGGGGGATCGAAAAATCAAAAGGAAAAAGGAGGATACTCCATTACTGTAGCTCCAAGAATTGTAACCCAAAGTTTAGGAAATAAAAACACCTCTTCAGACGTTGCATTTACATCTGTCCGAGCACATTTTAATACAAATTCATCCACAAACATTGCTGTCTAATACTGTTATTTCATTGTTAGCCTAGCTCTTTCACCCACTCTCTACAAATTTATTGTCTTGGGTTCAGTGGGCTCAAAATCCATACCTTCTTGGACTTGGGCTACAAAAATTGACCCTACAGCAGATATATACTATTTCTTTAAGAAATATATCCTAACAAATAAGTTTATCAAAAAAATATATATATATATCCTAACAAATAAAAAAATAATGTTAATCTAATTTTATTTAATGATAAGAATGAATTAGAGTCCTAGTAGTATACTATTCCTTTTTAGTTCTTTAAAAATCTAGTATTATGCCCGTGCGATGCACGGCTTAATAAAAAATATTTTGATAATATAATTAAATTTAATAACAAATAAAATGAAAAAAGAATTAATTCAAAATTTAAGATTAAAAAATAAATTGTACTTGTACACTTAAAAGAAATTTAATTTTTATTTCTTATTTTGATATTTAAATCATTTGTTTTAGTGTTGATTTCATTCAAATGGTTATAAGTTATATCAACCCTAAACCAGCATATGTATCCATATGTAACATTCTAAATTAATAATAAATAAAAATATAATACTCTAACTTAATGTAACATTCTAACTTACTAATAAATAAATATAACACCCTAACTTAAAGTAATGTTTGTAATTGTATTGTGTTTTAGCCTTTAAGAACACATATATTATTTTTTTTATCATAAAAAAAAAACACAGATATTAATATTACACATGAAAAAATAATGAATTCAATAATTGAAATGGTTGAAAACAAAATTAAGCCAAAACCTCAATTCATTAATGAAAAAATATCCAAATTTTTGAACTTTAAAAAAAAAAATAGAGTTAAGTAAAGATAGACTTACATAGAAATTTGGACAGATGGATTCTCTCGTATCCAATTTCATGTTTGACAGCAAATTTTGCTTTTAATTAAAGAATATAGATTACATGGAACAAAGCACCAAACAAAAGCCATAACAAATTAAATCCATTATAAAATATTGATGTCAACAACAAATAATCATGTAATAAGAAATTAAAAAATACAAATATATTGCTTGCTATATTGAACGCGGCTATTGGTCCGATCCTATAGCCACGTTTTAAACACGACTATAGCTATCGCCTATAGCTGCGTTTGAAAAAGTGCAGCCATAGACCCCTGAGGCCTATAGTCATAGGGTTTAGACCATGTTTAAAAAGGCGGCCTAAAAAAAGGCGGCTATAGGCCAAATCATCCTATAGCCACGTTTTTATGACCTATAGCCGCGTTTTAAAAACACGGCTATAGACCCTTTTTTTTTGTAGTGATCAAACATAGAATTTCAGCGTATCTATAAAACTTGTTAATAAAAATCATATTATAGCTCTGTTTGGGTAAGGATTTTTGCGTCTGCATTTAGAGTAAGTTGCATTTTTTGGCTTTCTTTCATATTTTATTTTATTTTATTTTATTTTTTTAAGGACCAGCGCCTCTTGCACTGTTCATGGGACATGAATAGTGCAAGCAGACATATGAACAATAACTTTGGAGTGAACAGTAACTTTTTTATTGTTTTCAGTTTTCAGCAAAATAAGCAGTGTCCAAACGCACACTATATATAATAAAAAGGCAACAAATACACAAAATCTATTCAATTTGATGAAAGAAAAAAAAATTACTTGCAAGGTTGTAGGTAGGACAGAGAGGAGAAAGGAAGAATATAGCAAATAATTGTAAAGTGCGTAATAGAAATAATGAAACACCAAAAAACAGTGTATATATAGTGGGAATTTTTAGATTGTGAAGAAGTTGATATGAACAAAAAAAAGTTGTTTAGGTGAAACTCAAATACTTTTTATTTTATTTTATTTTATAATATGATATGATATAGATATATAGATTTAAAAAGTAAAAAAATTAAAAAAAAATAATAATAATAAAAAAACCTTTAACCTAACCGATTTTTTATTTATTATTTATTTATTATTTATATATATATATATATATAACCCTAACCGGCTCTTTTTCCCTCACATAGCTCTTCTCTCCCTCTTACTATACCATATATTCGTTCCACCATCAATACCTTCACTCCATAGAATAGGTTAATTGATTTTCTTTTATTTTTTGTTTCGTTTTGTTCATAGTTTTGTCTCTTTCTAATTTCAATTTTTAATTTCATAACAGTGCTCAACTTTTCTATTTGCTTTTCCTTCTATTCTCATGTTATTATATTATTTTTAGTTTAACAAATCCCTAGCTAGATATATATTTTTTTCCTTTTACGTTTTTTACATTTTTTTTTATCTCTCTTTTTTATTTAAATTCTATCCTTAGGTAATTCTATTCTATTGATTTTAGGGTTTATTGATAATATTTTAAATAGACTCAATTGTTATTAATATGTCATATTTATCCAAAAAATATGTATATATCTATTCTTAAAATCTAAAAATTTATTAAAATTTCTGCAATTTGGTGAAGCCACGTGGCACAACTACGGCGTCTAAACCCAACTTTTTGTTATATATAATATGATATATGAAAATATTCTTCTATTCTCATATCTTCTACTAAGCTAGTTGATATGGCAAAAATGATCGAAATAAAAGAACTTAATATTATATTATCTTACCAACTATGATTCTTTAAAAAAAAAAAAAAAATCTTACCAATTAACTAATTAGGAATTTCTGCAGCATATTTTTTTTAAAATAAAAATAAAAATTTAAATGTATTATGATAAAGTAATGGGATTCTTGTCCTCCTCTACTCAGACTTTTCATGCAACTTCGTCTAAAAAGCTAATTTGCTACCTAAAAAAAAGGTAAATAAACTAATATTTTTTCAATCTATGATTTACATGCCGCTTACTTTATTTAGCAATACTTCAATTATAATTCTAGTTTATGCTCCTATTTCTTATAGTCTAACTCGCGCTACATGTGTTAAATGCTCTGTGAATGGCAGCTGTGATGAATCTAAACTTGTTCAAGAAATTGTTGAAGATATCTCAAAGTATACTTTAAAGAAGATGCCATTTCATGTTGCTGAATACCCAGTTGGAATAAATTCTCGTGTAGAGGATGTACTAAAATGTTTAAATGTTGAATCAAATGATGTTCGCGTGGTATGGATCTATGGCCTTGGTGGAATAGGCAAAACTACAATTGCAAAAGCTATTTATAATAGAATTTCATATCATTTTGAAGCAAAAAAATTTCTAGAGAATGTTAGAGAGAGGTCAGAGACAAATGAAGGCATAAACCATTTACAAGATACACTTATTTCTGAGGTCTTAGGTGATAGGAATTTGAAGGTGCATAATGAATGTAGAGGAACCGACATGATAAATAAAATTCTTTGCCAAAAGAGGGTTCTTTTCATTCTTGATGACGTGGATAATTTGGTCCAGTTAAAAAGTTTGCTTGGAAAATGTGATTGGTTTGCTCCTGGAAGTAGAATAATTATGACAACAAGAGATATACGCTTGCTAGCCACTTTTGGAAATGGTATATCAACGTCAACATATCAAGTTAAGGGATTAGATGAAAATGAAGCTATTGAACTATTTAGCAAGCACGCCTTCCAAAGCCATGAACCAAATGAAGATTATTTGGAACTTGCAAACCAAGTTGTACATTATGCCAAAGGCCTTCCACTAGCTCTAGTTGTAATGGGTGCTGATTTGTATGGAAAAACTAAACCTGAATGGGAAAGTGCCTTAAATAAATATGAAAAAATTCCTAATAGAGATATTCAAAAAATACTGAAAATAAGTTATGAAGGATTAGATGATACTGAAAAACATATTTTTCTTGATATTGCATGTTTCTTCAAGGGATACTGCATGGATTATGATAAGGTTGTAGATATATTAGAGGCTTGTGGTTTATACCCAGTAACTGGTATTAAAAAACTTATTGATAAGTGTCTTTTCACTTATAATAAATTTAAGCAATTGTCAATGCATGACTTGCTTCAACATATGGGTAGGGAAATTGTTCGACAAGAATCACCAGAAAACCCAGGAGAACGTAGCAGACTATGGTGTTATGAGGATGCTCTTGAAGTACTAACTGAAGATATGGTAAGATGTTCTCATTCATTTTCTCCCTTTTCCTCGCATGAAAGTTTTAATCACTTTCCTTTATGGTTTTTGTTTAAAATTTAATAATTGTTATTATTTTTATATATTTTTGGTGATTTACTTACCCATTTTTTTTATTAGGGGTCAAATAAAATTCAAGCCATAAGGTTGTGGTCGCCTGAAATAAAACCAACAGAGGTGAAATTAGAAGCAAAAGTATTTTGCAAGATGAAAAATCTTAGATTCCTTGTAATTCATAATGTACATTGCCATGGACGCCTTAAATATCTACCCAATGGATTAAGGGTGCTCGATTGGCATGAATATCCATTTTCTTCTTGGCCATCTAATTTTTGTCCTAAAAGTCTGGTTGTGCTCAACATGTCTCGTAGTCAATTAGAGGAGCCAATTAAGCAGGTATGGTCATTAGTATTTATAAATTGTTACTAATTTAAATACTAATTTAAAGATTAAACTATATTTTAAATTTAGAATTTTTTTCCTTCTACAGATTTGTGCATTCAAAGCCGCAACATATATGGACTTCAGTTGGTGTGAATTGATTAGGAAAATACCTGACTTATCAATGACCCCAAACATAAAGCGTTTGTATCTTGGATTTTGTAAAAACCTAGTTGAGGTTGATGAGTCCGTGGGGCATCTTGATAAGCTTGAAGTGTGGGACCTTACGAATTGCGATAAACTTGAAGCTCTTCCTAGCTGTCTCACGATGAAATCTCTTACAACTTTTGAACTAGTCGGCTGCACAAGACTTAAGAAGTTCCCCAATATCTTGCACGAAATGAAAGGTTTAGAAATGTTACATCTATTGGATGTGGGCATTAGTGAGTTGCCTCCGTCATTTGGGAATTTGACTGGCCTTAAGGTGCTTGATATTGGAGCGCATTTAACACAGGTTATACTTCCAAGTAGCATCTATACTTTACAACATCTAGAGACACTGGATCTTTCTGGCGATTTCACATTTCCAATGGACGTGGAGATTGATAGACAGCCACTGTGTAATTCTCATGCTAGCTTTTCCAATTATGTTTTCCCAAGATTGAAAATACTAAGGCTTTTTGCGTTAACAAATCGCTCAGAAATAGATTTTATTTTCAATATTTGTTGCCCCCTCACATTGGAAGTGTTAGAAATTGGGTTCCGCACAAAATTTGTTACCCTCCCGGAAAGCATAAGCAGATTTGAGAGATTACGTACGCTTTGTATTGAATATTGCGATGAACTTCGGGAAATTCCAAGGCTTCCACAAAGTATAAGATATGTAGAGGCATTAAATTGCCACTCGCTAGATTCACAATCACTCTTTCATCAGGTATCTTTTTCTCTCTCTCAAAGTTTTTTTTTAAACTATTTTTACCTTCACAAAGTTATTAAGAAACAATTTTGTTACCTTCACAAATACTACTTGACATGATTTGCTAAGACGTAATTTGTTGAATTCGCTAATTGAATGCAGTTTCGAGAAATAATAGGTCTTCCACCAAATCTACCACCTTGTTTAGGTGTGACAAGCCACGTGTTAAAGGCTACACACTCATATACAGAAGGCTTCCCTTATCACTTAGTGAATATCGCATTCTAGTACCAGGAGATGAGAATGAAATTCCAAATTGGTTTAACCATCAACGTGTTGGAAATTTAATATCATTCTCCATTGGTCCCGAATTTCCAACAATTGCTCTCTGTCTTGCTTTTCAAAAAGACGACTATTCTACTCTTAGCAGTTTTCTTATTCATGTCAACATTTCCATCAATGGTAGTAAAAGGACGTTTGAAATCACACCAACCTCTTCAAACACAAAGAATGGGCATCTATATTTTTCCTGTAGACCTCAGAGCTCATTGCAGAAACTATTTCAGGACTTGAATCTAGGTGATCAAAATCATGTTGAGCTCTTCTGTGAAACTAATCGTCGTATAAGAAAATTTTACATGGCTCCCAACATTAAAGCCATAGGAGTCCATGTAGAATGCAATTGTCCTCAACCTCAAAACGTAGAAGCTTTGGGACTTTCAATGGACAACTATGAAGCAAGGAGCTGCACATGTTTGTGTGGAGCTCAAACCTGTTGTCGGTGTCTGAAGGAGGTGGGCTCCACGCATTCAGCAGGACAAGCTTCAGTGCATTCGAGCAATTTGGAAAGTCAGATTATCTCAAGTGATACAGATGGTGGCGGGTCATCCTCGGTATCCCTGCCATCTAATTCAAGGCTTCCAATAGATGTCGCAAATGGGTCTGAGTTTGCTTTCGAATTTGACTCAACCGTTGGTGATGGGTTTGATTTGGGTTCCTCCTCTATAAATGATGATTTTGACTTCAGTCCATATCCATAGTCCAAGAAAATGAGAACCACTTGATCAAATTTCGAAGAAACATGGCAAGGTACTGTTATTTTCAATGAAACTGTTTTCCACTTGAGCTTTCGTGTTTGTTATTACATCGAAATATTCACCCATCTCTTATTATGAGTGAATTCAAACATAGATGGACTCTTTTCCCACAAGAATTTGATATATTTTGAAGAAAAATGGGCAGTCAACAGTGATCTGCTCTGCATAAGAATTAGTAATATGTTTATAGTTATTGTAAGCTAAGCCAATTATGACCTAACTAGTACCTAATAATAAGACGGGTTTTGCAAATATATCTTTATTATGGGAGAAATTAACACTTTTAAACCCCCAGCCCAATAACACAAAAAAAAAAGGTAAAAGAAAAGTATTGTAGAGAAATGAGCACAAGGTATTTGGCTTTGCAAATACTTGATTGATTGGACTGGCCTTGATGATCTTTTTTCCCTTTTGCCTGTTTGTGGAAGTGATTGTAATTTTTTTAATTTGTTGTTTTATTAACTAGATAAGAACTAAGGGCAGTATGATTGATAAGTATCATCTACTTTTAATGGATAAAAACTAATTATCAATTAGGAGATACAATGAATAGCCTTGTCCCAGCATATTAAATGCATTCAAATAAAGAGCACTCTAAAATGTTTTGATGAATGAATAGTTATCTCCATAAATAAGATTTTATTGGGACCCAATGGATTTATTATTCCTAATAATGAATGTCTGAGAATAAGTTCTGCATCAACAATGGAAAATTACCTCATTGATTCATCATGAATCCAGGAGCTTGGAGGGAATAAAGTAGTTCATAGACTTGTTGCCAAGGCTTAGACTGAAATGGTCAAGCTGTTCAATGGGACATTGGTCTCATCATGACAAAGATGCTCTGAGTCATAGATACACACATTTGATAAGGCAATATAATGACCTAAAGGTTCTTCAATAGAGTGGGTTATCTTGGTAACCGTTGAGATTATGTGTAGGATTCTTATACCTAGATGAATTGCCAACTATCCACTCTTGTATCTTCAGATAATTTTTTTTTTCTTTTATGCTGCTTATATATAAAAAAATCCAAGTGCATCCTGGTGCTTGGTCTCATAGAAATTAATCTGTTTTGAGTTGTTACAAATTGCTTTTATATATGTTGAAGGGGTTTCTAATGAAGATGCAGAATTTCTTCATGCAATGCAGATTTCAACAGTAAAGACCCCAATTTGATGATTGGTATATTTCTTGTTTCAGCATTGAGAGCTTCCCCAATAATTCAAATAATATTATTGCCTGCCTATATATTCTTATTTATTGTGTTGTTCCTTAACCTACAATATCAGCATTCTTTCAGTTATATCATGTCATTTTCTGTCATTACCATCCTAAGTCTGATGTCTTAGAACTGATAATTATGCTTCTTTCTGCTTGATTTATGGAAATCCAGCTTCTGCTGGAGGGTATAACCAAGTGGGTCAAGATATCGGTTGCATGTAATGGTGTTGGTGAGATTTTCTTTTCACAAGCTTATAACAGGTTGCAACATTTGGTGAGATTTTCCCCATATTTATTCTGTTTTAGAATTCTTCAGAAGGTGCAAAATTTCATATAACTCTCTTAAGTTTCAAATTAAGATATTACGAATAAGCATACCATAATGGAACTCTCCCAAATTTCAAATATTTGTTTTTCATATACGGAAATGACAATAGTGATGAAAGGCCAAATTACTGAAGTCACTCATTGGACATTGAGGCTATGAGCTAGGACTGATGCTCTCTCTCTCTTTCAATACTACCTATAGGTAGAAAGGATTTGTACATTAAATTTATGACTTTACCAATATTTTATGACCATCTGCATAAGTATAGATGAAAGCCATTGGAAAACTACACTAGCATAAGTTAATGCAAAAACTTTGACCAAGTATTGTTGTCATATGTTTTAATTTCACAATAATGCAATTACTGCATTTAGTTTTCCTGAACGTGTCATATAAAAACAATGAAATCTCCCCATTTCAAGTAATGTTTGAGATTGATGTTGTTAAACAATATGAAACAAAATAATTGTTCCAATTTTTCTCTGGTTCCCTTTAGAATAAATTTTTGCATGTAATGAGAGTTATTTTTGAAGTTATAGGTGAAAAGGATGACCAATTCTTTGCTAGTAGTGATTCTCATGTATTATATTAACCTTGAGTTATAGCAATTGTGCAGAGGGAATAAGATTGGTCCTACATGTGGCTCAAGCTTTGACCTAGATGATTGCACCATGTAGTAGAAAATTTGGCATTCTGGGTGGCAAGGATGTACTAGAAGATCATAATTTAAGCTTGATGACAGATTACAAGGAAACAAAGGATCTCCCCATTCAGAATGGCTTTGCTAGTGATGAAATTTGCCAAACAGTGACAGCTGATGATGATATTTGGGAAACTTATATCCAGGTGACCAGTTTTCTCATTAGTAATGTTGCTGGGATTGGGGATTTTGCTATTTCGTTTCCTCTAGTTTTCATTAAAGATTACCCCACAGTAATGTTGCTAGGATTTTTTTCCCCTTGATGAAATGATGTTAACACTTTCTTCATGAAGTAAATAAAATGTTAGTGAGTAACATAGGTTGTGGAGCATAATTCATATTTATCATTGAGCATTGAACAGGATAA
This sequence comes from Quercus aquifolioides, assembly GCA_019022515.1. Taxonomy (NCBI): domain Eukaryota; kingdom Viridiplantae; phylum Streptophyta; class Magnoliopsida; order Fagales; family Fagaceae; genus Quercus; species Quercus aquifolioides. The sequence continues at coordinate 15,456,279 of CM032330.1, read as the reverse complement.
TTTTGAGTAGCTTTCATTTAAAAATTACATTTTGCATGAGCATCCAGATGCAATGGCATACAGTGATAGGATCTCCGATTTGTGATTCTGGGATTGATTTATGGTAATGCAAGTTGAATAGTAGATCAAGTTATTTGGATATAAAAGTGGAGATCAACATTAATGCTCTTTGGATGGGAATTGATGATTATAAAGAATATGCAATATCCATCTTGGGAGTTTGAATATCTTATTAGAGAAAAAAACTAAAAAGTATGCAAATTTGTAGGCCCCAGCATGTTCTTAAAAAGTTCAGAGAGACATCAAGGAGTGGTTGAGGAGATGCCATGTATAGTCAAAACATATGTGAATATTGAGGAGTTGGGGAAGCTTGCTAGTTGGTATAACCCTAGAAGGAAAAAAGTTATCGACCTTAATTTTTAATGCACTATCTAAAGAGTGATTTACTTAAGAACTCTCTACTTATAAATTGTAAGAAAAGATAGAAAGCTCTTTGTCATTTGTCCAAATGCTATCTAAGTCTTTGTTTTGTAGGTACTCAAGTGCTTTCGAAACAATTCAGGCTTTGCAATCTCAGGATCAAGGACCAGAGAGCCCTGTTAGAATGTGCACAGCTCCTGATAGTTGCAGTTGGTGATCACTGCTAAAGGGTTTTGGCAAGCTTCTTCCAAGTTGGGGAGAGGAAGAGAGAAGGGGGGGAGGTTACAGCTTTTGTAGCCAAATCACATGAAGAACTGTTTGCTGGTTGCTTCAGCTGCAATACATCAAGTAAAAAAGACTGCTAAGACGTTTGGCAACCAAAAGTTGGTTTTGACAGCTAAGCCTAAAGGGTGCTCTCACCTAGTTGTCTTGATTGCAAGTCATGTATAGGAGGATATCTACGCAAAGAAGAGAAGGCTTCCTTGAAGATTGAAAGTGATAGTGGAAGACACTTCTGACTTGCTGAAGCAGGGGATGCAAGTTTTTTTTTTTTTTTTTCCAGTTCATATCAGGTATTAATTGAGGCTAGCGTTCTTTGTTGTACCAGCCCTTTTTGTAGTATCAATAGAAAAATAAATTTAAAAAAAATTAATTGTATGTCCATTCTAGTTAATGAACACTTTTAGGTGGATTTGGGCTTATGCTTATAAACTTCAACCCAAGAAGATAGGAGCCACCAATTCTCCATTCTAACACATTGTTTGACGGCAATTTACTTTTAGAACATCCTACAGTTGTAAATGGTTATCAAAAGATTAATTGTATATCATTTCATATCAAATTACTCATTTCAAGGTGGATTTTGACTCAAGTTGAAAAGCTTTATATATTTTCAATGAGGTATAAGCTTATTATGATACATCATTAAAACTTGATAGAACTTTTGTGGGGACCCAAAAAGCCAAAAAACCTCTTAAATGGGGTGAGGTGAGGGAGAACCAAATCATGGCTGAGTCCCACATTGCCTAGGTAGGGTGAGGTCCTATGCTTTATAAGGAATGTCTTGAACCCTAATGTGTATGAGGCCAAAGTGAGAAACAACCCAAAGTGTACAATATCATGCCAATTAAGAGTTGGCATGTGACAATTTTTTTTTTAAATTTTTTTTTCTATGTCATTGGAAAAATCAAATACTTGAATATGAATTGGGTTTTGTTCTCTAAATCAGTTGTTTACCTATGCCTTGGTTCGGCATGGTGCTTCCATAGCAAAACCTCTTCAGGGTTGTTCTGTTTTCTTTCCTCCTCTAAATTTAGTAAGCATGACTGCAACACAGCTTGTTTAGTTTTGTGTAATATTGCAGTGTGATTACAATAGAGAGGAATGGTTGATTGGTTTGGTTAATTGCAATACAAATGGTAGAAAACAAAATGATGCTTTTATTTTCTCACACACATGTTTGAGTGTGTGTACAAACATTTATAAATATTTATATAGATATGTACGTGCATATATCTACCAAAATGTTTTTCTATTTAGTTGCATATACATTATCATCTTCAGGGTTGTTCTGTTTTCTTTCCTCCTCCGAATTTACTAGGCTTGACTGCAACACAAATTGTTTAGTTCTATGTAATCTTGCAGTGTGATTACAATAGATAGGAATGGTTGATTGGCTTGGTTAATTGCAATACAAATGGTAGAAAACAAAATGATGCTTTTTATTTTCTCACACACATGTTTGAGTGTGTGTGTGTACAAACATATTTACTTAGATATGTATGTGTATATATCTGCCAAAATGTTTTTCTATTTAGTTGCATGTACATTATCATCCGTTATGCTAAATACATTCCATTAAATAGAGCCATTATAAAATCTTCTGTCTTATTTTAGAAATTAAATTGATCCAGAAATTGTTAAAGCCTATTACAGAATCTGGATCTTTCAAGTGGGGGATGTTAGTAGTAGAGGAATTAGAACGTTCAATTGACTGTATTCTTGATGCTAATTCAAGGGGAAAAAAGAAGGTTCTTCTTTGACAAGGACAACATGAAAAAAGACCAAATGTGATTTTCTGGAGCAAAAGCACAAAACATGGGATAGAATTGCTGTCTTCTATGTATGAGGGTCAAGGAAATAATGTAATGTTGGTCAAATAAGAGCTGGGGCAAAACAAAATTTAGATGCTGGCCTGCAATATAAATTGTAAAAGCTAATATTTAGAATGGTTCAAGAAAAGTCAGAAGTTTTATAGTGGAATTTTTTCCCATAGATTTGATTAGGGTTTTCGGAAAGAGTACAACTATAAAGAGAATTGGAGAAAGTTGTGTACTCAGATGTTGTCTTGCTCAAGGATATAACAAGCTTGACTTGGTGGATGGATGAGATGTTTAGACTTGAAGAGTGTTTGACACTTGAGTGTTGACCATTTGGGATGAGGGAAATGAATGGAATAGAAAGGAACAGAAAAAATAATTTTAGAATTTTTTTTTTCTCCCTTATTTGGGGGTTTTAATGGAGGAAATAAAAAGTTCATTTATTTTTTTGTAAAATTAAGTGGAAAAGAATGGAATAGGTAGGAAAGATCACTTATTTCTCTTTATTCCCTCAAAACCTTAAATTTTCATTCCCCCCTTTAAATACCCTTATATATTCAGCATTTTATTTTAAAATGGAGATCTAATTGTAATATTGTGATTAAATGATTCCATTCATTTATTTCTCTATTTTTTTTAGATTGTTTCAATCTATGACGTTCACTTCTGATGATAACTTTTTATCATTAGACCAAGATACTAATTGATTTTTGGTGTAAGTGGGGATTAAACCCCAAATTTCTTATTTAATCATCAGAGACTTTACTAATTTAGCTAACTGGAATCTACATTTTTTTCTCTATGTTACTCTTCAACAAGGTTATGTATCTTCCATTTCTTTCCGTTTCATTATTTTAAAACTTTCAAAAAAAAGGAATTACTTTATTTCATTCCATTCTGGAATTCTATTCCAGTTCATTCCCTTATGATTTACTCATTCCATTCCATTACTCATGTGAAACAATGTTTGTCTACTTGACATTCTTTTAAATGTTTATAGGCAATTAAAGTTGATAATAATCAACATAGCTAATTGGCTATTAGGAAGAGCTGGTAAAAAAGGTGTACATGTCAATATATATATATATATATATAAAAAATTGGAGGAATTGTTGCTAAGTGCTCGGTCAACATATTGGCATTGAATAACATTGGGGGTCTCGTGATCAGTACCCTAAGTGTAATTTTTTTTATTTACTATGAATAGCATTGAGGGTCCAAAAGTGAAACACTAGTTTCTTTGTTTTATCTTGACACATTTGGCCCTTCATTAACAGAATTTCCCAAATTCCACCCGAAAAATCCCAAAAGAGAACAAGTTACAGAAAAAGTGATAAAAGAGCATGCTTGCAATCTGAAACCAGAACTTTAAACATCTTTATAACTTTCTTATGATCTCCTTGCACTGGGAGGTACTATGAAATTCTATTTTCAGGTTCACTTATAAATAAATCAGAAACAAAATATGTGTTAGAAGTTCATATTGTTCAATTTCTACAAGAATCAATTGTGAGTAATGTTCTTTAAAAAAAAAAAAAAAAAAATTGCGAGTGGAGTTCTTCAAATTGTGTTGGCCTAATTTTCTTCTTAACTTGCACATGAGAGTGTCACACTCACAATTCCACAAACAAGACCTTCAGAAAGAAACAGAATCTACGTATCAGCCAATACTGCTCTTTGTCCCTATCCCTCTTATAAGTTTGCAATTCACTAGTACTCTTGGCAAGCTTTTCTGCAGTTATATTGGTTGGCTTATTTATTCCTATTTCAATCCTTATCCTATATTCAAGGGCAGCCCTTATACCAAAGAATGTTTTAAGATATGTATAATAACAATTTTGGTGTGGACTAGATTTTTTCTTCTTTCCAAACATTCTGTGTCATTCCAATAAGATTTCCATGTTAAGAGTCTACTAATACGTTGTCTCCTATGATGCAACAGGTCTAATTAATTGTTACATATCTTACAAATCAAATCACCACAAGCATAGAAGTTTTACCAGATATTGAGAAAAAAAAAAAAAAAAAATTACAAATCAAATCACCACAAGCATAGAAGTTTTACCAGATATTGAGAAAAAAAAAAAAAAAAAAATCTAATGTCAAAAAGTAAAACCTAAGGTTAAATTACATAAAGACCTCTTGGGATTCGAATCAGTTGCAAATAGACCCCTCGTACATTCAATTTTATGTTATTAATCCTTAGGCAAAAATTAGCAATGGGCCGAAGGTAGTTGTATATATGACTGGATTAGGACAACTTAAAATGCTTAACGCGGTGATTATTTTGATTGATATATGTATGCAAATTGCAAAAGGGAGATACATAGGTGATATCGTGAAATGGGAATCTACTGATAGGATTTCCTGAAGGTTAAATTTTGGAGAATCAAAGGTACATATAAGTTATAACTAATAATTTTCCATTAAAAAAAAAAAAAAACAAACAACTACAACTAATAATCCACATGTGTTTTGTATTTTATGATCATGATGTATATTTTTCATATTTTATAGATATTGTAAACACAGAATTATTTATTTCATAATTTAATGGCAATATTTCTTGGAAAAACAATGTTGCGAATTTCGATTGGTGTGTTTTCGGTGTATTTGCTTCATTTGATCGATTTGCTGGAGTTGTAAATTAATTATAGTATAATGAATTTATGATATTTGAAACCAAATGTTAGAGGGTTTAGTGTTTTGAATAACAGCTTAAAATGGTCACAAATCTACACAATGCCTGGAAATATATAAATATTATGTAATAGAGTATAATATATAAAAAGTAACAATTATTTCAAGTATTGTCTATTTTTTTTAAAAGATTTTTACAAGTATTTTCTTTTATCTTTTTATCTTTACAAATATATTATTTTATTATTTTGGTGCATCTCCTTTTTCAAGAAACTTTCTTCTTTTATTATCTAATAATTTGGAACATCAACTACAACACAACTATTATTATGGTCACCACTAAATTCTTTACTCAATATTGGCATTATCTATTTTGGAGGCACACTTGACTCATTAAGTGTATCTATGAGATTCTTTTAGGCATGGGTTATCTCTCTGTCCACAAAGTATACACGTACTAAATATAGGAGTAAGATTGTAAGAAGTTCATAATTGTGACTAGCCACAAACTTGCTAACAATTCTTTTTTTTTTTTTTTTTTTTTTCTAGCTTTCATTAAATCCAACATTGCTATGCATCCAATTCTTTTTTTTTTTTTTTTGAGGTTGTAAACCTATTCTTATTTTCTTTTGATATCTTTTATGACAAAACATTTCTCTCAAATAGAAATCTTCTATAAGTGATATATATATATTCTTTTCACAATTCAAATGCTAATATATAAAGTGGCAATCAAACATGCACACTTTTTTGTCGGTAAATTTTTAGTGTAAATGAGTTCATATCAAGGTGGGTTGAGTCAATTTAAAATTATTAATAAATAGGTTAATTTCGTGTTGACTTGCAATCAATGTGAAATATTAATGACTTAGTTCATTATTTGTGTCAAGATGAGTTAACCCATTTTGACATGACTCTATTTAACCCATACAAATAAATGCCATTTTTATTTTAAAAAATTAAATACAAAATTATTAAATTAAATACAAAACTATTTAATGAAAAGAATTTGATGACTTGCAACCAGCATGAAATGACTCAGTTCATTATTTGTGCAAGGTGACTTAACTCATTTAGACACGAATTTGTTTAACTCACATAAATAAACGTTATTTTATTTATATAAAAATTAATTTCAAATATAAAATTGTTTAATTAAAAGAGTTTGAATGATCATTGATGGGTGAAATTATGATGTGTGGCAAGCATGAGCATAATTGAGATAACATGGCAGCTCATCAAATGCATGAGGAGGTTTAGACCAAGCTCTCTTGAGCGAGAAAATCTCCTAGTCTACTAATTCCTCATAGTGAAACATATTTAATTCTAAGTACCTACCCCCACCAAGGTCCCCAGTTCTCGTCCTAATCTCCAAAACTAGATACAACTCAAATTTTATGTTCCAGCTACAATGACGGAAAAATCTATGTAAGGTATGAACTTTAACCTTACGAAAATCTCCTAAGCAATCCCTATCATCCCTCGTTGGCAAACCAGTGGTAGTTTTTTGGTCTCTTTCACTCCTCTTTGCAGGTATATGTGGACGAGGACACACCACTAATCAACTGTATCATCAGTTTTATTGATAAAATTATTCTTTGAAACTCTAAAGCTTTCGACTATATTATTCAAACAAAGGGGAAAAAAAATTCATTTTATCTATCTTAGATTATGCGATTCTAACTTTAAGTAAAACTTTATTGGAATGAAATAAGAACTTTTAGATTGTATATGTGGAAGCAAATGGTCCAAGGACATATTAAGGCTATGGGTCATGTCCAAGGACGATCAAAGGTCCACACATGTGTAAGCCAAGGTTTGGCATGTGTGCCAAGACTAAGAAAGGAAGAGATCAGGACCATTCATGACCAAACTAAAGCCGAGAGTAAGAGGTTCGAGGAGAAAAGGTTAACTAACCCGCCGACCGAGGACCATGGGAGGCAAAAGCACCTTGAAAGTCCTATATTTGACTCCCTACATCGGAAAGTAAAGCTCTAAGGGAGATAACAGAGTTGAGTGAGCAACGGAAGGGGAAAACATCTAGCAAGGTGACTACCACCTCCACATTTAATGCTCTGCATCAATTGAACTGGCAATATTTATGAGGAAAAGACACCCAAACAGTAGCTACACAACTCACATCTCTCTCTCAACCACCTCCAGATTGGTCTTTATGGGACAAGCATCCAAATGGCTCTCTTTAGATGTACAAATGGAGGGCTAAGATGCAGTGTAAATGGATATATAAGGAAGAAAATCCCTCTGAAAAGGGGATGAACATTCTACAAGAGAAAAAGAGAGAGAAAAACTATATGAGATTGTAAAAATATCAGCCTTCACTGTTGTAAGAAATCCATCCTTGGATTTGCCCGAGGATAGAGTTATGTTGAATCTTGGTCTCTTTCATTTATGTTTATCCTGTTAGTATTTTTTTTCTATAGCTTGTAGCCATCTTAGCATTGCAATTGACTCGTAAGCTCATTCTCTTACAAATTTAATGTGCTAGGCTTGAAGAGCTAGGAATTATTAAGTTAATTAGGCTTGGGCCTCTATTCCAGTCCTTACAGTATGATATTAGTATTTTAATTGATGTTGTCTGAAATTAGAAGTTGTGTAGAATTTATTTGTTTACAATTATTATTATAATATATATGTGTTTACAAAACACAAAAATATATTAATCAAATTTAGTCATATTCTTTAAATGAGTGAATAGGTTCTATTCATGAATCATGTCAACCCAATACAACATATTTATTAAAAAGATTGAAATGGACCATGTTTGTGCTATGTCAATTCACTTAATAAATTGGTTGTGTTAGGGTTAGGGGGCTTTGAAATGTTTTTTGTTTTATTTAATGTTGCGGAACCTCACCAATCCAAGGCTCTTTGGAGCCACTTACACCTAGAGAGTAAACCACGGATGCACAATTATTAATAGGTTGAGTTAGTGTTTGACCCATATAGTAAAATACCCTTCAACACGAACTATCACCCCTACTAAATCATATGCATATACATTATAACACATACACATTTATCTTCTAAATCATCAAATATCATACCAAGACATGTAGAAAGTTTATTATAAACCATTCTAAAACAAGTCTACATCATTTTGAAATTCTATTATTTCCTACTTAATATATACTAAGCCTTCTATCATATGATCACAATATGAGATTATTTAAAATTCTTCCTTGCTTGCACTTATATTTGCAAAATTCAAGTAATATTAAATTTCAAAATAAACTAAGAGAATTTGACACATAATTAAAGGAAAAGAAAAATTCAACTAAACTAATCCAGATACTATGCACCCACTGGAAAGAAATTCACTGAATTAATTAATTCTAAACAAAATCAAGTAAACCATTGAACAAATTCCACCAAGCCCGCCTAAACGCTATGTATAGTGTCTATTTGGAATCATTATATTTGTCTTCTTCTTTGTTGAAAATGGGTTAATGTACTTGTAATTGAAAATGTAATGTTTTATTAAAGCTTATGACAAACTCACACCAAAAAAAATTGCGAAAGGAAACACAAACCACCTCATTTCAATTCCTAACGGATTGAAAGATTTCATCTTTGCCTAGAATATCACATCACATGATAACTAATTATTGACACTTCATTTTGCAACTCGCATTTAACCTCACCTGGATGGTAAAAGGGTAATTTTTCCTTGAAAATATGCATCTTGATTCTGGTCACTAAATCCTTAATCTCATTTCACTAAAATGATCTTGATGTTGTAACAATCAAATCGACTGATCATAAGCCCTAATCGGACCACCAGATTGAAAGTTATCATCAAATCAAGTTTTAATGGCTGAGATGCACTATCACAAATTAAGTCCGACTATATGTGATTATGAACAATTGATTTCAATTGGTTATAAGTATAATCAATTTGAGATTGATGATGTGTCATAATTTGATTGGTTAAGACTAAAATTTATGGTAGGGTTGCACACACCTAATTAACTAGATAGTTAAATATTAATCATTCAATGAGTAATTTGTGCAATTATCTTTTAATTAGAGTAAATTTGAAACTAATTAGGTCTGAAATGGGAGTGATTGGAGCCTATTAGTGTTAATTGGGAACTAATTTGAGATCTATTAATGCTAATTGTGTTGAATTGTTTTCTAACAAATGAACTCTGCTCACCATTTTATTGATATCTTTTAGAATATTTTGAATTTGTGAATGTGATTAATTTTTCAAGAAACTAGACATCCAGGACTTAAATTTGAGCACAAGAATGAGACAATTTCGATCAGAATGGAGTAAGATATGATTTTTTGAAGTTAGCACTATAAGCTGTTACAATAGTTACAAAAAATTCGAACTTTACTTACACATCACTCTTACCAATCTTCACATTTAATGCACCAAATTCCTAAAAGTATATTCCCTCCCAGCTTTCCACAACTTCAAGATAACGACAATAACTTTCTCAAAAAAGATAACGACAATAAGAAATATTTCAACGTGGCCACTGATCAGTCCCTTCAAGAATTAATAATGTTTTATATACCAACACCGAAAGCAAACTGCACTACTAGTTTTGGATAGGCATTAGCCAACCATCAAGCATGAAATCTGTAAATCAACCCAAAAAAAAAAAACTAAACTTCCTCTTTTACACATAAAGTGTACGTTATAATTATCTCTTTGTAGGGGCAAACCAATATAAATATCCTATATTTGGTTAATTTCCTTGATGTAGACAAATAGATATATAAAGTGGTACATATATTAGTAAGTTAGAACATTGGTATCTAATAGTGTAATTATGCGTTCAAGGAAGCGTAATTGGTCCTATCAAAAAAAAAAAAAAAAAAAAAAAAAAAAAAAAAAAAAAAAGAAAAAGAAAAAGAGGGTAATTGGTTATTTCACTCGCACATCCTAGTGACCAATCAAAGTAAGACACGTGGACCAAGTTATCATGCATGAGTGAGACCTATTCCACTTAATACCCTATAATGGGCCATGCAAATTAAAGGCCAATCCTCATCTCATTTAGTTATCATCTCTAAAAAGAAGTTAGAAAACAAAAAACTCTCTGAGCTCTCTCTGCGACTTTACCCTCGGGTCCTTCATTTCTTAACAAGGTTTCCACTACAAGTTCATGCTAAACTGATTCTAGCTCCACTTCCCTCAAAGAACCCTAAGCTAAGGTGAGAAAAATCTAGGTTTAAACTCTTTTAACCATGAATCTCCATGAAATTATTAGTTGGTTGTTGTTTGCGTTTGAGAAATTTCTTGTAGAAACTGTTTTCTAATGGACGTTGCTGTGAAGTTAAGTAGTTACATGAATTTACATGTGGGTGTGGTGATTTCCCAAGAATATGGCTTGCATGTATGATTTGATTTGAAAGTTGAAACCTATGCTTGCATGTACTCTTAGACGATAGATTAAGGCAAAATATGTTCTGGGTAAGTGTTTAAATGAGTAAAATGACTAAATGAACTTATGAAATCGCTAATTTATGTGCTGCATGTGTAGTTGATTGAGTGATTTGAGCTTATGCATTTCATATACTTGTTAAAAGTTGTGCTAATCTGTTGAGTTATTTGATAATTTAAAGTTCTGAAATTTTCTATGACAACCATGGAAACAGTATATTGAGGGTTATTACATCGTGTGTCTAGCATATGTTTATGAAATTTTAAATGAGGATAAGGCCTTTTGAGGACACTTAGTGAATTTACAAGAAAACTCCACAAAACTGTTGACAGGGAAGTTTTTGTGCGTAAAACATGAAAAATTATGTAATAAATTGTATATTGTAACTTTGGATATCTAGAGTAGTTTAAATGAAACCTAAAACTCATATCTTTGCAATGGAAGGTTTCCTACCAATTGGATGAGTATAAAATTATAATACAATTTCTAATTTGACTAAAATTCTGTTAGGGCGGCAGATTTGAGTAAGATGGCTTGTATAATATTTTATAAATTATGGATTTATGCTTTGGCTCTGAAAAATTCTTGGAAAGTACTAGATATTCATAGTAGTCACTTTGAAAATTGACATGAAATTTGGATGTAATTTGATAGCCCATTTAGAATTTTGTAAGTGAAGTCTACCCTGCTGGAATAGGCAGTAAACATCAAGTGACATACCTAACTTTGAGGATTTATTTCCATAGTTAAAAAAATGAATGAAGTGAGCTGTAAATTGTTATGCTCATCATTTGGTACGTCTAGAACCTAGATAAATTTTGAAATGCCTTGGTTATGTTGTTTAATACACATATGATAAATTGTAAATGTTGCAACTACAGTTTCTGTTTAGTGCACAGTTTTGCAATTGTTTGATGGTTGACTGTTTCTTCCCATGTTGGTTGATTGGGATGCCTTAAACATATTGTGTGGGGTTATTAGGGGCTCAGGACAGATTGGAATGGTGATAATTGAAGAAATTAGATTAGGTATTAATCAATGAGATATATGCCAAGGGTTGTGGTTAACTAGAGTTATGTTGCAAAGTTAGTAATTAGCCTTTGCTATCGGTCTAGGAGGAGTCACGGAAGATAGGTGAAGGCTGTGGACTTGCTTGAGACTCTTGATTGATCCAACTGCCTATCCAAATAAGGGACTATGCTATGAAAATTTAATAGTCCATATTTTTAGTATATGGATATATTATTATCAATGCTCAAGTAAACTCAAATTTTATACTTGTTTACAAAAGAGTATTATGCATTGATTGAAAAAAAAAACTTTGAAAGATTACAATTATGTCTTCATTACCAACACAAGACTTCCAATGATTCTAAGAGTTTACACAAGGTCACAATTTGCCAATCAAGTCCTACGGACCTAATAGTAAGTGTGTTAAATGGTTTAAAAATAAAATAAAATAAACTTTTGAGCTTTTGGTGAATCTAGAAAATCTGAATGAAAAAATATTTCTCTTTGAGCCTTTCTTTTGGTGGATTTTTCTTAGTTTATATTAATTGGTTTCTGATTGTGAGTTGTTGGTTTTGCTTGTAGAAATTTTAGAACACTAAGTTTAAAAAAGGTGCGTTGTTTTATTTTACGAGATTCAGTATTGATAATTTCTACAGGTATCATTTGATTCTCACTTTGAAGTGCTTCCTATGAAAATAATTCGTAGTATTTGGGATCATAGGTAGGTCATCATATAAAACCTTGTACATTTTGATATATTTCATATCATGTTAACTTTTTGTAATGATCAAAAGTTTTAATTTGTTTTATGGTTTTTAAAACTTGAAAAAGGATTGATATTATACAAAAAAATGAAACAATATTATTGTTCACGAATGTGCAAATGTGCCCATTATATTTTTTCAGGTCTTTATATACAACTACAGTCTTCTTAGAAGTTTCCTCACACTCTTCCTCATTTTTATTTATCTTTGCAGTATTTTTAAGACGATAACATGGAAGACAAGTGTGGAATCAAGAATGATGTTACAGAAGTATTTTTTTTTCCAATAGAATCAATGCTTTAATGTTGCTTTTGTTCTCATTATTTTTTATTATGAACTCTTTTGTTCTCATAATCCATTTTGCTGATGGTAATTTTTGGCTTGTGCAGTTGATAGGCAATACCCCAATGGTATATCTCAATAATGTTGTGGATGGTTGTGTTGCCCGCGTGGCTGCCAAGCTTGAGATGATGCAACCATGTTCCAGTATTAAAGACAGGCATATAACTCTTAATTAACCTTTTTTTTAATTGATTGTATTTTGGTTTATATAGGTTGATATAAAAACTAGGGTGAATTGCAAACTCCATTCTTAAAGTTTAGGGGTGTTTATATTTTATGCCATGAAGTTTTAAAATTTGAATTTTACCCCCTAGAGTTTGAGAGAGTTTGGATTTTACACCTTGACGTTTTAAAATTTGGATTTTACCCCTTAAATTTTAGTAGTGTTTGGATTTCACTTCCCAAAATTTGTGAATGTTTGAATTTTACACCTTGAAGTTTCAAAATTTGGGAGTGAAAAATCCAAAACTCTCAATTTTAAGGGGTACTTTAAGAGGTAAATCCAAATTCTGAAACCTTAAGATGTAAAACCAAACTTTAAGAGTGTAATTTGCAATTTACCCTAGAAAATATTATATTTCCTTAAGCATCTTGTTTTAGATATGCATTTGAATGAAACTTTTGGCATGTAGGATTGCATATAGTATGATCCAAGATGCAGAGGATAAGGGTCTGATTACACCGGGGAAGGTTGGTACATTTGTCATATAGGTTTTGCACCTTCCAAAATTTCCTTTCTTTGAAGAATAGAATTGAACCCAAATAAAATATATCCTTTGATTGCACCTGTGGCTTTTCATAAGGCATTTGATACACATTTTCATTGCACACTATGCTGTTATTAACCTCATTATGACTTAAACTCTTAAAGTGAGACTCAGACATCCATTCAGGGATTTGCTTCACAGTTTAGTAATGCTCATATTACACTGTTTTATTTTTATTTTTATTTTTATTCTCACTTCTACTTTTAATTCTTTGTTTTTTTAGTTTATCTTTAACAACTCATATTTAATTGTATATGAGACATTGTTATATATATGTAGTCCAAATTACTGAACAGGTGAACTAACATATTTTTCATTGATTTTGGACATGTTTGAACAATGGCAAAAGACTGTTCTCATGGAGATAACAGGTGGCAATACTGGAATTGGGTTGGCTTTCATTGCAGCCATCAAGGGTTACAAGCTAATCCTTATCATGCCAGCTTCATATAGCCTTGAGAGAAGAATTGTGTCCCTAGCTTTTGGAGCTGAGTTGTACCTTACAGATCCTGACAAGGACCATGAAGAAGCTCTTAAGAAGGCTGACGAGCTCTTAAGCAAAATCCCTAATAGTTATCTGTTAAAACAATTTGAAAATCCTGCCAACCCAAGGGTATTGTTTGCATTTGCATCTGCTATCTTCTGATATGGATAGATGATTGACACCATTAACAAATCATTCTGTCATTCTTAATTCAGATCCATTATGAAACCACTGGCCCAGAGATTTGGAGAGATTCAGCACGAAAAGTTGATGTTCTAGTTGCAGGGATAGGTACTGGGGGTACAATAACTGGTGCAGGGAATTTCCTCAAGGAGAAAAACCCAGAGATAAAGGTCCACTTGTGTACAATGCTTGTTTCTTAGAGAGAGAGAGAGAGAGAGAGAGTATTTAATGGTCCATTGACTCTATTTTATCTTGTATAAATGTAGGTGTATGGGGTAGAACCGGTTGAAAGTGCCCTCTTGAATGGTGGACAACATGGTTAGTTAACGCTTAGTAGCTTCAATTCTTTATTCTCTCTTGGTACTTTTCCCTTCTATAATATATATGCATTTTTTGTGCTTAAAATCTTATTATTTTATTTGTACATAAGAAAAGTTATAGATTTTCAAATTTCACCAGTATCAAATGTCCTCTATTTTATGAGATATTATGAGGTGTCTGAACCCAAAAGGTTGAAACTTTATCAGATGTGTGATTTTGCTAAATATTAGGTTTTTTTTAGAGAGTTTTAAACCTATAGTACCAACTCTTAATAATTATTCTTTATCATCAGAAACTCCAAATTTCTTATTTGACGATAAGAGTCTTTACTAATTAAACTAAATGTCAATTAGTAATATATTTTGCAGTCATCATTTTGGAGTGTCATTAGGAAATCCAAAGAGGTTGGACCACCTTTATTGGTTTTAGAACTGAAAATGACCTGTTCTTTTTCTTTTATGGGATAGAGATCACTCATGTTTGAATAGTCAATTCCTTGTTAAATTTGGCTGGCATAAATCATTTAATGTCTCATTATATGTGATATTTATTTAACTTATATGTTTTGCATTTGATTTTAAATGACAGTTCTCTAACTGTCACGCGAATGCACATCTCATAGGCAAGCATCTGATTCAAGGAATTGGTGCTGGTTTTATCTCTGCTGTTCTGGATGTCAATGTGCTTGATGAAGTTATTCAAGTGAGTCTAGAGTATTATATTTGCATTCATCTTGATTTCACATGTAATATTATCTTCTTGTGCTATAATTTTGTGAAGGTACTAGAACAGTCAGAATACATGAAAATGGGAAATGCAATTACAATAGTCTTGCAATGGGGGTACAACCCATTATCATCTTTACAATTGTGTAATCATTAATATAAAATGATTGATGCATTTTGGAAGTGAGACAATCAACTCCTTAGTCCTTAAAGACATTACAAAGTTCAAATGTATAGGGTTTTAACCAAGACAGGTCTTTTCTAATTTATTTAAGCCTTTGGGGGATTTTTTATCTTTTTTAATTTTGGTTTATTTCAATCCTGTCTATTGGTAAAGTTCATTTCAGTTGTACTTTTTCCAAGATATATCATCCAGATGTGAGTCGATTTATGGAGCTTGCAGTTGGTCGGGTTTCTTTATGTAATGAACAATTCTAATTCTTTCTGAAAGTCTACTTCTTGCAAGCTGATTTCTTGAGTATAGTTTAGAAAAGAAAAGATTAAAACTCATGTTTGGTTCAGGTTGAAAACTGTTTTTATTCGCTATTTTGATAACCAGTTCATAACAAAGAAAGCTAATTCTTTCTGAGAAATTGCTCCTCTGTGGCTACTTTTATAATTATATTTTAGAAAAGGAAAGATTCAAAATAATATTTGGTTTAGAAGGATTTTATATTAATGAAAATGGACTATTTTATTGGAGACCTTGTTTATCTTGTTATTTTCTTTTTGTTAAGGAAGGCTTGGAAAGGAAAATGCGTACATTTTCATGAAATGGATCATTCTAGTAAACATTTACCATACTTAGTGTTTTCTTTGTAAATCTTGTCAAAGTATAAGCTTATCCCAGCTATATTGTTTCCATGGCAACATTTCTGATTTCTGTTAGCTGCTAATATGCATGGATTTCCTTGCAATGATTTGAGATGTTTTTGGCAACTTTTTCCAGGTATCTAGTGAGGAAGCAATTGAAACTGCTAAGCTGCTTGCCCTGAAGGAAGGTTTGCTGGTATAGTGATTATCTAAGATAATATGTAAAGGTTCTAGAGGGATTCCTTACTCTTCTTCTTCTTTTTGTTAAACAGATAATATCAACACTGCTTTTGCTGCTTGTCTTTTTGGTTTTTCCAATTCTTTTGGTGAATGTAAGAGCATGTTTATTGCAGGTGGGGATTTCATCAGGTGCTGCAGCAGCTGCTGCAATAAAGGTGGGAAAGAGGCCGGAAAATGCTGGGAAACTCATTGTCGTAAGTCTTATAGCCTTCCTATTAGTGTTCCTAGTAGTGTCATAAATATGTCAGACATGTTTAACCAACCCAAAGTAATGCATATCAATTATCAACCTAATCCAAAAAAATTCTTTTAAAATTGGATATTTAACCTATTTCAAAATATAAAATGTATATTTCCTTACATGGCTTGGAACAAAGAACAGGTTGAGTTTGTATAGAATTCAGGTCAATTATCGATTTGGAACTCCAGAAAAGTCTTTATGTCAGATCTAAACCTGACCTTTTCCCACCCTTAGGTCATTTTTGAACTGTTATAGCAGTGCCTATGTCACACCCCAAACCCCAAATGCTCCGAAGCAAGAGAAACTGTAGGAGATTCCCCCCCACCCCCCCTCTTTCAAATATGATAAAAATATATAAAAATACTAGAATCTTCGCAATGTAAGTCAAAGCTCTATAACACATATACAAACAAAACGAAGTATAAATCATGAACCTCCATAATATACATGAATATATACCAAAACTCCAAACGAATCAACTCAAGGCCACAGCCCTTCCTAGAATATGCAATCCAAACAACAAATCTAGGTCTAGCACACCCAAGGCCTCAAAACTCCTAGGACCTCCAATAGAATCCAACATCTTCTAGTAGGACTCTACATAGGCTAATATATCTAGTCACCAATGTCACATAGACAAGGTCCATGAACTCAAGTGTCATGATACTAGCTGTGTCACAAAGACCACAAGTATCAGGCATTGGCTACCGTGTCACACAAACTCAAGTGCCACACAAAGACTGCAAGTAATAGGTACTAGCTATCGTGTCACACAAACTCAGGTGCCATTATATTAAGCCACCATGTCACAAAGACTCAGGTGTTGCACTACTGGCCATGACACAAAGACTGCAAGTACTAGTTACTGGCCATTGTGTCACATAGACTCAGGTGTCACCATATAAACCACTGTATCACAAAGACTCGGGTATTGTGCTACTGGCTATGTCACAAAGACTGCAATTAATGGGCCACCGTGTCACAAAGACTTAGGTGCTTCCATGCCAACGTCACAAAGACTGCTGCATCCAATTAGGTAATCATTGGGTAATCACAATTATCACATATTCACAGCACACACGCACAAACAACATAATGAGCTCACAAGTATGATGTAATTCAATTTCATAACATATTTCCAAGTAATTCCAAGAAAACCTTCAATAACCAATATTTCCACAAGGTTTCCAAAACGAACCTATATTTCCACAAGGTTCACAAGATTTCCAAAACCATTCTTTGTCAAGAAGTTTTCTATCAATTTTCCGAATAACACAAGTCAATATAAAACATCTTTAGAATTTCCATGCCAACAAATCATGCATTTCTTTATATGCAATTTCAAATATAAATTTACTGGCCATGTTTCCTGCATTTTCCATAAACGATTAACTAACAAGAATAGTACACATAGTACATTTTAGGAAAACCAAGGACAATGTTCCAAATTGGGGTTTAACCATAAAATAATTGAGTGCAAATGTGCAAGAATGATTGTTTTACAAAAACCCCATTAAAAATATACTTACCTCATAAAGTTCACCAATTTACCTCAGTTGGACATTACACAAGCAAGCAAGTCAAATTACTAGGTCCACCACCAAGTACCATGGAACCTAGAAAGACAATCATCAAGTCTATTAAGAATAAGGCTTATCACAAAGTACACCAGTCCAAAACTAGAAAATCCAATCCATGGCCACATGACAAGGTGTCACAAAGACGAGGTTGTCACAAAGAATGGGTGCCAATATACAATGTCACAAATTCAAGGATTACACCAACTCAAGTCAACATGTACTAACAACCAAGATCGAAAACTCATAACTTCACCCATGGCAATCATCTCACCCTCAAGTCATCAAGTAAATGCAACCTCATAATTCATTGAGGCAATTTATTGAACACTTGACATGCAACAATCACATTCACATGAGCCTAAATAGTCAACTTCAACAACCCTAATAAAACCCATAATTTTGCTCAAGAAAACTAACCCTCAAATTCAGTTTTCAAATCTACCACATCATACATCAAAATTAACGGCTAAGCATTAAACTAATCGCATGAAAATATCACACAAAAACCCAAACCCAAACCCATAGATGCCATAAATTGAAACTTCCAACCCCTAACTTGATATTTTCGACCACTAATCCAAGACAACCCTTCATATTAAATTAAACAAAACCCAAGTAGTAGTATTAACTTAACATGACTAGGATCCACCATTAATGACAAACGCGCATATTTAAACTAAGCTATCAAAGAAATATGAAAATTACCTTTGTTTTTATGACGGCCAAGAATAGAGAGGAAAATCTAGAGCTTCCATATAAGATTGCTGGAAAGCAACCTCCAAAAGAGTGGTGGAGAAGAGAAGAAGATAAGAGAAGGGATCTACGTAGGGTTCATTGGGAGAAAGTGAGGATGAGTTGTCATCCACTCATTCCATTTGTTGAATTTCCAGTTTGCCCTTCTTCTTTCTTGATTTTTCCATTGACCCAAATATACCCAAATGTTTTAGGGGTATTATTGGTTTAAGAATTGTTTTTCAAAATATTTTATCAAAAAATGATAAAATAATTAATTTCGTTGACAATTTTTTATATTTTTTTATAAAATTATGTCAAATTTTTTTAAAATATAATTTATTAACTATTGCTGTAAGACACTCATTAACGGGACTTATAAATTAATCATATATAATTTTTTTTACAAAGAAGAATTGTGTCAAGTGTATGGCTTAAAAGTTGAAACTTTAGTTGTCAGCATATGTTGAACTCAATTTCATTAACGATATCTTCTGATTTTGCATGCCACACAGGTGATTTTCCCCAGCTGTGGGGAGCGTTATTTGTCTACTGCACTCTTTGATTCCGTTAGACATGAGGCGGAAAATATGACTTTTGACTGATGATTTCATTGAATAAGAACTAATGTCTCCACAGAGATGTAGTATGATTAATTTGAGAGATTATCTTCGTAGTCTCCATTTTCAAGATATACCAATTAAAAAAAAAAATACACATGATATTATACATTGTTGACTCTTATATTTAAACATTTCTATGTGCTCAGAAAGCTCATGGAAAGGCTCAAATAGGATGGCAATTTAATTTAAACACATGTAGTTTGTAATTTGTAATTTGAATTACACCCCATCTGCCTTTCCACTAGTGAAGAACTTCGATCTCTGGATGGTGTACTCCTCAGGTGGATGTAATTTGTACAAGTCTAATATATAAAATTATGTAATCTGTACCAAGTCCAACATATTAAATGTCTTCCAAATTTCTTTACCTCTACTTGAACCGGCTGAATTTGTTCCACTATATTAATTGTTGATGTGCAAAAATCATGGACTTTAGGCAATGTGACTAAGTTCAATGCATGTTTTAGAACCTTCCATGATAGATAATAGAGGATGGTGATTGTCTAGTAAAACTATGGACAACACGTTGTAGTCAAATTCAGCTTTTGCAAGTGCATTATCCTATGGCTCTGTCTTATCCTGGCAAATACTACAATTTAAATTCCTCAAAGTTCTATTCATGGCCTCACCTCAATTTCATTTGCCCATCAGTCTGAGGTGCATGATACTGCTATAATTTAAGCTCATGTCAAACCTCCTCCACAAAGTGAGCCAAAAGTGAGCAAGAAATTTTGGATAATGGTCAAAAGAACAATTTCTAAAAGAAAAAGTCTGCAGAAACTTTAAGAGAGTTTTTTAAGAGAGACATTAATTTGTTTTAATGCAGCATCACTCTCTTCAATTAGCTTCACATAATCAATTTGAGAGGACCTACTAATGGACTGCGTTAGGACTTCCAAAAACTCAAAGGGGAGTAGACTCCGTGTTTGTTCTTGTTGATAGGTTTTCTAGATAGTCAGATTGTGTGGTTGCATGGAATTTTAAATTCCACTACTTTTTGACCATTATTCAAAATTTCTTTCACACAATTTAAGCTTTAGATTACAAGAAAGTATATTAGTTGTTAAATCTTGATGTGGCTTGATTTTCTTATCGGATAGCTTGCTCTTTTCATCCATTATGTCATTTTGATTGTTGTAAAGTTTAATATATTTTGGAATTGATTGAATTTGCATGTTCATCGAAGTCTCGGATTACGTTTTTACTTTTAATGATATTGACTTGCAATTATGATAGTTTTAATCAATGAATAATTTTTTAAGCAAGTAAATATTTTACAAAACAAACTTGAATGAAAAGGAAATTATTTTGAATTATGTGAAGACTAATTATTATATCTTAAACAATGTTACATACATACTTTATGTATAAGTAATATATACATACATATGAGTTTAAATTATTCAATATTCTAGGATCAACAATCACTCTTTTCATATAGTGGGTTTCACTAAAAATTTAATTAACAAGGGTATGGAATTTGGTCATTGAGGATAGAAGAAGGTAACTTGTTAATTGTTTGTACAACAATGGGTATGGAATTTTCTGAATAGTGCAAGAATAAATACAACCAGAATGTATAAAAGTTTATATTTGGACAAACTAAAACTAGCAATGTAACGAGGAATTCTTACCATCTTCATTTAAAATCTTCAATAAGAGGTCTGGAGGAGGAAGTTCTTCCAATGCAGCAAGCACAATATTCTTGGACAACCCGATGGACGAACTGAAACATTCACCGGCAGTCCATCCAGGATATGGAACAAAAACTTGCTCATAAGCTACTGCAAATGTCTCAACAAATGTATTTTGCCTGTCATAAAAAAAGATCTATGAAAAAATAGTTTGCATATATGCAAAGCCAATAGTTGTATTACATGATAAAATTGTATTTAACTTCGCTACAACCCTAAAATGGGTCTTAATATCTTTTGTTTATTAAGGAGAAGTCAATTCATCCCTGAATTTCAATACCATTAATTTGTTGATACCGTATATTTTAACTGTCTAGCCTCTTAATTTTGATGGAAGTTTGATTTCTAATTTCAGGGACATAATTTCATGGTTCAAATGGTAGATCTTTTTTTTTTGTTTGGGGGGGGGGGGGGGGGGGGGGTCAATTTTCATTAAGATGACCAAATATGCTTAATTTTTAAATAAAATCCAACCACTTAATTGGATTAAGTTTGATAACACAGTAAAGACCATGAAATTCCCATCAACATGTGATTGTTCATAAACAAAATTAGGTTTGAATCGAGTGAGATATCGCAAAAATAAATAAATTACTCAATTAAATATTTATTTTAATATTTCTTAGGAAACGTGTTTTATTGTTGTAAAACCTGCTTTAATTTCCTTTGAAATGTCATTCTGAATTCTTATGGAGTTTGTGTCCAAATTTTTTTTTTCTTTGGCTAGATGAATCCCACTATTTTGGAAAAAATTATCATTTCACTGATTTAAGATGCACACCTTGAAGCCTCATTTTAATTTTGGGAAATCATTTGACTTTTCATGGAGTAAATTATTTTTATTATGTCCAATCAATTCGCAACGAATTTTCATGCTTAATTAAATTGGTCCTATATAAATTTTATTGGGAAGATACATATTCCTTGAAAATTCACACAGTTCCCAATTTATTAAGACACGTGTCCAAGTTTGATTAAAGTACAATTTTTATTTTATTATTACTAGTCACAACCCTACACAATACTTGGAAATTGTGCGTGCCAAATGAGGGGCAAATGGCCTGGGCCTCACCTGGGCTCACAACTTATTTGAGGAGTGGGTATATGATTTCCCACAAAGGGTGGTTCACGGTACAGAGGCCCAATGAGATCACTTCTCTCACTCTACTTGGCTATCTTTTTCCTCTCGCCCTCTCTCTCTCTTTCTCTCCAAATTCTCCAACCCCTTTCCACTCTTCCACCTCTCTTATTTATAGTACCTTGATTAGTGGAGTGTTATGATTGTTTTTGCAGTTAGTGCAATGAGAGGTCCAATGTCATCAGTTATAAGTGGCTGGTTAGGTGGGAGCGGGGTGTGGTGAAGGTGGCTTTGGAACTTGATTCCCACTTCAGCGAGTATGACCAGCAGAATTGCCAGTCATGTTCACGGTGGGTTTCTCGGCAGTTATCTCGCCTAAGTTGTTCGGTAATAGTTTCCCGAGCAAACATTAAGTGGTAAAACCTAGGCCTACACCCTGTGTGGGCTTTAGGATGGGATCCCAGGAAAGAAGGGGAAACGGGAACAATGGGCCGCACCATTCGTGTTTGAACTCAAGGCCCAAATGGGCCTGGTCATCTCAGGGCCGTACATTAGCCCCCTCTTGATTCATGTCCGGCACGCGGGTAGAATCAAGAATCCCGATGGGCGCATTTGTTAGAGATGGTTAAGGGGTGGCAGTCAGTGCGGTTGCAGAGACCTATTAATGCGCCATTAAAAGACGTGCCGCTTTGGCTCATTGGGCTCAGCTGTCATCATTACCTGACGGTTCGTGAACCGAAGATGTGCGTGTGTCAGTTGGCGCCCGCTTGAATCCCTCGTTAATGGAGCCTCATTATTGTTGTTGGCACCGTTTCCTTCTCCCTTTGTCCTTTATAAATAGTTCATCCCAACCTATTTCTTCATTTTCCAACTCTCCACTTTCTGAATTTTCTCTCTGCTGAGCATTCATCTGCGTACCTAATCGCCTACCCAGAGCCCTTCCTCCCAACCTAGAACCCAAAGTAAGTTCCTTACCTCTGCTCTTTCTTCAGCATCTTTCTTCGTGTTTCCCCTTTTGATTTTAGATTCTAGGATGGGGTACGCTTTCCTTTTAAACACTGCAGCATCCTTAACTACGTTTAGGCAGAAATTTGACATTCCTAATGATGTGGAGGTGGCATATTGCCACTAGAGCGAATTCGAACTCCACAAAGGGAATCAAACCACCTTTTTTCCTCTAATGGCAGTCCTTGAGGGTGGGGTCAGGTTTCCCGTGGACCCCCTCTAATTAGACACACTTCGGTATTACGGGCTATGCCCCGACCAACTACCCCCTAACTTTTACCGGGTTGTTAGTTGTGTTAGTAGGTTGAACCATACATTCGGTTTACAGTTAAACCATCATGATATAAACCATATGTATAGCTTGTGCGGGAACAAAAACACAAATTACTATTTAAAGATTAGGGACAAGCGGGTACGGCTGATATCATGCCTACCTAACTCAAATAGGAATTCTGTCGGGGAATATGTTCAGGTGCGCGGCAATTGGTTTGCCGGGGATATTCCCCCTCCTCTCACTCACCGTGAAGTGGGTTCGTATTAACTCCTGACCTTACTGCCTTTGTTTGATAACTGTGCCGCTTACCTAAATTCCAATACGTCCACATTTATGTTAATATTTTCTCCGTTCATTTTTTGTTTATTTTTATTACTCATGTTGTCATTTCTCTTTCTTACAGATGGTAGGGAGTTTGTCCCGGATGTCAGGGTAGTCCACGTAAGGGATTTGAACTTCGTGCTCCGATCCGAGATATTCGTTCACTGGGACGGGCAACTCCGAGCATCCCACCTCATTCTTGGCATTGAGCTAGTTTATTCCACCTGGCAACCTTATAAGCAAGCACTCTTGGTGAACAATCCCCTCCTGTCTTATATCGACGTCCGGCACGCGAACTTTTTGCCGCCGAACCTTATCGTAGGAAAAGCTTGGGATAAGGGCCGGCGTTACACTTGCTCGAACGAGTTAGCTCCGATACGCGATGAATCGGCAGAACGTGTGTCCCGGCGCCTCCAAGAACTCGCACACGCTTCGGTCGAGGAAGAGGCTCCCGTTCAAGAGGCCCTTGTTCAAGAAGCCCCGGCCCGACCCGAAGGTCCTGCTGTTCCCGAGGATCCCGTACAAGCGGCCGAGCAAACTGTTGTTGATATTACCGAGCTCTCTGATACAGAATCCAACCGTAGCGAAGATATGGTGACTAGGAAGACCCTATCTATTGACCATTTTGTGCCCGGCGCCCGCTAGAGCCAGATGCCTCCCCCTCCGCCCCCGCCGCAAACTGGACGAACTAGAAAAAGGCCACGTGCAGGCGAGTAGGGCTCCACTGGGCCGGGAGATACTCCTTCCCGAGTACTCCTACAACCGTCCAAGGGCATCGTCATACAGGAGTTGCTGACTCAAGCCGGTGTGGTCGCGACCTCCTCCTCTAAAGCAGCCCGGCCGTGGCAGCCCACGTTTCTGTTGGACGGCGAACCACTCCCTGACACCGCCAGTGTTCGGGTTTGGGAGAGAGGTGAAGGGGGCCGTGTCGCCCGGAGTTTAGCGCACGGCTTCTTTTGCCCGAAGATGTCCACGCTTACGAGCAGGGGACAAAGGAGTCCATGGGGAGAAAGCTGTAATGGTTCACTGTCGCGGTAATCTCTTACTCGCCGGTTTCTGTATTCTGTTACTTTTTATCATTGATATTAACATGTACAGGGTATGCATACTAACGTTTGAAATTTTATCAGGCAGCCTAGTTGGCCCACATGGTTGATGGTCGTATGAAGGAACTCTCGGAGGATGCCGACTGGGAGAGGGCGGCCAAGGAGACGGTCACCAGGGTGGCAAAAGAAAAAGCGAATGCCGTTGATGTTGTCGAAAAGGCCAGAGCGCTGCGGAGAGTAAGTGCGTGGCACTTCTCGAAAAGCAGGACGAGGCGAATGTCAAATTGGCAAAGGCAGAAAGTCTAAATACTGCCCAGGCCGAGGAGCTAGTCGACATGAGGGCGGCGTTGGGAGCTGCCGAGGAGAAGTGGTACCAGGAAGGGTTTGCTGATGCGGAAAACTCGGTGGAGCCGGTGGTGAACCAAGCTCGGAAGTTGGGCTTTGAAGCTGGCTTGCAGGCAGCCCTATAGACTATGGGGGTTCCTGAGGACTCCCCACTTAGGGACCCCGATCAAATGCCCTTCCCAGATCTCACTCCAGTCGCGCAGAACCCCCCGGCAACTACCGATGTGGGAGATATAACTAGCTTCCGAGAACTAGTGGAACAGATAGACGCCCATGCGGAGGCGGACGACGCGGAAGTCACTAGTGTTCCCCGCCCGACTAATTAGCAACCAACCAAACGTGTCGTCGAGATGAGAGGAGATTGACCAAGAAGCCACGCAAGTTTGCTACTGTTTTATTCCAGTTAATGTTTTCACTAGGTTTCACTTTCTTTTCTTGAACTGCCCATGTCACTGGGCTGTGGTGACTGAACAATTATTACCCTGCTTTGTTTTGCTTTTCGTATGATCACCCGGTTTTGGTGACAGGACAACGGTTTTATTTCCTATGTGTTTACGTGGTTTTGGTGTTTCCTGTTTGCTGAACGTTTGCCTTAAATATTTTCATAGAGGTTTATTCTTCATGATATCTTTCTCTTCGTTTTTCTATGTTTTTTTTTTTTTTCATAACTAATTTCCTGAACGCCTGATAGCTCGCGGAGCGCCGAATACCGAGAGTTTAGACCAAGGATCCTCTGTCTGATGGTGAGCGCTGGACCGGGGATGAATTCCTGTCCTTTGAAAAATTAGACTAAGCTTTCTTCCTGCCCGGTGATGGATATCGAACCGGGGACAGGTTTCTGTCCTTAAGGGTTTTAGGCTAACATTTCCTCCTGCCCGGTGATGTATGTCAAACCGGGGATCAGTTTTTGTCCTTAGAAATAATAGGCTAAGGTTTCCTCCTGCCCAGTGATGGATGTCGAACCGGGGACAGGTTTCTATCCTTAGAAATAATAGGCTAAGGTTTCCTCCTGCCCAGTGATTTTCCTCCTGCCCGGTGATGGATGTCGAATCGGGGACAGGTTTCTATCCTTAGAAATAATAGGCTAAGGTTTCTTGTTGCCCAGTGATGGATATCGAACCGGGGACAGGTTTCTATCCTTAGAAATAATAGGCTAAAGTTTCCTCCTGCCCGGTGATGGATGTCGAACTGGGGACAGGTTTCTGTCCTTAGAAATTTTAGGCTAAGGTTTCCCTGTCCTTAGAAATAATAGGCTAAGGTTTCCTCCTGCCCGGTGATGGATGTCGAACCGGGGACAGGTTTATGTCCTTAGAAATAATAGGCTAAGGTTTCCCCCTGCTCGGTGATGGATGTCGAACCGGGGACAGGTTTCTGTCCTTTGAAATAATAGGCTAAGGTTTCCCCCTGCCCGGTGATGGATATCAAACCAGGGACAGGTTTCTGTCCTTAGAGAGTTTTTTTTTTGAAGTTTCTGGTTGTTCGGCAATGATGATCATACTGGGACCAACCGATAGAATCTAGCATGTGTGCGCAGGTAATTTTTCTGTCGTCATTAGTGATACGTGGGGAAGGCATTGCCTTTAACTTACAACATGGCTTACAACGGATCAGTGGTAAAATTTCTTAAGATTATGTACATTCCACGGCTGAGGTAATGGCCTCTCATCCAGGTCGTCCAAGTAATACGCCCCAACACCAGCGATTGCAGTAACTGGATAGGGGCCTTCCCATGTTTGGGCTAGCTTTTTGGAGTTCGTATCTCGCATGTTCCCCACCGCTTTCCTCAGCACCAAGTCTCCAGCACTAAACTCCCTTGTTTTTACACCTCGGTTATAACGCCGAGCAAGCTTTTGCTGATAATCGGCCAATCGTATGGTAGCTGATTCTCGGCACTCTTCTATCCAGTCCAAGCATCCCATCATCAGCTCACCATTTTGGGTGTGGTCGAAACCCTCTACTCATGCACTGCAAAGGTTTATCTCACCAGTTGATCTTCTTGGAGTTGTTCGGTATGCCCACAAAACGCTTGGTAGCTCCTTAGCCCATCTGCCTTTCGCCCCGTCCAGTCTTTTCTTCAGCCCACTCAGGATCACTTTGTTGGTAGCTTCGACTTCACCGTTGCTTTGCGGATAGGCCGGCGTTGAATACCTGTTTTTGATGCCGAGATCACTACAGAAGGCACGAAAAGCTTTGCTATCAAACTGCAATCCGTTGTCAAATATTAGTGATTCCGGAACCCCAAACCTCGTGACTATGTTCCTCCACACAAACTTCTTGACATCCACGTCCCGAATATTGGCCAAAGCCTCCGCTTCCGCCCACTTCATAAAGTAATCAACGGCCACCAATATAAACCTTCGGTTACCTGTTGCTCGGGGAAAAGGGCCGAGGATATCCAGGCCCCACTACGCGAAGGGCCACGGACCGCTTACCGAGTTCAGATGCCCTGCTGGCTGATGGATTAATGGGGCGTGTTTTTGACACTGTTCGCACTTCTTTACGTACTCGGCGACATCCTTCTGCATCTGTGGCCACCAAAACCCAAGAGTCATTGCTCGGTGAGCCAATGAACGCCCCCCCCCCCCACATGACTGCTACAAACCCTCTTGTGCAACTCGGCCAAAAGCTCGCCCACCTTCTCTGGGTGCAAGCATAAAAGGTACGGCCCCTCAAAAGATCTTCGATACAGCTTGCCGTCTACCGATAACCAGTATCGGGGTGCTGTGCGGCGAACCTTGTTGGCCTCTTTTTCGTCACTCGGGACCCTATCCTCGGAGAGCAAGTCAATGATTTGGTCCATCCAACATGGACCGGGCGTTGTAATCATGGTGACGCCAACCTCGGTGACGCCCATTCAATTTGTCGTAAAGATACTTGGCTCTGCTATCAGCTCCACTTTGATCAGCCGAGGAACCTCTTCTGTTACTGACGACGCTAACATGGCCAAGGAATCAGCATGCCTGTTCTGCGTCCGACAAACTTGGGACACCTTCACGATATTAAACTTGTTCATAGCCTCCCTTGCTGATCATAAGTATGCTTTCATCTGGGGATCCCGAGCCTCAAATGTTCCCTGCACTTGGCTCACAACCAACCGAGAATCCGAATGTATCTCTACCTCCCTGGCTCCCATCTCCGAGACAACCTTCAATTCGACGAGGAAGGCTTCGTATTCAGCTTCATTGTTAGAGACTCTGAACCCCAGCCTAAAAGAGTGCTCCAACCTTATTCCCTCCGGGGTGATAATAACGATCTCGGCTCCAGCCCCCAAAGCGTTTGATGCGCCATCTACGAATACTTTCCACCGGCGAGCTTCTACACGACACACTATTCCCCCGTCGATCTTGGGAGAAAACTCTGCAACAAAATCTGCGAGGACCTGGCCTTTTACCGAACTCCGTGGCCGGTACCGTATATCGAAAGAGCCCAGACGAGTCGCCCATTTTGCTATCCGGCCCGTGAAGTCTGACCTCCTCAACAACGATTGCAGGGGATACTCCGTCAGGACATATACCGTATGAGCTTGAAAATAATGCGGCAACCTTCTCGTGGCGTGTATCAGGGCCATCACCAGCTTTTCCAGAGGCAGGTACCTTGTCTCGGCATCAACTAAAGTCTTGTTGATGTAATATACGGGCTGTTGAATTCCTCGGTCACTGAGTAATATGGCACTGACAGCGTGATCGGACACTGACAAGTACATGAGCAAGTCCTCCCCGGGCTCTGGGGTGGTCAACATAGGCGCCTGCACCAAATAGTTCTTCAAATCCCGAAAGGCCTTATCACACTCTTCGTCCCATTGAAACCCTTTC
Organism: Quercus aquifolioides; assembly: GCA_019022515.1. NCBI lineage: Eukaryota > Viridiplantae > Streptophyta > Magnoliopsida > Fagales > Fagaceae > Quercus > Quercus aquifolioides. Next base: position 15,427,299 of record CM032330.1, on the reverse strand, counting down.
CATTTCTTTAGAAGTTGATAGAACGGTCTGCAGCGATCGGCAAATTTGGAGATGAACCGGTTAAGGACGGCTAGCATCCCTGTTCACACTTGCACCTCCTTTGGATTGCTCGGCGGCTTGAGACGCTTCACGACATCTATTTGGTCTGGATTGACTTCTATTCCTCGGTTAGTGATTAAATATCCCAGAAATTTACCGGCCCCCACTCCAAAAGCACACTTCTCGGCATTCAGGCGTAACTTATGTTGCCGAAGTACCTCAAACACCCCTCTGAGGTCTTCCACATGCCGCACCTCCTGCTTGCTTTTCACCACCATGTCGTCAATATACACTTCAACGGTCTGTCCTGTCTTATCTCGGAACATTCTCGTCATCATCCGCTGATAGGTGGCCCCGACGTTTTTCAACTCGAAGGGCATCACAGTGTAGTGATAGTTAGCACCCGGTGATATGAACGCGGTCTTTTCCTGATCCTCGGGAGCCAATGCAATCTGGTGATACCCCTAAAAAGCGTCCAAAAAACTCATCCTCGTGTGCCCGCACGTGGCATCTACTAATTGGTCTATCTTCGGCATGGGAAACGGGTCTTTCGGACATGCTCGATTCAAATCTGTGAAATCCACGCAGACACTCCACTTGCCATTTTTCTTCCTCACTACCATGGTGTTTGCTAACCATTCCGGGAAATAGATCTCCCTTATTGCCCCGGCCTTCTCCAACCTTTGGACTTCTGCTTTTACTGCTTCAACGTGTTCCTTGGCTGACCTTCTCAGCTTCTGCTTCTTAGGAGGGAATGTGGGGTCTACATTAAGTCTGTGAACGATGAATTCGGGATCCACTCCGGGCACATCGTATGGGCCCCAAGTGAACACGTCCGCATTTTGTACGAGGAGTAATAATATCTTCACCTTGTCCTCATCCTTCATGCTTTCTCCTATCTGAAAGTACTTGTTTTTGTCCGGCAACACTTTTACCTTGACCATATTCTCGGCACACCCGGTCCCCTTCTCCTCTTGCGAACTCTGTAATTGCTATAAAGGAATCCCCGGTGACGGGTACTTTTGCTCGGCTTTTTCCCCACGGTCGGTCTGATCTTTCTTCCAACTAACTAGTGCGACCAAACATTGTCTGGCAGCCTGTTGGCTCCTTCGTACCACGGTGATACCTTGATCGGTGGGGAACTTGACTCTTACGTGCAGAGTGGACGGGACAGCCTCCATTGCATGGATCCATGGCCTTTCCAGTATTGCCGTGTACGGGGAGAAGGAAGCAACTACTATGAACGTCACCACTACCTCCTTGCCCTCCATATTCACGAGCAGAGAGATCTGCCCCTCGGGAACTACCACTTTACTGTCGAACCCAACCAAGGGCGTGCTGTATCTTGAAAGATCCTCGTTCCTCAACCTGAGCCCCTTGAAGAGGTCTAGGTACATAACCTCAGCCTTGCTTTCCTGGTCTATCATTATTCTTTTCACAATGAAGCCGCCTATCCAGGCCGAGACTATTAATGCGTCGTCGTGCGGCTGAATTGTTCCTTCCAAATCACTATTGTCGAAAGCGATCGGCTCTCGGGTGGGTCTTATCTTCTTCGCGGGAGGCGGCATGCCCGAACTTCCTTCCACTGCCACTACTGTCAACACCTCTTTCCCCCTTGCCGTAGTGAGGCCCCTCGGGGCAACGTGGATAACATCAATTACCTTAAGAGGGGGTGGAAGGGGATTCCCTCTCTGTGGGGCGCCCTGCCCTGCTCCTAAATTCCCGGCATCTGTCACAAACTCCTTTAAATGCCCAACCTTAGCCAGTTGCTTGAGATGATCCCTCAACACTCGGCATTGCTCGGTGGTATGTCCCCTGTCTTTATGGTAGGTGCAGTATAGGTTCTGATTTCTCCTAGAGGGGTCGCCACCCATCCGATTTGGCCACCTGAAATATGGCTCGTGTTTGATCTTGTCTACAATTTTGTGCACGTTCACCTCCCCTATCGGTGCTTCAGGTTCTTGAATTCTCAAGTTCCCCCGTGCCCTCGGTTGAAAGCCGCTCTGCCGAGGACGATCTGTCATCTGCGCCTTGCCTTTGCTTTGTATTATGTCATCTTCCAGGCGTTTATATTCTTCAATGCGCCTCATTAGCTGCCTCATATCCTCGGGAGGTTTCTTAATTAACGATTCCCTCAGCCCTGACTCATCGGACAATCCCATTCTAAAAGTGCTTGCGGCAATCTTCTCGTTCCCTCCGCCGATCTCGTTGTAGAGTTCCCAATATCGGCTAGCATAGTTACGAAGGGTTTCCCCTGCCCTCATCTTCATAGACAGCAGTGCGTCCACCGGTTGCGGCTCCCGGCTGCATGTTAAGAATCGGGTCCCGAACTCCTGTATCAGCTCTGCGAAATTGTGGATGGAGCCTTTGCGCAACCTGTTGAACCACCTTAAAACTGTGGGACCAAGGATGGAGGGAAAAACCCTGCACATCAGAGCGTCATTGCGGGTATGTAGAGACATCATTTGGATATAGTGGCTGACGTGCTCCACCGGGTCCATTTTCCCAGCGTACGAATTGAAAGGTGGGCGCGTAAATCTGTCCGGCATTAGTGCCCGCTCAATGTCTGCTGAGAACGGGGACCGAGCTGCCCTGCGCAGTGCACGGCTCATCGCATCCATGGCCGCATTCTGGGGCCGTCTCTCTTCTGGAGAATCTGAGCCCCGATCTTCATATTCCTGCAAACGAGAGCGATTTTGTCGTCGGCAAGATCCCCTTGAATGTGAACGGTCTCTGCGTCGACGAGACTCTCTCGAATGTGAATGCTCCCGGTGGTGGTGGGATCCTGATTGATTCGATCCCATTTCGTGTTGTTCTTCCCCGGCGTAAGGCCTTCTCCCTCGGTCGTCTTGATCCCTTCTGCAGCGTTCGTTTCTTGCTTCCAACCCCAAGTCTCGTACTAACCTGTGCAGTCATTCAAGCTCCTCATCCCTCTCATCAAACTGCCTGCGCCCTAAAGCAGTGGACACTGTTCTCTGTGTTTGATATGATTCTTCTCCGAGGCCGGACCGTTCTTCCAATTGCTCGTAAGCCCGATCTTCGCGTCTCTTCTGCCTCTGTTCCCGCCAGGTGGATCCCCGGGAAGATCCTGCCGAGCCACTTTCGACGTTACTTCCAAACATTTTCCTATGCACGAGTCTCAGCGGAACCACTGCTTAGTGGGAGTTTCCCACAGACGGCGCCAATTGTGCGTGCCAAATGAGGGGCAAATGAACTGGGCCTCACCTGGGCTCACAACTTATTTGAGGAGTGGGTATAGGATTTCCCACAAAGGGTGGTTCACGGCACATAGGCCCAATGTGATCACTTCTCTCACTCTACTTGGCTATCTTTTTCCTCTCGCCCTCTCTCTCTCTCTCTCTCTTTCTCTCCAAATTCTCCAACCCCTTTCCACTCTTCCACCTCTCTTATTTATAGTACCTTGATTAGTGGGGTGTTATGATTGTTTTTGCAGTTAGTGCAATGAGAGGTCCAATGTCATCAGTTATAAGTGGCTGGTTAGGTGGGAGCGGGGTGTGGCGAAGGTGGCTTTGGAACTTGATTCCCACTTCAGCGAGTATGACCGGCAGAAATGCCTCAGGGTATTGCCGGTCATGTTCACGGTGGGTTTCTCGGCAGCTATCTCGCCTAAGTTGTTCGGTAATAGTTTCCCGAGCAAACATTAAGTGGTAAAACCTGGGCCTACACCCTGTGTGGGCTTTAGGATGGGATCCCAGGAAAGAAGGGGAAACGAGAACAATGGGCCGCATCATTCGTGTTTGAACTCAAGGCCTAAATGGGCCTGGTCATCTCGGGGCCGTACAGAAATATATAACTATTTTTCAATGAAGCGTAATATATAAAAAGAAACTTTTGTTTCAAGTATTTTTTTTTTTTTTTTGGTTAAGATTTTTACAAGTATTTTTTTTAATCTTTTTATCTCTATAATTATTTTATTTTATTATTTTTGGTGTGTTTAATTAATACTTTTTTTAAAGTAAATCGAAATGAATCGAAGTGGGTCGAATGGACAAATATGCTACATAAACTATGCTATATCTAATAATAAATAAACATTTAATAGATTTAGATACATACAGTATTGTTTTTAATTCAGTTTTCAATCACTTTATCCATATTATGCTATAATTTATACTTGAGCCAATATCCATCATTAAAAAAAACATAGAATACACAATAAAACATATATAGATTCCTAAAATAAAGAAGAAGACCTACCTCAAAAGTGTGAAATCAAAGCTTGATTGTTGACTGTTCCCCTCAATTGATTGTGCAGCAACTCTTACCACATAAACAAAAAAATTAGTAATGTTCAACTAAAAGCCAAAGACCTAAGAGAGGCCTGGGCCGAGCAGGAATAAAATTGAACTACAGGCCTCCATCGGGTGATTTTGGCATTCATAGGAGCATTTTGATTATTTTTGTGAAGTTTTGGCGGCCTTGTAGCTTAAAAAATCAATAATGGTGGAGTTGTAGATCCGGCTAATACTCAGCAAAGTAAAACTCCAAATCTTGGATTATTGCTGGATGTAAGAGTTTGCCATTGGATGACTACTCTATCACTGAACCGGTAAATAAAGTTACTGCTAAAAGTCCAAGAATATTGCTAAATGAGTAATACTTTGCATTCAGACCAGTCGAGTTGTCGTAGAACAGGCATAATTGTTATTGAACAAATTTTGTTGATACTAAATGGGTCACTTCACCACGAAATGTGGCTTTTGCCAAAGAATTAAAGCAATAGTTATGTATTGTATTGTTAGCACTATCGCCAAAGTGCACCTAAGCTAAGGTAAGACTCTTAAGCATCTTTTTTATTAATTCATGCAAACTACTTTTCTTATTTTAGTAATTTTCTAATATTTTTTCTTTTCTTATTCTAGTACTTTCCTTATATAATTAAATCCAATTCAATCTTCCAAATTCATCACCAACAGTTTGCTATGTCATTTATGTTTCTCTCCATACATTACTTAGGCATGAATATTGTTTATTAATACATCTCGTATTAATATTGTCATTCTTGGTCTGTTTGGAGATAACTTATCTAATATTTTACTAAAAATGTGCTAAACTATACTTATACCTTGAAATTTTTTGAAAAAGTAAAAAAAATGCAGAAAAAAAAGAAGTTTTAAAAAATTGTACATAAAAATTAAAAACTAAAAACTGAAACTGATGTCATACATGCTCTTAATGTCATCTCTTAAACCCGCATTCAAGAACTCGCCAATCAAATCTCAATGTGTGGCAAGGTGAAAAAAAAAAAGAAACTTTTACACACATGAATCATGACACACTAATAATTTAAATAGTTTTGAAAATTTCTTCTCCAAAAAAAATAAAATAAAGGAATTTTTTATGATATTAATAAGATATTTTTATTCACATATAAACCTAATTAGAATAATGCTACAATTACAACTATTTTCTGATTCGACCTAGTGCTACTCTTCCGTCAATGGTGGGTTATGTTTTCAGCCACCTAATAGGCTCAAGTTGGGTTCAAGTTGAGTCCAAACCCGACTCGACCCAACTCATGAACACCCTTAATTAAGTTTTTTTTTTTTTTTTTTTTTTGAGAAGAACCCTTAATTAAGTTTGTTAAATTAAAAACAAAGATTTATTTTTAATGGAAAACACACATAATTAAGATAGGGAAAATCGATGATTTGACGTACCGGCCGCTAGTAAGAATTTGCTCAAGCACTTCCCTCGCCAAGTCAATTATACGCCTAAATCGCGCCAGGGTTCTGCATGGGCTACCTTTATCCCTCGCAGTACCATTCTTGATTTCACTTTCCACTAAATCCTGTATTGTGTCGTATTTCTTTGAGGCTTCCAAAAAATGATCCACCTTTGGTTATATTACATATAAGGAGAGACAGAGTGAGCAAACTGAGGGCAGTAATATTCTATGGTCGAAGCAGATATATTGTAAGTTATAATCAAAACTATATATTCTATAGTTCACACACCTTGGTTTGGGGGTCCAGGTCCGGAAACTTAACAGTGATGCCAAGGTAGAAGATAGCAGTACAACTGATACGGCAAAACTGAACCAGGTCGCTGACCTTGATGTGTGGATTGTCCGAGTTTACAGTATCGGCGAGCACCTGAAGTGAATCTGCCAACTTCCTCACGGGATTGTCCCGTGTCGCCATTGCAAGAGAGCTAGATCACGGTTCACACAGAAGGTTAGCTTGTTTTTGTAACAATATAGCAGCGTGTAGAGAAGTGTGAATAAGCTAGCTGCACAACTAGTCTGCAAAATGTTTTTGGGACATGATTTTTATGATGAGTTTTCAAAAACAGTGCAGTCAAATAAGTTTCTTTTGGTTCTTACTTTTGCGAGTGTGAGGAGCGAGCCAAGAGCACAATGAGCTGCAAACTTTCATTAATGAAAATCTTAAAAATAAAATAAAGTAAAATAAAAATAAAAATTAATATATATATATATATATTTTTTTTGATAGGGATATTTTTTTTTTTAAAAAGACCACAATAGGTTGAATGACTCCAAATAGCACATTGACTCAAAATAGTGCATCCATAGGAAAACATAACACATGTATATTACTCGAATTAAAAACATGAAGCTCAAATAAATAATTTGAAGGGGTTAACAAGGTTAACCTGGACCAAAATTCCAATGTGGAATCTTTAGTGATGAATATCCAAGCAGTTTATTTCTCAGCAAATTAATGTGCAAATTAAAAAGAAACAAGAGTTGTGTTAAATCCAAGCATTTATAACACATTCTTGGCCCATTAGTCTAATAATATTGGTCATGGGCTAAGAAGATGAACCTAATGGATGAGGTACCCAAGGTGGGCCTTGGATCCACAAAATGGTTCGAAACTTCAAATTCTTCTTAGGTTTACACATGTAATATATATATATATATATATATCATGCATGCATAAATATGCATATATGTTTTCATAATATATATATATATATATATATATATATACACATACATATATTTGTGTGTGTGTTAATATCCATGTTTGCACACAAAGAAATGATAAATACGTAAATATGCACGTAAACATATATTATGAAACATAAACATACAAACATTTATATTGGCGAGAATATAAAAACACGCACATATATTCCATCAATATATAGTGTGTTTATATTTGTTAGGAAAATTTTTATATAACTGTAAATAAATTTTAATAAGCACAGTGGAAGCACAAGAACACAAGAACACAAATATTTACGTGGAAACCCTTTCTTCTTGAAGGGAAAAACCACGGAACAAATTTCGAATAATTTCACTATATTAAATAAAAATTACAACACTTAGATATATAACTTGAGCAAAAAAAAAAAAACCTCTCTTTTTCTTTTCACTCACTACTCTCTTTCTCATTGTGTATCTCTCACAATTTTCTCTTACTTTCTATTTTTCTCTTCTCTTTTGCTTGCTCTTACTCACGCAGTTCTTCAAGGCTGCACTAGTCCTCACACTCTGGGACTTCACTCTTTTACACTTCCTCAAATGGCCAAATGGCCTTAGAGCATCCATAGTGGATGCAAATTTTCCTTATATTTTGCAAAAAAAAACTTACTTTTTCTATTTTACATACTCATTTTTATAAAATATTCATATTAGTTGGTCTATTCAACACCTTTTTTTATTTAAATAATATTTTTCTCACTTTTTTTTATTATTCACAACCACCCATGGTCCCACCAACTTTAACACACGCCAGAGTATATCTGATCTCTATCTCTTTCTTTTTCTTTTTCACTTTCTCCTTCTTCTTCTTTTTTTTTCTTTTCCTTCTCCTTCTTTCTTCTTCTCCATTTTTTCTTCTTCAGCTTCTTCGTCTTTCTTCTTCCTTTTCTTCTTTTCTTCCTTCAACGTGTCTCACAAGTTTAACATCACATCTTCATTTATGTGGCTTGACTTCATAAATGTTGCTGGTTCTTCTCTTTCGGTCAAGCTACTCCAACAAATCCATTTCACTTTGCTGAATTCTCAACACTTGTCCAACCACCTCTTTAATGAGGTGTTTTATTAAGTGTGGGCTGGACTCACGGTACTATGATGTTCCCAACAATATTTTCATCAATATAAACACGCAACAACATATATATATATATATATATATATATTGAGGGTAATATATAAACACATTAACATAAGTATATTAACGCAAATGGACACATAAATCTATAGCTCAATGGAATCGAGACACATAAATGTGTACGTTAACCAAATCGAAAAAACACAAACATATACACATACTTACCTATGTGTTTACATATAAATGTGTACGTTGATGAGATTAAAAAAAAATGATGGAATTCGTTCCTAAAAAAAACGGATGGAATTCAAAATATCAGGATATACCCTTTGGCGGATCCTTAGGTTCGTATGACAAAAATGGCCTAACCCCACACGAGACCCTAACCACGGGTCAAAGACGAGGTATTAATTTTCGGGCATGCATGAAAATGGGTTCACACATTAGTCTAAAAGAAGGTGACTAAATGAAGGAGGCATGGAAGAGTTCGTCTGTTTGGCTGGGGAATGGAAAAGTAAGAGAGTAGAAAATATTTAATTTTTCTTAATGTGTGTTAGGTTGAAAGAATAGAAAAGTGGAGAGCTGAAAAACTATTTTGTTTGAAAAATGAAGGTGCCATTTTTTCTCATTATAGTAATGTTGCTAGGATAAAGAGTTTTCTCGCTCCTTTTTCGTTTTTCCTTTGGTTATTACTAAAGAGTGCTGAGAACGCCACACTGTGGTAAACATGTGTAGTACGTAGACGCCAGCTTATATCTTTCAACATATATGACAATAATGGACTTATTTATGTCCATGTTAAGAAGCATAAAATCATGAGTAGTGCTATTAATTGCTACTACTACTACATAGGCAAAAAATTTCACAACAAATAACTGTTGAGTTGGTAGGAAATTTTTCATATGGCCTACTACTTTATTATATTCGTTATTAATAACTTGTTATCTAAATAATTGTCAAATATGTTATAACTTAAGATTTATTGTAAAATTTTATACAAGAAAAAAAAAAAAGATCAAAGTTTAATTGTAATTTTTTTTTTTTTTTTTTGTTGGCATATTGATTTAAAATAATTCGAAAGGCACCAAATTTTTATAAAAAATAATATAAGGAAAGTGTTCGATTGACCAAGGACTGAGAAGCTATGTATTATTTACTGTTCTCAGAAAATGAATTCACTCTAAGGACAAATTTTTCATAAGGGCCCAGTTTACGCGTGAGGACTGAGGAGTAGATTTTGTAATGTGAAATGTTAGATCGCAATGACCGGTTGGGTTGTAACTTGTAATGAAGTTCAAAGAATATTTTACATCAAAAAAATAAAAATAAGAAAGTTCAAAGAGTTATTCTCGGTTTCACACAAAAAAATTCAATGATACAGCAATGTAAAATCAAGACTGCATCAAATCAAAGTCTCCTCTGATACCACGTCTTGTACGCTTATATCTTTCAACCATAAAGGTGGACTTATATTCGTGTCCATGTTAGAAAGCATAAAACGTTATGCACAAGAATAAAGGATCAATGTTTAATTAATTTTTTGCTTTCTAGCCGGCGTATTAATGTACAATAAATCGATGAACATTTCACACATTCCCTTTTCCTTTTTCCTCTTTGTTGTGGTGTGTATAGTAGAATTGATTTTGGGCAACCTCAGGGAAAAAGAGGGGAAATCTGCAGGAAAAATATATCTGAGTGAGTGAGGAATCTCAAGGAAATGGAAAAGTGAGGAATTTTGTAGGAAAAAGAATAACTTTTGATAACTGAAGGAGTGGTGAAACTTGAAAGACTAAAAAATAGTATCTTTTCTTTTCTTAAAAAAAAAATAGCTACTTTTCTTGAAAAGTTAAAAATGTGTGGACCTCTCTAAAGATTTTTTTTGAGAAGAACCTCTCTAAAGATTAAAAATTGTTATTTTTCTTTTCTCCAAAAAAAAAAAAAAAAAAGATTGGTACTTTTCTAGAAAAGTTAAAAACGTGTAAAACTCTCTTTGAACTTTGCAGGATTATGGATATATAAATCTATTGCTATTACTTTGATCTACCATTTATTCTCAAAAAAAAAAAAAAAAAAAAAAAAAAAAGGGCTTTTGTTAAGGAACAGCATTCGTTAAGTTGAATTGTTTATAATAAAGGGTCTTAAAAACTATAAAGCATCAATATGTGGCACTTGAAATTTCGAAGAGTTGTATGTCAGTGCCACACCAAAAGCAAACCCTTCTTCAAAATCTCCACTTGCTTGAATTCACCTTCCTAATTTGTCGGTAACTTTTCTCATCATATATTGCCAACCCCTTTCACATCTTCCTTTCTCCTTTCAGATCTTTTTTTCTCATCCATCTACTCATAGAGATCCCAATGGCGCTTGTAACCAGCAGAGGAGCCTCATCTTCCGCTTTCACTCACCAATCCAAGAACTTTGATGTCTTCTTAAGTTTCAAAGGTGAAGATACCCGTCTTGGTTTCACGAGTCACTTGTATAATGCTTTGTGTGAGCAGGGCATTCACACCTTCATCAATAATAATCTCCTAATGGGAGAACAAATTTCTACTGAACTTTTCAAAACTATTGAGAGTTCAATGATTTCAATAATCATATTCTCTGAAAACTATGCATTCTCTACTCGGTGCTTGGATGAACTTGTCAAGATTCTTGAGTGTAAGAAGAATGATCAGTTGGTGCGACCAGTGTTTTACAATGTTAATCCATCTGAAATTCGTAATCAAAAAGGAAAGTTCGGGGAAGCACTCGCTAAACATGAAGAAAAATTTAAGGATGCTGAGAAGGTACAAAGATGGAGGAATGCTTTATATGAAGTGGCCAATATTTCTGGTTGGCATTACAAACACAAGTATGAATCTACTGATTACTTTTTGCTTTTAAGAGTTTTAATAGTTTTGGAATGACCACTAGATTATTGTTAAACAACTACCCGGCCCTAATTATTAATTTGCTTCTTCTTCTTCTTCTTTGTTTCCCCTAAGTTTTGACAAATTATGAAAGTAATTTTTGTTTTTGTCATCATATTTTTCTAAGGTAATTAGTTATAGGTTAAAGATAGAAATAAAAGAACTTATTATTAGGTTATCTTATTTATTCGGAGAAAATGGGCAAATGCCCCTTTCAAAAAAAAAAATCCAGCATTTTGCCCTATTTCTCAAACTAATTAGGGAAATGCCCCTCTTTTGAAAATCGAGTTTCTCAAAATCGATTTAGGCCCTATAGCAGCGTTTTTAAGGACCCTATAGTGACGTTTTAAGGACCTATAGTGACGTTTTGTAACTCGATTTCCATAAAGTCGAGTTACATGCAATTTTTTTTCTTTTTTTTACCTATAACTCGATTTCATGTATATCGAGTTACAAAACGCCACTATAGGTCCTTAAAACGTCACTTTAGGGTCCTTAAAAACATCGTTATAGGGCCTAAATCGATTTTGAGAAACTCGATTTTCAAAAGAGGGGCATTTTCCTAATTAGTTTGAGAAAGATGAGAAAATGCTGGATTTTTTTTTTTTTTGAAATGGGCAAAAAGCAATTTTGTCCTATTTATTCTAATCGCAAATGATAGTTTACATGATTGAGGTATTACCAAGCAATGTTAGTGCTTAGTTGATTCTCTAAGGTCATCTTGAAAATTTCCTTTTACGCACTTTGAGGAAGGAAAAACATGCACATGCATGTGAACTAGTTTGAATTCGTGAAAGAATGAAAGCATTACCTAATATTGAGGTATAGAGTTAAATGGCTATCAGAGTTTAGTGATTTATATGATGAACGTTGAAATCATGAATTATTTTTTTTTCATTATAATTTTTGGAGATCACTTTTAAGTTTTAACTTTTGAGCAATTAGAGAATAGTGATTGATAATTATCACATTATTTGGGATATTTTGGGAAAAATTTGACCAATGCGTTTTTTGAGCAAAAAAAAACATTCTGCCCTCTTTCCCAAACGAATTAGGGAAATGTCCCTCTTTTAAAACTCGATTTGCTCTAAATCTAGTTAGGCCCTATAGTGACGTTTTTAAGGAACCTATAAGAGTTTAGTGATTTATATGATGAACGTTGAAATCATGAATATTTTTATTTTTTTCATTATAATTTTTGGATATCACTTTTAAATTTTAACTTTTGAGCAATTAGAGAATAGTGATTGATAATTATCACATTATTTGGGATATTTTGGGAAACAATTGACCAATGCCCTTTTTGAGCAAAAAAACAATATTCTGCCCTCTTTCCCAAACTAATTAGGGAAATGCCCCTCTTTTAAAACTCGATTTGCTCTAAATCTAGTTAGGCCCTATAGTGGCGTTTTTAAGGAGCCTATAGTGACGTTTTAAGGACCTATAGTGGCATTTTGTAACTCGACCTCCACGAACTTGAGTTATAGGTAAAAAAAAATTACTTATAACTCGAGTTCATGAAGGTCGAGTTACAAAATGACATTATAGGTCATTAAAACGTCACTATAGGCTCCTTAAAACGCCACTATAGGGCTCTAATTTTTTTTTTTTTAAACTCGATTTTGAGCAAATCAAGTTATAAAAGAGGAGCATTTCTCTAATTAATTTGAGAAAGAGGGCAGAATGCTACTTTTTTTGCTCAAAAAAGGCATTTGCCAATTTTTTCCGGATATTTTGACAGAATAGGCACTGATATTTTCATTCATTATGGAAGGAATATAAAAGAACTACTTAGACCGGAATTATATGTATCCAAAGAAGTTTTCGTAATTTAGTAGTTCTTTTACGATACTAGGAAAATCTTCTAGACAATCACAAATGGTAGCATTAGTGTTCATGCGCAACAGAAGCCTAGTGGCTTGGTTCACTTTGAGATGAATTTAGAGGACTAAATATTATAACTGGGTGAGATTATGATACCCGGTTCCAAAGGAAAAAGACAATAGGACTTTTTTTTGGTAGGAGAAGACTTAGTAATTTTGACACTGGTCTTGTAATTGAGGTGGGAATATTTGACATGACTTACTAATCCAACAAGTTTTTTTATGGGTTAGTGTTTAGTGTAAATGGGTTCATATCAAAATAGATCATCCATTTTTTACATAATTAATAAATGAGTCAATTCTATGTTGACTTGTTTGACCCACAATGATGATGTAGGTTATAACCTGTTGTGTTGGTTAAACCAAAGATTCAACCAAAGAAAAAAATGATTCTCAGGATGCTACTCAATAGGGGGAGCAGAAGTAACTTACATATGCCACTCAATGCGACTCTTGATTGTGAGGAGGAATTACTCAATTCCAAAGCAACACAAACTTGCAAATAATTTTCTTAATCAAAAGACACTTGTTGCACACACAAAATGACAAGACCGCATGAATAATTTTTACTGAATAATTTTTTAAAAATGATGATTAGACATATACACAAAATGACACATGTTGCATACATGGTTGCCACACAACCTATTACCCATCCCTATACTCTTGCATCACGCAGTCAACTTAAAATGACCAGATTCATTATTCGTGTCAAGACAAGTTCCATTTTGACACAAACCTGTTTAACCTATAAAAAATAAATTTCATTTTTATCCAGTATAAGTTTAAATTTTAAATATACAATTGAGTAATTAAAATAATTTTAATTTTTATATTGATAAATTCTTCATTGAAATTCGAAAACCCCTAACCTTTTTGCCTAAAATATAATTTATATGCTTACAAATATAAAAATATGTTAGTCCGTTTGAGTTAGGGGTGGCAAAATTGGACACGACCCGCGAACTTGACACGAAATTAGCAGGTTATGAGTTGAGGCTTAATATGTTTGTGTCATATTCGGGTTAACATAACGAACTCGTTTGATAAACGGGTTGGGTTAGTGTTCAATCTATGGAGTTTGTTTGACTCGTCTGACCTGTTTAATTAAATGAAATTTTACCAATATACCCTTCAAGCCCTAGGTATATAAACTTATTAGTTGTTATGGTTTATTTTCTTTAACATATTGTAATTGATTATTTGTAATATTAAGATATATTTTAGTTTTGAATGATTATTTGTGATGCAGTTACTCATTAGTTTTGAATTTTATACTTAAAATATTTATTTGTTTGTTTTTCATAAATTTTTTTCTTCATTTTGATAAAACCAGATAAATAGGTCGACATGACTAACCCGTTTAATAAATAGGTTATGTTAGGGTTGAGGAATCTTGACTCGTTTAATAAATATGTCGGATTAGTGTTGACTCATATAGTCAGATACACATGAGTTAACATGACACGAACCCAACACGTGAACACGAATTGCCACCCCTAGTTTGAGTCATATTCTTTAAGTGGGTTGAAATGGGTTGTGTCTATGTCAACTCAACACGAATTATTTATTAAACATGCTATGTAAATTGTGTGGTCTCAACTCATTTAATAAACAAGTTATGTTATGATTTAGCAACTTTGACAAGATTATTAAATGTGTCGTGTTAGGGTTAACTCATATTGGAATATAATACCTCCACTTTGACACGATCCACCAACACAAATTGCCACTCCTGTGTTATAATATTTAAAGCCTAGGTTAGGGAACCTATCCCCCCTTAGAGTCATAAGTTGTTTCTTGTAATCTTGTCAAAGTTGCTAAATCATAACATAACTTGTAATCTTGTAAAATTTTTATTGTAAAATTTTTACAATAAAAATTAACCCTAACACGACACATTTAATAATCTTGCCAAGATTATTAAATTATTATATTTCTTGTAAAATTTATATTTTATGCACCTAAGATTTTGGATTTTTGTTTTCGTTGTTACTTTGGAGATTGTTCGAGCGATTGAATTTAGTTTGATGTGATAGTTCTTTGAGGATAGTTACTACTCTATAAAAAGGTGTTGAATGCTTGTATAGTGACAACTTTATAAGTGTGGCTGCTTTCACATGCCTAGTCCACTCGTTAGGTTGGAGTGTGACAACTAAATTGCTAAGTGCCCAAAAAACATCCTAATAAAATTATAGTTATTCAATTTATGAGTTACATGTCCCTTACTTTAATTAGTGATACTTTAGTTGTAATGTACAAACTAAACATCTTGAATTTAGTTTATACTCTTATTTCCTTTTTATAATCTAACTCATTACATGCTGTTAATTTTCAATGAATGGCAGTTGTACTGAATTCGAATTTATCCAAGGAATTGTCGAAGAGGTATCAAATTCAAAATTATATCGTATGCCATTATTTGTTGCTAAATATCCAGTGGGAATAAATTCTCGAGCAAAGGCCATAGAAATACTTTTAGATATAGAATCAAATGATGTTCGCATGGTAGGGATCTATGGCCTTGGTGGAGTTGGTAAAACCACAATCGCAAAAGCTATTTATAATAGGATTTTTTATCTCTTTGATGGAAGAAGCTTTCTAGAGAACATTAGAGAGAAGTCAGAGACAAATGAAGGCATAATCCAATTGCAAGAGACACTTCTTTTTGATATCTTAGGGAATAAGAATTTGAAGGTGGGCAGCATATCTAGAGGAATCAACATGATAAATGAAAGTCTTTGTGGCAAAAGGGTTCTTATAATTCTTGATGGTGTGGATGAATTAGACCAAATAGAAAAATTGCTTGGAGGATGTGATTGGTTTGCTTCCGGAAGTAGAATTATTATAACAACAAGAGATAAGCACTTGCTAGCTACTTTTGGAAATGGTCTTTCAACCTATGAGGTAAAGGGATTAAATGAACATGAAGCTTTTGAACTCTTTAATCAATATGCTTTCAAGAGAAACGAACCCAAGGAAGATTATTTGGAACTTGCAAACCAAGTAATACGTAATGCCAAAGGCCTTCCATTAGCTTTAACAATAATGGGTGCTGATTTGCATGGAAGAAAAAAACCCGAATGGAAAAATTCATTATATAAGTATGAAAATTTTCCTAATAAAGATATTCAAAAAATATTGAAAATAAGTCATGAAGGATTAGACGAAACTGAAAGGGATATTTTCCTCGATATTGCATGTTTCTTCAATGGACATTACATGGATTATGTTGTGGATATACTGGAAACCTGTGATTTATACCCAGTATCTGGTATTCCAAAACTTATTGATAAGTGTCTTGTGACTATTGATAAATACAATAAATTGTCGATGCAAGACTTGTTACAACAAATGGGTAGGGAAATTGTTCGACAAGAATCACCACGGAAGCCCAGAAAACGTAGCAGGCTATGGTTTTATAAGGATGGTCTTGACCTACTAATTGAAAATAAGGTATTATCTGTTTCGATTCACTTTCTCCATTTTCTTCACATGGTAGATGTAGTCAGTTTCTTCTCCATATTTTTCCTTTTAGTAATTTCTATTTTTTTTTTTTTAATTCTATTGTGTAATTTGATTCACTTTTTGCTTTGTCCAACTAGGGGTCAGATAAAATTCAAGGCATAATGTTGTGCTCACCTAAACCAATGAAGGTGCAGTTAAAGGAGCAATTTCTTAAGATGAAAAATCTCAGATTACTTATAATTCGTAATCTACATAGCTCTGGACACCTTGAATATCTTCCCAATGAATTAAGGTTTCTAGATTGGCCTGGATATCCATTTTCTTCATTGCCAACCAATTTTTGTCCTAAGAAACTGGTTGCACTCAACATGTCTGGCAGCCGATTAGAGAAAAAATTCAAGCAGGTATGGTTATTAATAATATTTATAAATTATTACTTTTTAAAACTATATTCTAATTATTTTTTTTCTTCTACAGATATTTTCATCTGAAACCTTGAAATATGTAAATTTCAGTTGGTGTAAATACATTAGGAAATTACCTGACTTATCAAAGGCCCCAAACATAAAAGAATTGGATCTTAGGTATTGTACGAATTTAGTTGAGGTTCATGACTCTGTCGGGCATCTTAAAAAGCTTGAAGTATGGGAACTCAGCAATTGCACTAAACTTCGAATTCTTCCAAGTTGTCTCATGATGAAATCTCTTGCATCTTTGACTCTCACTGGCTGCTCAAGCCTTAAGAAGTTCCCAGATATTTCTCAAGAAATGAAATGTTTAGGCAAGTTAGCACTGCACCCAACGGGTATTTGTGAATTTCCTTCATCATTTGGGAATCTCATTGGACTTAAGAGCTTACTCCTCGGAAACCATTTGGTACATCTTCCAAGTAGCATTTATAAATTACAACATATTGAGAGGCTCTCTCTTTATGGAGATGTCATATTTCCAAAGGACCTCGAGAATGATATACAACCACCATGCAATTCTTATGAAGACTTTCCCAAATATGTTTTTCCGAGCTTGAATTATCTATCTCTTAATTTCTTTAAAATTTGCTCGGAAATAGATTTTATTTTGACTTCTTTTTGCCCCTTCTCATTGGAAAGTTTATACATCACCGATTGCAATGTTGTTACCCTTCCAAAATTCTTTGGCAAATTTGAGAGATTGCGTATGCTTTTCATTGAAAGGTGCAATGAACTTCAGGAAATTCCAAGGCTTCCAAAAAGTATAATAAAAGTACTTATATCAAACTGCCACTCACTGACTTCACAATCATCAAGCAAATTATTCCTTCAGGTTTCTCTCTCTCCCTCTCTCTCTCTTTCTCTTAAAGTTATCAAGAAACCAATTTTGTTACCTTCACAAATACATGACTAAATTTGCTAAGTTGTAATTTCTTGAATTTGCTAATTCAATGCAGTTTGGAGAAATTTTAGGACTTCCACCAAATATACCATGTTTAGGTGTCAGAAGCGACATATCAATGGATCCACAGTTATCTAGAAGAATATCCCAAGGAGATGATGAATATGAAATTATACTGCCCGGACATGACATTCCAAATTGGTTCAACCATCAAAGTGTCGGAAAGTCCATATCATTCTGGATTGGTCCAGAATTTCCCACATTTGGTCTATGTCTTGCTTTTGGAATGGAGGATGATTATAGTGATTATTGTTATCGTGTCGACATTTCCATCAATGGTAGTAGGCGAACATTCAAAAAAGGAATCTTATTCAAAAATAGCTTTGACCATCTTTGGTTTTTTTGCAGACCTCAAAGCTCATTGCAGAAGCAATTTCAAGACTTGAAGCTAGGCTGTCGAAACCAAGTTGAGCTGTCTTGTGAAATATTTTTCCCACCTTTTGCACCCAGAAAATCTACTCCTTTTGTTAAAAGGATGGGAGTCCATGTAGAATGCAGGTGTTCTCCTCCTCCTCCTCCTCAGAATTCTAGTATCTTCCATGACAACTATGAAGAGGTCCAACCTAGAGGCCGTAGAATTTCAAAGAGAATTGTGCACCAACGACTCAAACTGTCTCATCTCCGAGGTCCGGGTTTCATCCTACGCAGACTATTGTGCCATACTCTATACCCAACTCGGAGTACTTCTCGCCAACTATTACTAAAAGCACGAAAACTCAACAACAACAACAACAATCGCAAGAGAAAGAGGGCTTTAGTAGCAAGGAGCTGCATATGTTTGTGTGGAGCTCAAGCCAGTTGCCAGTGTCCAAAGGAGGTGTGCTCCACATACTCAGCAGGATTGGCTTCAGTGTGTTCAATGAATTTGGATAGTCTGATCAGGGATACTAGAACATCTTGATCAAAAATTTGAATTAGGAAATATGTCAAGGTACTATTATGATATTTTTTGAAATATGTCTTTTCTGCATCGTTTTTGTTCAATTTCTTTTGTGGTGTTTAATGTAAGGTATGTCTCCTTTAGTTGTATTATTTCATTTGCATATTCGGAAGCCTTTATCACTTCTCTATCTCTCTCCTAATCTCTAAATATGATGCGTACCCAATTTTTTATTGGTTGCTTCAAGGAACCAAAACTTATGGACTACTTCAAGGGAGTCCAAACTCCAAACCTGCTTTATTATTCAACATCAAGCCAAATAAATAGTGGCTTTATAAGATAAAGATTACATTTAAATTCAAAAGAAATCTAATCTAACAATCTATTAATAAAACTAATCCTAATCGAAACTAGTCTAATTGATCCTAATCCAAACTAAAATGGGCACATAATAAAATATGGAAGGGCATTAATGCAAAGGAAAAGCAGAATTAATGAAAGAAAATCATCATTTGGTTTGTTGCAATATGCCTTGCCTGTGAAATCTTGCTAACAAAAACGGAACATAGTTTCAGGCAAAAAAAAAAAAAAAAGGAACATAGTAACAGAAATAGTGTCTTTTGCCAGTCTCAAGAGGAACACCTGGATCATTTATTCCTCACATGTCTATCTACAAAAGCAATGTCGCTAGGTTCAAGCATCAATCTCAGATCAGATATTTTGCAGCCTAGTTATATCCATCACTGGCTTGAACATTGGCTGCAGAACATAGAGGCAGTATAAAAACCTCAACCCCAGCTTTGACAGCACCATTGCTATGACTCTGGACAATATGGAAATGCAGAAACCAACCCCTATTTGAAGGTAAGGTACCAAACCCTCATGAAATACTAATGGCTAGTAACATTTTGATTGACAGGTACAACAGAGAGCCTACATCAACAGGGAAAACAGGAATCACTCAGTGATTCAATACCAATCTAAAATGACCATTGACCAAGAAGATCCAGCAAGACCAGCAGATTCTTCTACTGATAGAAGGGCATAGCAGAAAAAAGCTAGAACAAGGAGGACTAGCGTACTTAGCAAAATACAGGGAGGGAAAAGAGGTGTTTAAAGGGTGTCATTCCAGTAAAGACCCAAATCTAAAACACTCAACAATGCTGGCAGCCAGGGAAGCTATTCACCAAGCAAAAGCTCAAGGTTTCACTAGTATTATAATCCTGACCAAGGACAAGCAGGTAAGTGAAATAATAGCAGGAAAACCAACTGGTGAACTGGAAAGATTCAATACTATCGGAAGACATGAAACAATGGAACACTGTAGGCTTATACATAGTAAGTTTTTTGGTTAATGAATTGATCCTAGCAACAGCTAAAGCTGGGCTGATCTGGCCCCTGTATTTTGTAGACTATTAGTATTTGGAGCCTTAGTATGGTCCAGATTTCCTTTTGTGCTATCAAAGAAAAAAATTTCTAGGGACACGCCTATTTCACCTCCAAATCCACAGCATGCTCAAGTGTCAGCTTGTGATTGCTGCACCGAAATGTATTTTTTCACCAAGTATCAGTGTCGTTCCCATGTGTAAGAGTTGCTAACCACAAATTGACACCCAAACATGTAACGAAAATGAGTATGAATTTGGGTTTCAGTACACGAGATATAAAGTGGGAGATGAGTATTAATATTTTCAATTTTGAGTTAATGAAGGATGAGTTGTGTTAGAAAGTCTACAAACAACCACAGCGGATAACACAACTCATGATTCATTAACTCAAAATTGAAAATACTAATACGCATCTCCCACTGTATATTTAAGCCTAAGAATGCCCTACTTGCAATTTATTTCAACATCACAGAGAACCAAGCTACATTTTCTTCAATAACCCAGGTCCAATTTTTTTTTTTCTTTTTTCTTTTTGAGAAACCCACGTGCAATCTTACCCATCCACCCCTGTGCCTATAATCTCTTTCATATAAAAATGATTAAAAATAAAATCTACCTTATTTATTACTTTCTAAGAATATGAGTTACATAATTTATTTTAGAGGACAATTAGTCAATAACCTCTTATCTTGGAAATTTCATTCAGAGGGCACAAATCTTATAAATAAATAAAAAAGATTAAATTCTATAAGAACGTGGTTTACCCCTCCAATTCCAACATGCCACATCATCTTATCACATATTTAAGAATAAACATAATCACACTCAATCAATTCTAATACCTATATATAAATCCAACCAAATTGGGAATTTATTGAGATGTTATCATGTGTGGTAGAATGTATTGAATTTTAAGTAAAATGCTGATGTGACAATTACTTATTGGATGGTGTAAAACATAAGTTTTACACCCCATCCTTATAGACTTTAATCTAAAAAAAAAATGACCTAGTCAACATCTAAATATTCGTCACCCCCTTTTGGCAACAAATACTAATTAGTTTAATTATTACTTACTCATTTGAAGACAAGTTAATTAATTATATTTATCAAAAAATTATATTAATAAATTATAGTTATTAATTATAATTTTTTCAGTCATTTTATAAAATAGAACAGCATGGCTTAGTTGCTTTCCTATTTTATTTTATTTTTTATGTTATTTCTATCATGTTTTTGTATATTTAAGGAGTATCATGGATTGAAGAGTAACATATCATAGCCAAATTTATCAAAGTGGGCCGAATTAGACTGAACTTGACCGAAATGGACTGAGATCGACCAAAGGGACCAAAATGTTATACTGATGTGGCTCAATAAGAGCGTAACAACAATAAATATTACGCTTCAGCTTTTAGATATTATATAGATATATAAATGAGTTACATAGTGTAAAAAATCATCTTCACAAGTGTGTGGAGATTTGTAAGATGTATAACAATGGTCAAGTTTGTTTTATTTTAGAGGGTAGAGTGTCAATAACCTCTTAACTTGGAAATTTCATTGAGAGGGCACGAATCTTTTGAAAAAATAACCTAGTCAGCATTTAAATATTTGTGTGAGTTTCAATAAGCTCAACTGGTAAAATCTATTATAGTCAAATAAAATATCTGGGGTTCGATATCCGCTTACACCAAAACTAATTAGTATATTAGTCTGATAATAAAGAATAATTATTAAGAGCAGATGTCATTAGTTAAAACTATCTCTAAAAAAAATATATATATAGCAACTATTTGGCCACAAATACTAATTAGTAATGATTACTTACTCATTTGAAAAAATGTTAATTAATTATATTTATAATTATATTTATAAAAAATATATATTAATTAATTATCTGATGTATAATTTTGAATACCTCTAGCAATTGGGTTTATCACAACTTTTTGGGTACCTATCAAAGTGTTTGAAATTTGTCAAAGTTTTTTAATTTCCTTTACTGTATTATTGTAAGATTGGCTTATTAACAACTTTTTGGGTACCTATCAAAGTGTTTTAAAATTTGTCAAATTTTTTAAATTTCCTTTAATATATTATCGTAAGACATAAAAGAAGGCTGCTACGAAATTTAAGAAAATTACCAGGTTTATTTTAGGAGTGCATTTGGGAACAGCATATTTGCGTAGTGTTTATGAAATGATATAGTTTTTGATAACTTTTACTATATTAAATGTGTGATAAAAAAAATAAAATAAAATAAAAAACCTAAAAGCTAATTTATTCAAAATAATATCTAGAAGTTAGATTATTTACAAAAAAAATAAAATAAAAACAGGGGCAAAAAAGGCAAAATACAAATAAGTTGGGGGCCAAAACACACTCCAAATAAACATTCTTTGGTACAAGGAAAACTTTTGGACCATTGGTTGATGCTAATGGCTGCCGTTGTCCATAGTTTAGACTTCAGAGGATAAAGAAAAACAAAGGATTTAAAAAAAAAAAAAAAATGGTAAATATAAACACAGTAATTAATAAGCTGATGAACCTATCTTAGGGAAACTTCTAATACTGACTAGTTTGAAAAGCCAACCAAGGCATGTTCAGATGAGCGTGAAGGTACAGGCAAGTGACTGCAATAATGGTATATATGTGACAAAAGAGTTAATACATAGATATTTTCATATTACAAGTTGACAAGGATAATTCTGATATAAATCATAAAAAGATTTGGTAGTCAATGCAAAAAGAATCATCTAATCTATGTAATGGGAAAAAAATTAATCCGACCTATAACCTCTACCTATCTTCAATTTGCAGTCTACTCAATCCTTCCATTCTTCCTCTTTATGGATGGATAATGAATAAGAAGAAAGTGTTAGGCAGGCCCATCTCTAAGACTTGCGAATCCAAATCAGGCTTTTCTAAAAAAGGGGTTGACAGGAGGGGTCCGGTGCTCGATTAGTGGCAAGAGGTTCATGGGCAGGATTCTTATGAGGAGACGTTCCGCCCTGTTGCTAAGATTACCACGGTTCGAATCCTAGTTTACCAAGCAGATGCCCAAGAGGTAGCAGCTGCATCCTCTCACATTAGTTGGCATTTATCGACATAAACTATCAGTCATATCTCAGAAAAATCACCCAGAAAACTTGGCAATTATTAAGCTAACGGCCATAAAAAGAATATACAGACCAACAAGACAAAACCCCCAAAACCTAGGCACCCGGAATCTGTACCAAATAATCACCAGTAGAGACCCCATCAAGCTCAGTAACAGGAAGACAAATGCAGTCACAATTCCCAAATGAAAATGGAGCTCATAAGCATTTGGATAAACATCGGCAGTTTGTATCACCAAAGCTGTTCCAAGCCCAACAAGCATGTTAAACATTGGCCCAGCAAAGCAGCCAGCCATGGCCATTGCAGGCTGACCAGCTTTGGCAACTGCCACATCGGCAACTAGATCCCCCACTGAATTTCCCCATGCAAGTACTGTGAGCCCAAGAAGTGCTGGCGGCAATTCAAGAAGTGATCCAAGTGCTTCAAGGCAGTTCAGCAATTCCCCAGCAATAGTGGATATCCAGAACACACTCATGAAAAATGCTATGAGCAGCACAGGTATCTGCTCAGTTTTTGGGGGCTCTTTTTCTATTATGAAGTGAAGCACTGCAAGCGAGGAGCTAGCAAATAGTAATATAAACCAGAGAGGGAAATGGGTTTGTGGAAGGAGAAAAACAATTGGATGATCAAATGGCATGAATGAATTGCAAGCATATAAAAGAGCTAGGGGGCAAAGAACAATATTGGCTGATGCATAGAACCTGCTCCATTCTGAAGGTGTGGTTTGAGGAATAGTGAGCTTTAATAGAAACATGACAGGAAGTTCCCATGCTTTTGAGATCTGCATATACAATTTAAATAAAAAATTAAGTAAATACAAATTGAAGAAATCTACTTCCAATTGATTCCTGTAAAATAAAACAATTTGAAATAGAACATACACTTTCATGGTATCTCCCAATTCAAGGAGAGTTGAAGAGAAGTAATAATAATGCCTACAATTCTACTTTTCTAGTTCCAAACTGCTAGCATTTTCTTTTATCACTTTTTTGCTTCTTTCATTCAGGTATTTTAGGGTGGCATTTTTGGTAGACTGTTGGTGTTTCTTTGTTGACCTTCATCTCATTGATCTAGTCTATACATCATCACAAGTTCATGTACACATATATCAAAAGCAGGCATGCAACTAAATTAGTACCAAAGAAAAGGTAAGCTAGGTTACTGATCAGGAGACCCCAATGACATTTCAAGACCAATATGTTGAACAAGCACATAGAAACCATTTCTTCAATTTTATTCAACTAGTACACCTTACTCTATCAGCTCTCTTAAATAGGCATTTAGCTTCGTTGATCATTTTTTTTTTGTTGATAAGTAGCTTCGTTGATCATTATTGACATACACATTACACAAAAATCCAAGAGTCATTAACGTATTTAGCTTATTGATAATTACCAACATTTAACAGAATGTCATTCTACACTTCCAACAGACGGTACACAAAAAATACAATAGCAATCAATAGTTTCCATTGGATCAACATCAATGCAGATTAATATTGCTCCATGATCCAGTTTATCAGACAGCTACCCACCTGTAATATTACTAGTATCAATAATTTTAAGTATTAACACCCCTTCCATCTACCCGGTCAAGTTTGGTATATCTAGGACATCAGCATACACCTTTCTAAAAAACTCCTTACAGCTGCATTCTTTCTTCAGAGCCTGCCTAATATTCCAACATCAAGCAAAAAATCCTAGCTATAAAACTCTTATTCTTCTTTACCCCATCTATAAAACTAGCTTTTACAATTTATATTACACACCAGATACCTTAACCATATGTTATGTCAATCCATAAGTAAAACAACACTGCATTTTCTATATGACCCTTATATATAGAACACCCAAAATTCTACAGTATGATTCATACTTTGGCTCAAGAGAATTACAAATGCTCTCCTATATGTTCTGATATAATGGTGTAGAATTTGGTTCGGATAATCAATCCCAATACATATATCATTGTCATTTGTTATTTATGCATATGTAATTATATATGTATGTATACACACGTGTAATAGTTGCGAGTGAGAGACTAAAAGATTCAGATCATTTTCAATCATTTGTATTTCAAATGAACAAGCTGTTAAACAGTTCTTTCTCTATTTTAATAATTTGCTTATTGCACTCAAGCTACTAAAAAGAAGAGGAAAATGAAACGACTACCCTGAAGAGGTTTCCTAATGGAACCATGGAAGCATTGTGCTAAACAGTGGCATAAAGTAAACAAATTA
Organism: Quercus aquifolioides; assembly: GCA_019022515.1. Lineage (NCBI taxonomy): Eukaryota > Viridiplantae > Streptophyta > Magnoliopsida > Fagales > Fagaceae > Quercus > Quercus aquifolioides. The sequence goes on along the minus strand of CM032330.1, from coordinate 15,401,897 downwards.
TAAGATTAACAACCACAAAAAAAAAATCCAATTCAAGTTCAAGTCTTTTCTTATGGATACAATAAATGCCTATAACATGAATACTATAAAACACAATCGGCATCAAGTTTGTCATGATGTAGCTATATAGCTTATAAAATCCGATCTAATTCCCCAAAACCACCTTCCTATTGACACATGAATACTAAATTAAGCTCATTCTCATGGCAAATAAACTAGCAAACTGTAAACACATAGAACATCAAAAACATACATAAACTTTAAAAGCATTCCAACAAAAACACACAACTTGCATCTCAAACATACCATTCCAAGAGCTCGACAGAACCCGAACCTCGGCTTCACTTCCTCCAAATTCCTCGAAACCTCTCCGATCTCGCAGTCTTCTTCAACCAAACCCTTCTCCACCTCACCTTCCCCAACCAAACCCACCTCAGCCCCAACCTTCCTCCTCCCTCCACCCAATCCAAAATCCATCCAAAACACAATCCCAACAAAAAACACATAGAACCCAACAAACCCAACAGCCTGCCACAGAAAAATCTCGGCACTAAGATACACATAGAACAAGAACAATGCCGCCACCAAGTAAAACAACACGTCCCTCACAAAAGTCACAGGGTTCAACGAAAAGGGTGCGGCGTAGATTGCCACGAAACCAACAACAAAAGCAGAGACAAAGGTCCCCGCAGAGAGTATTGCTCCGAACCCAGTTCGGTACTGGCCTCCTCGGACCGCGGCGACCGATGCGAAGACATCGGGGGCGCCATTGCCCAAGGCCAAAAGAGTAACAGCACCAATAGTTGGAGAGAGATTCAGTTGGTTAGTTAGTTTGGTAGTTACAATGGAGAAGTGGTCTTGGGCGGTTTTGATGAGGATATAGAAGAAGAGGAGGATGAGGAGGGAGAGAGAAGGGATGGAGAGAAATGGGTTTTGGGTGAAGAGGCAAGAGTAGTTTAGGAAAGTGTTGGAGTGGGATTTGGAGCAAGGTGGTGGTGATGTGGTTGGTTTTGTGAGAAGGGATCTGGTGGGGATTGTGGGAAAAGAAGAGGTGTGAGGTTGGGATTTGAGGAGGAAGAAGAGGAGTGTGGAGAGGAGAGAGAGGGAGAGTGCAGTGGTTTTGAGGGACTGGAGAAGAGAGAAGGCCATTCCATGTGAGGAGTTCGCATCAAGGCTTTTTTCTTTTTGTCAAATCTCTCTCTCTCTCTCTGTGTTTTTGACTGACCAATTTTGGGCCTTTTGTCCACACTTTCATAGTGCTTTCAATTAATTCTTCTTTAACATTTACGCAGAATAAGCATATATAATAAATATTTTATAAAAAAAAAGTATATAATAATAAATATATTTAAAAAATGTATAAAAGAGAGGTTTACAAATAATATTATCTAGGTTTTCTCATGCTATCCAGTATCTGCATAGTTGTGAGTTTCAATTAGTTCAACTGGTAAAGTCTATGATACTTGAATAAGAGATTTGAAATTGAATCTCTGGCTTACACCAAAAATCGATTAGTATTTTAGTATAATAATAAAGAATTATTATCAAGAGCGAACGGTATAAGTTATAACTCTCTAAAAAAAAATATCTGCATAGTTTTTTTTTTTTTGGACTTTTTAGGTAAATCTCTCATCCATATATCACCAATATTTCTATCTCATTCCTATCCCAAAAAAAAAAAAAAAAATCTCAAAAAAGAAATTTTGATCAGCTCAAATATATATATATATATATATATATATATATATATCATCAATATTGCCTTTAGTTGTCATATTGTTGGGTTCCTTTTTATGCGTTAACTCGTGTTAATTGTTGGATTATTGGACTTTGTGCATCCATCTTTCTCTAATTACTTGGGCTCTCGAACCTAAAATTTAGCTTCACCAAGTTGGGCTATAGTCATTAACATTCAACTCCACGCCTTTTGTAAATCGTTAGAGAGTTTATCGAGGAATTACATATGTGAGCTTGACACATTCCCAAAGCCCACAAAAGCTCCTAAATGCTAAATGTGGTTGTTGCAAGGCAAGTTATGGTTGGTTTAATTTCCCCACCATAATAAGCGAGTTCTAAGGAAAATAGGATTTTTATCATTTCTCTTATAAAATTAATGCTCATTAAATTCCTTCCGGACCGGAAAATTATTAGATACTTTCAGAATATCATAAATGCGTACTTTCTCATCTAACATGAATGGTGGGTCTCACCATGAATTTAATTAGTGAGACTCACCATTTATGTGAGAGAAGGGAATACATATTTATGATACTCTAGGAGTACACAATAATTTCCTCTAGGGCCCGTATGAGATTCTTGGAGAAAGAACTTTGCATTTTGCTTTGTTTAATGAAAGTTTGGTATTATTAACAACAAAAAATCTTCTCAGCAAAAAATAAATGGAACTAAACAAACTAAAAGTTCCCAAATTAAGCAAAGTTAATGTCTGGACTAAGACTCTACAAAAGCCTATTACTGAAAAATGTCTAACTACCTTAAATGTCGCTTCCTCGTTAATTTCTCTCTCTTTTTAAATATATTAGTTTTTATTCACTATACATTGGCGACAAGCCGACAAATCAATGATCAAACAACCAATCTCCAAAATGTGATATTCAAAATTTATTATTTTGTGTAACAATTATGTGCAATCTCCCTCTTATATGGGAGTAGACCCCAAAAGTGTGGGATCCACCCTAACGTGCAAGGGATGTCATATGTAATAGCTATAGTGTAATAAGAAACGTAAAATCATCACTCATTTTTTTTTTTTTTAAATGACCATATTCTAATCATAAAAAATTAAAACTATTAATAAGTTTGCATATTTGAGATATTATATTTATTTTTTCAAACTCTAGTTATATTGCATTTTTTTTTTTCATTTTTTTAAAAACTATTGTGGGTGTTTTAGGATCTAAATAATTTATAAGTTATAAGGTAAAAGTACACCGATGTTGCCTAAACTTAAAAAAATAAAAATAAAAAGATACAAACACAACATTTTTACAACAAAAAAGGGGGCAAACTATTAGTAGTAGATTAAAAAAAAAAAGGTAATATTAGTAATGTGTGGGTCTAGATAAGAACCAATAACAAATTGTCACTTAGACTTTGTTGTGAAAATGTTGTGATATAGGCATATAGCGATTTTAATTCATTAGCGATTTTAGCACTTTTGACTGTATTGAAATATTAGATACTTAAATATTTCCCATATTAATACATGTTAAAAAGAAGGCAAAAAAATAAAAAACAAAATAAACAAACAAGAAACAAATCATGATGGGTGACCCAACCTGTAAAGGGATGGAAATGGATGAAAGAGAATAAACCCATTTGAAAGTTTTCGGCCCATTGTCTAAGTGTATGCTTTACGACGTTGAGAATGTCCAAACATAGAAGATAAGACCAAGAAAAAAAAATGTTGCTTACAATGTTTTATATGCTTTAGGACTAAGGAGTATATATTGCTTAGAAAGTTCATGGTTTCACAAGAAACATCTAAGATGCAACGTGAACCGGTGAACGCGACAATAGCTGTGTGATGGTGCTTTGAAAGTTGGAAGAGACTTCGTTTATTTTTTATTCCTTTAGAACAAAAGTTGAGAAGAGACTTGGTTTCACCGAATACTGTCGACTTTAGGTGGATTTATAACTTGCATACATAATTTCTTGGTACACTCATGGATATACGTAGATATATTATATATATACATACTCGATCGACATTATTGAGCAACTTCTATGGTACTTCTCTTTTGCTAAAGACCTTGACCACACAGGTCAATGGTCGCATTTTAATTCACACTTCTTTTTTTCTTTCGCGAGTTCACACCTTTTTTCTTGATGAAGATGTTTCGTGTTCACACTTGAGTGTTATTTCATGGGACATGTTTAGTCAAATGGTGCATATAATCCGAGTGTGAACGTCCAAAGTGCTAAAATTGAATGCACGTTAAATTCAATGTGCGTTCAATGGTTTGCTTATAAATCCTGATGGCTTCTCTTACCTGCAAAGGAGCCTCATCATCCTCTTTCAAGGGTGAAGATGAGGCTCCTTTGTATCCTCTGAAGACTATGCTATCTTGCATTTGGTGCTTATATGAACTCGTCAAATTTGAATGACCAGTTGGTTATATTGCTTTTTCAGAGTGTGAATCTTCACAAGTACATAACCAAAGGGCAAGTTTGAGGAAGTGCTGGCTGCAGAACATGAAGAAAAACTCAAGGATAAGAAGAACGTGCAGGAGCAAAGCTAGGAGGGAAGCTCTAAATGAAGCTGCCTATATGACAACTCTTGTGCTTTTATGGAGTTCTAATGGTGAGTTATGATTACTATATTTAAGAAAATTTTACATTTCTTGTACCGAAGGCTCATATGATGTTGTGCCTACAAAACCAGAGAGTAATTTTAAGGCATGATGACAACTAGTTCTTAAGGCTGGGATTTCTTTACCTGAAGTCTCCGAGTCAAAGATAGCAGATAATAGCGCTAAGCTGAATGAGATTAAGGCTGGTCATAAATATAATTTGTTGAGAAATGGTCGTTCTTTTAGGGGTTTTTGAGGTGTTAGGATATACTGTACACGTATTGCGTTGTAAAACTAAATTTTCTGAATCTGCCAATTCAAAAAATACAAATAAAAGCATGACTAAGCTTCTCCAGAAATTATAGATTGGCTGGCACTTTTGGCTCAGCATTTGAGTTTTTTGCATATTTTAAGGACATTGGAATGCTGAAATAACATCACATGTATGGTGTGCGAGGAATACAAATCCTTAGTATCATTTTTTGTGTGAGTGTGTGACTTGCGAAGATTGACATTGGAGAAATGCGATGGTATCTCTCGTAGATCTATTGTGTGTTAATCAGGTATTATTAGTTATCCATTATAATTGCAAGAATGAACACGTCAAAAATCAACTAGAGACTTTTTCAGTGCAATAAATGATATCTTCAAGCTCCTATCATTCTTTGATCTCATTTCAACAAACTTTGCAAATTATTAAAGGAATATCCAATTCTAAATTTAATTCTCTTTTCAAATGGTATAATTTTAATGCTAATTATTTTCTTACTTTCCTAAATTTTTTAACCAAATTTTGATTCAGGAACCACACACACAGAGCTAGCCTTTTCTTCAGCCTGCAGTGGTATGGACTTGAAAGAATGATATGATTATGAAACCATTTGCTTATGGTTTAAACTCGCTTCTGCTGCTTTTATATGGTAATAATCTGTTATGATACAGCTAAAAAATATGTAAGAAGTTTATATAAGTAATCTAAACTCTACATACATATAAAATAAATGGAAAATGATGACAGAACCAAGCAAAAAGAGGATGAAATCTTACTTACTTTGGGAAAGCTAGTTCAGACTGCTGATAGGCTTTCTCAGGTTTAGGAATTTAGAATAAGCCACTATCATAGTAGCCATAAAATTACTAGAAGGTCAGAAGGACTTAAAATGCCCTTTCAAACCTCTAGACAAGTAGATGTACAATATTTTAGGCAATATTATGGGTTCTCACTATGTTGAGCATAAAAAAAAAAGGTTGAACATAGTAGATTGGCAGTTTCAAAAATCAACCATCTTCACCTCCTCTCTGTCTCTCTTTGACTGTTTTATTTTACCATAATAGTCTTCTTATGCATATATATCTGGTTTAGTACTTCTTCTTTTTTCAATGGTCATATCAGAACCATGTGTCTGACTGGGTTTTTGTTTTAGCCAAAGAAAGAAAAAAAATTGATACACACACATTCATATAATATTTTGACAAACAAATTCAAAAAATATATATATATACAATAAATATTCTTAAGATTTTCATGTAACATACCCCATAAGCAGATTCAGCACTTGTTTTCTATTCTGTTTGATTTACAGACATCAATTAAAAGAGTAAATGAGTGTCATAAGGTTTAAAGTGCCCAGAATTTGGTGCAGGCCCTGCAGGGTGTTGGGGGTCATATTTGTAGCATCAGTTCCTATTTGTTATGCTTAATTTGGAGAATATGAGACCATCCTGTTTTGAAAGAATAAATCAAGAATATAATTCCTCAGATTCATGGTCCAAATGAACTCCTATTAATTCCTAGGGTCTTGTCAATGGCAGGTACTTTCACTTCTTTTATTAGTTTTGGGTTTCACCTGGAAAAGTTCCTTTCTTAGGATATGCCTGTCAAATGTTATGTGAGTAAGAGCAATTTTGGATCTTCCATGGTAATATGATAGTGTCTCTGGAGGAAGTAATTACAAAACAATGATGTGACCTATTTGTTTATAGGGGTGTTCCCAATCTTTGAAATGTTTACCCTGCATCTTTTGGCAGTATGACTGAGGAGTATAAATGGTACTTAATATGGAGTAATATTCATAAGAACAATGCCAAACTTCATGCATCTGCATCTTGAATTATCTTCTTAATGAATGTGGCTCATCATTTCCCTTTCCCCTAGAAGAAAAATTCACATCATCGTCCACTATATCTGCAATTCTGCATATTATTGTGAATTTTTTAAAATAAATAAAATAAAATAAACTGTTGCAAATAGTTTGATATCTGATATTATGAAATTAACTTATATTCTTAAAATTATTTTTCTAATTTACGTGTGCCAATTTTTTATCATCTGCGTTACAGATAACAGAAAGTCTCTTTTCCTTTTTTAATGATTCATGAGAATTTCCTATTATGTTAGTATAACTTTTTACAAAAATATCTATTTGAATACGTTCTTTCGAATCACTTTCCTTGTATATTCTTCTACTTTCTTCCCTCTTTTCCTCCCCCTCTCCAGTTCACCAACCTAAAGGCCACATAGTAGGGCTGTTTATATACCTTTACGTGGTAAAATAGGGTGCATCAAAATATTGCCCTACTTTGGGAGACCTGATACATGTGAAATTCTATAGATGCAAAACAGAGTACTTAGTAGTTCTTATCTTGCAACCTTGGTTATGGAATTTTCCACTGTTCTTCCAAAAGGTAGTTGCTGGTTGCATCCTAAAGCAGTTACTGTATCTCAAGTTGAGAGCACCACAGATACTAAAAGGAAAACAATAGCAAAGCACCAAAGAAATTTTTGTAATATATTTTCTTTTATATTTTTTTCAATAAAATTCCATTCATGACATGGAGAAGTAAAAGCTAGTAATTAGAAATTAAGGAAAATTATTAGTTTAGATGAACGGTACAATGTACACTACATTGTACTGTTCATGTAAACTAATAAATACTTACATAAACTTGAATAGAGAGAGGTTCTTTACAGGAATGAAAGCTGAATAGTAAAGTACCTAAAACTTTTCTCACTTCTATCAAAGATAGGAAAATACAAAGTTTATCTGGCAAGAGCTAGCTGATCTTGGCCAGTCTTTCAAGATGCACAATTTCTTTGGTTTGCCCACTGCTTGCCTGAAACTGGAATACACTTTACGAGCCAACAAATTGGCCATGAAAATGCTGCAAGTACAATGCAAGCACCCCACTGCCCCCAATCCAATCTCTCAGTATTGGCAAACCTCTTCAGAAACTCCACCATCACCAGTTGATGAACTATGGTTAGCCCAATGGTTGCTAAAAACAGTTTGTTTTTAAGTAACCCTTCAAATATATTCTTCTCCTCCAGTTTCCTTGCATTAAATTCATTGAATACTTGGCAGAGGACAAAAGTATTGAAAATGAGGGTGCTCTTAACTTTCTCATCCAAACCAAAGATGAATCCTCCCTTAAATTGTAGAACCAATAAGATTGTTACCTGATACAAGGCCTGAGCAATCAGATTCCTCCACATGATATTGGTTATAAGAGGTTCTAATTGACCAACAGGTGGCTTTTTCATGAGATCTTCAATTGGTTTCTCAGTGACCAATGCTAAAGCTCCCAATGTGTGTACTGCAGCCAATGGGACCTTACCAGAAGAAACAGCTGCAACAAAGTTGATGACAAGGGCAGTGATGCTTAATGTGAGCTGAAACTGAATGAACTTTTGAATGTTGCTATATACACACCTTCCCCACCTCAACACTGTCACCACAGAGATAAAATTGTCATCTAAAATGACTATATCTGAGCTCTCTTTTGCCACTTCTGTTCCTTGGATCCCCATGGAAAGTCCAATGTCTGCTTCCTTTAGAGCAGGTGCATCATTGGTTCCATCACCTGTAACTGCAACCACATGTCCTTTCTCCTTCAAGCACTGTACCATCAGAAGCTTGTCAGAAGGGGATGACCTGGCCATTACACGGATTTTATCGATCTTCTCGTTTCTCTCTTCAAGTGAGTAATCTCTGAATTGTACTCCTTCTACTACAGCTTCACTGTCCAAATCCTCTTCAGGATTGAGAATCCCACATTCAAAAGCTATAGCCCTTGAAGTATGCACATTGTCACCGGTGATCATTTTGATATTCACTCCAGCAGTTGTGCAAGATTCCACAGCTGTTCTGATTCCTGGCCGACATGGATTTTTCAAGCCAACTAACCCTAATAATGTTAGTCCATTTTCTTCTAATTTCTCAATGACCTGTCCACTTTCTTCTACGACTTCTTTGTGGGCAAAGGCAATGCATTGCAGGCATTTTTCTCCCATATTCTTAATAATTGTCCCAAGTTGCAGTGCTTTTTCCTCATCTATTACATTCAGCACCCCTGTTCTGTCATAATAAGTTGAACACATGGCCAATATCATTTCGGCAGCTCCCTTCCAATGAGTGTGAATCTTCTTCCCATTGTTCTTCTCCACCAAAATTCCACTTCTCATTTTGTCTGAGTTGAAAGCCTCAACATGGATTATCTTATAGTTCTGCTTTACTTCTTCAATATTCATACCCAAATCAAACATAGCCCAAGAAAGTATTGCTTTCTCAGTTGGGCTGCCAAAAATCTCAGGAAGTGATGTAGAATGTGGTTTATGAACTGTACCAGCTGTGTTTAAACCAACAGCTTGTTGCAGTAGTTTAATAATATCACCTGATATATCCAAAGAAGTGTCATCCTTCACTGCTTCCTTTCCAAGCCAAAACTCTGTTACTCTCATTTCGTTTAGTGTAAGGATGCCTGTCTTGTTTGTGCAGACTGTTGTGACTGAGCCCAATGTCTGGCAAGCTGATAGTTTTCTGACTAATACATTATTAGCCATCAAGCACTTCATAGAAAAAGCCAGAGTAACAGCCACAGGTGAGCCCTCTGGAATAGCTACCATGCTGATAGTGACAGCAGCAGCGACAATTCCCACCATTGAATTCATTACGTCAACAAACTTAGTCTTTCTGCCATTATCCTTGTTCACTCTATCATTTGCAGTGTTCCCTTTGAAGTATTGAATCAGCAAAACAGCGAAAACAAGCGCAGCCACCGCCAACCCAACCTTCCCAACATGAGATGTTATTTTGCTGAGGCGTGCTTGCAGTTGCATCTCCTCATTAAAGTCAGAACTTGTTGAACTCATCATCTTACCCCATGCAGTGTTCATCCCCACAGAAGTCACAACCATGAAACCAAAGCCATCCATCACCTTTGTGCCTGATAACAAAAAGGGATTCCTTTCATCAATCTGAATGTGATGGCTTTCACCTGTGATGCTAGACTCATCCACCTTCAAGGAATACCCTTCTAAGAATAACCCATCTGCAGGAATCTGATCACCAATCTTCAAGCACACAATATCACCCACAACAACCTCAAAGATTGATGTAGGCTGGTGCCTCTCATCTCTCACAACTTCCACTCTGATATCACTACTCTTTGTTGAGTGCTTCTCAAACTGTCTTGATTGCTCAAATTTACTCACTGCAGACACAAGAACAACTAAAACAATATCAACAACGATACTGCCACCACCATACCACCCATCTTTGAATCCATTTTGTTTGATACCAAAGACGAGAGAGAGTATAGCACATACCAAAAGTATACAAATAGTTATATCTTCAAATACTTCAAATAACACAAAGCTAGGAAAGCCTTTTGGAGGTAGCTTTTGGTATCTATTGGTAGTAAAAACGTTCTGCCTAAGAATAAGATCAGCTTCGTCACCTTTTATACCATCTTTTACATCAGTTTCAAGAAGTAAAACAAGTTCTTTTACCCCTCCAAACTGCTTTAAAAGCTCAGAATTTCTATCCCTTACCATGTCATCAAGCTTTTGCCGATCAACATTTAGAAACGGAACAGGTTTGGCATTTGGAGAGTCCTCATGGATAAGCTGCACATCAATGGCAACAAAAGAGAGGGTAGGCAAGAGAGGGCCATTCTTGTCAAGAACTTTCTTGAACAAAGAAACAAGAACTCTGGCAGAGTATATGGCCCTGAAAGCCAACCTCCATCTCCGCTTGGCACCATAAACACTTTGTCTGTGGATAAGGTCAACCTCACACTGCCTCGAAGACTCAGAAACTCTCTCCCTTATTAGCTTTTCCCGACCACCATCGAGAAATGAAATGGAATTGTCACTCAAAGAGTCCTCATCTACCGGCTGCACTTCAATGGCAACATAAGAGAGAGTGCCCAAGAGAGGGCCATTCTTGTTAACATCTTTCTTGTACAAAGAAACAAGAACCCTGATGAAGTATATCGCCATGTAAGCCAACCTCCATCTCTGCTTGTGGGATTTGAAGTTCAACCTGCTTTCTTCATCACAAATGGCTATCTTGCTATGTTGTTGAAAGTTCAAAGAAGACATGGCAATATTTGCTATATCTAGTTTGGATCTGGGGCATTGATATATTGGAATGCAAGTTCCAGTAGGAATGCCATTGAAGTACTTTTTTTTCTTCTGGTTTGCTTAATTAAATTTGAAACTGCATGGAGTTTGTGATGAAGTATCACGGCAAGTAGGTCGTTGAAACAAAGCAAAGAGTAAAAACAAACAAACAAATGTCTTTTGCCGACTTCAACGTGCTGCAAGACGTGTAATTTCATCGTGACCCGAAATTACACAGCAATTGATTCATCTGCTTCGTTAGGGGCTTAGCCCCCTGCTTGAGTTAGGATTTTAACTTTCACATTTGATGGTCATCACCTATTTGAGGTGTGTTGTTACATTACTTACGTATACAATAAGTTTAGAGTTACACCGTAATTTACAACAAATTTCACAATTAAAGAGGGAAAATAGTGTTAATGACGGACTTATATAAGAATTAATAATAACCTCTCAACTTAATAATTGTAAAATTTTTTGTGTCAATGACATTATTCCTAATATTTTTAAAATCTCATAGTTAGAATCTCACATTTCATTTATTCTTAATACATACCTCAAATAGGTGATGAAAAAGTTCATCCATTACAAAGGCGTTAAGTGTCATATTGATATAGTGTGCGTTTGGTTCCAGCTTAAAAAACCAGCTTATTTTACTATTTACCTTATTTTTGGTACTATTTATGAGTCTAACTGCATTTTTTGGTACTATTTATGAGTCTCATTGTACTATTTCAACTAACTTTTACTTTTATCTACAGTATTTTCAGCAAAAAGTTCATCCATTACAAAGGCGTTAAGTGTCATATTGATATAGTGTGCGTTTGGTTCCAGCTTAAAAAACCAGCTTATTTTACTATTCAGCTTATTTTTGCTACTATTTATGAGTCTAACTGCATTTTTTGGTACTATTCATGAGTCTCATTGTACTATTTCAGCTAACTTTTACCTTTATCTACAGTAGTTTCAGTAAAAAGTTTTCAGTTTCAGCAAAATAAACGGATCTCAAACAGACTCATAATACATACAAGTCCTCCTTTACAAAGTTATTAAGTGATGAAATACAAACAAGACTTACATATCAAGTATAATTTGAATTTTACTTATTTAAAAAATACAATAGATTAGGGCTCCTATAAAAAGAATTAACAAAACAGAACATCTTTATTTAAACGTTTTATACATATATATATATATATATATATATATATATATTAGGTACTTTGTTTTTGCTCAATTAGACATGCATTTAAATTCAAGTATATATATATAAAATAAAAAACCAAAAAAAAAAGTTATGGCTCCCTTGATTAACCAAACTAAGGCGATCACACCATTTCCCACGCCCAGGGATGGACTCTATATCTATATCTATATCTATATATATATATATATATATGTTTTATTAATTTATTATGTCCTTAGGGCGTACATTAGTAAACTATTTTAAGAAACTTTTTATAGAAAAATGAAAAAGTTACCAATTTTTTTGACAGCTTCTTCAATTCCCCATAAAATATTTTCAAAAATAGATGATTAATGTGTGTCTTAAAGACATACATTAATCGGACCATATATATATATATGACATATTTTCATCCAAAAAATATAAAAATTTATATTTGGGCCCTCTTCTATGTAGCTTGACCCTCTCCCCTCTCCCCTCTCCCCTCTAAAATCATTTGCCTAACTCATTCCAGTCTAGCTCGAACTTATGTAAATCCTCATCCCAATATTTGTAGCTTGGCCCCTCTTCTATGTAACTTATTTGTGAATATTTTTATTTTTAAAAATATTATGTCCACAACATTTTCACAACTTTCATAACAAATCTTAAGTGGCAGGTTATTACTGATTGTTATTAGTGAATAAAAAAGTAATTTTAGTAGTGGATTTTAAAAATAGTAATTGTGGGGCCTGCTATCTAAAAAGATATAGGAATCATAGAAAATGGGCTTGGGGCCCAACGGCCCAGTCCGAGGACATTCGCTCGTCCGATGATGGTTAAAGAAATGTATTGTGGAACCAGGATGAGAAAGAGTGATGGAAATCATATATAAAAGCCCAAGACGCGCCCGAGGATAAGAATCACCTCGGATACTATGGTCCGAGGTGGATATAACAATCTCTCTATCCAGGCTACCCCACAAAGTTGTATTAGAACTGGAAAGTGAATGTAGACCTAAGGAGGAACCGGGAAAGATAACAAATATCTTCTAAAGCTGCTACCTCCGCATTAAATGCTTTCCAGCTAACTCTCTGGCCGCATTAATGTGGAGGTGATACCTGAACAGTAACCAAGCAGCTTTATGGCTACTAAGCAAAAGTTCCGGGAGGTGTTGGATGGGACAGAAAGGAGTTCCCAGGATAGAAACTACACGTGTACGGTGGGAATGGGGTAAGGAACGCAGTATATAACATGAAAGCAGGTGACATTAGAGAGGACTTTTGGGGGGGAAGAAAAAAGGAAGAAGAACTATAGAACTCAGAAAAACACCCCATGAAACCTAGCCGAGGAGAGTTTTTATCACACAGTTAACTTGAAGTGTCTTCTACTACACTGTAACCTTGACATTTTCTATCAAGTAGAACTAGTTCTTGTACCCACGCTCTAAAAATTTATTGTTTGGGCTTGTTGGGCTAGAAACCCATCCCTATCCTGGGTCAAATCCAATTTGAGTCCCTACAATTGGCGCCGTCTGTGGGGAGAACTTGATCTATTCACAAAGAAAAGCAAGTGCAGTGTTTGTGATGGAAAGGGAAGCACCGCAGCAACCAGTGGCTGGCCCACAGCAGGTGGATGCTAATCCATACCAAGCAGAGTCTAGGGGCTCTCAGCATAGTAATCCGTTGGTAGTCCATGAACATAGGGGGGATCGTGAGGGAAGTGTTCGAACCACCCACACAGATAGAAGTCAGTATCGGGGGAAAAGCCATATTTCCCACGTAAAGAACGACAGGGACATGCAGCATGAGATTAACAGATTAAAAAAGGAGTTACGACACGAGCGACGGAGGCGTAGGGCCCACAACTCTGGGCAATCCTCTGAGGAGTCGGATGACACCAGTTACCGGCGGAGGTCAAGAACTCCACCCAGTGAGACTTTTTCGTATGATGATGAGTATCGCCGTGAGCGAAAATATAAGAGTCCACCTCGCCAGGGCTTAGGGAATGACGCCCTGAACAAAGCTTTGAGTCAAGTTTCCAAATCCCCCTTCACGCGACGCATCGAGGATGCAAGTCTTCCTCGGCGGTTCAATCAGCCTGTGTTCACCATTTATAATGGCCGAACAGACCCAGTGGAACATGTCAGCCATTTCAGTCAGAGAATGGCTATTCATGCTAGGGATGAGGCCTTGATGTGCAAGGTTTTCCCATCCAGCCTAGGTCCAGTGGCGATGAGATGGTTTAACTGTCTGAAGGCGAATACTATTGATTCCTTTGAGAAGCTCACCCAGGCTTTTGGCGCCCGTTTTATCACCTGCAGGAGGGTTGTTCAGCCCTTGGGATCGTTATTATCCATGTCTATGCGGGAGGGGGAAACCCTGAAGGCCTATTCTGATAGATATTGGGAAATGTTCAACGAGGTAGACGGAGCTCATGATGACGTGGCCATTAATACCTTTAAGGAAGGCCTTCCAACCGAGCATGGCCTGAGGAAATCTCTGACTGGTAAACCTGTTACTAGCGTACGTCAGCTTATGGATCGGATAGACAAGTATAGAAGAGTGGAGGAGGATCAGATACAAGGTAGAGGAAAGTCTAAGGCAGTCCCTCAGGAGAGGAGGGATTTCAGGTCGGACCGATACAATAACAACCGACCTCGGAGGGATTTTAGGGGGCAATCAGGACCTGCCAACCCCCAGGCGATTAATGCCGTGTTCCGAGAACTAGTGCAATGGGTTCTGGAGAAGATAAAAGATGAGCCATTCTTCAGATGGCCCAATAGGATGGCAGGGGATCCTGAGAAACGTAATCGAAACCTTTACTGCCAATACCACCAAGACCATGGACATACTACTGAAGATTGCAAAAACTTGTGGGACCATTTGGAACAGCTAGTCCGAGAAGGGAAGTTGACCCAGCTTCTGCACCATTCCAGCGGCCGAGGAGGCCAGGCAGGTTTAACATTTCGGGGGAATGCTTCTTCAGGACCCCCTATAGGCACGATAAATGTTATATTTGCTGCCCCAGGGAGAACTGGGTCTTGCCCTTCCAGGGTAATGTCTGTGTCCCAGTGCTTGGATGAGAGCTCCAGTTCAAGGCCGAAGAGAGCCAGACTGAGCACCTCACTGGTGTTGGGCTTTTCAGAGGAAGATAAGAGAGGAACCATACAACCACATGATGATGCTTTAGTGGTTACGATTAGGATTGGAGGGTATGATGTGAGAAGGGTAATGGTTGATGAGGGGAGTCCAGCCGAGGTAATGTATCCTGACCTATTTAAAGGGCTGAATTTGAAACCCAAGGATCTGACAGCCTACAGCTCCCCACTGGTGGGTTTCGAGGGCAGATCGATCGTTCCGGTGGGGATGATTAGATTACCCGTGCAGACTGGTTCGGAGGTAGTGGAGGTGGATTTTATTATGGTGGATGCTTTTTCACCGTATACAGCTATTTTGGGTAGACCCTGGTTGCATGCCTTGGGGGTTGTTTCTTCTACTCTTCATCAGAAGGTGAAATATCCTTCAGGAGGCCAGGTCTCAGAAATTTTGGGAAATCAAGCCATGGTTAGGCAGTGCTTGATAATGGCCATTCAACATCAGCCAGAGACAGATACTTCGGCCGCAGCCGGGGATGATTTATAACAATCAATGACTCAGGAAACCCACTTCAGAACGTCCACTGGGGAAACGGAGTGTGAGAATTTGGAGAGGGTGAGTGTTGGTGATGATCCAGAAAAGTACTTTCAGGTTGGGGCACAGTTACCTTTGTTGGAGAAGGAGCAGTTGGTTGAGGTCCTCAGGAGAAACGTTGATGTGTTCGCATGGAATGCCTACGAAGCCCCGGGGCTGGATCCGGAGTTCATTTGTCATCATTTGAATGTCAATCCTTCTGTTATTCCAAAGAAACAGCCACCTCGGCGTCCGTCCAGAGTATACGCCGAGGCTATCAAGGACGAGGTGACCAAGCTCAAGCAGGCAGGGGCTATCAAGGAGGTGTTTTACCCTCAGTGGTTGGCCAATACGGTCGTGGTGAAAAAGAAAAATGGAAAATGGCGCGTATGTGTTGATTTCACGGATCTCAATAGAGCTTGTCCAAAAGACCCTTTTCCTATGCCCCGTATAGATCAGCTGGTGGATGCAACAGTGGGTCATCCTCGGATGAGCTTCCTAGATGCCTTTCAGGGCTATCACCAGATCCCACTGGCATTGGATGACCAGGAGAAGACCGCTTTTCTTACTCCTACTGGAAATTATCACTACAAGGTAATGCCCTTTGGCTTGAAGAACGCGGGGTCTACTTACCAGCGGATGATGACGAAGATGTTTGAGCCACAGCTGGGCAGGAGTATTGAGGTCTATATTGACGATATGGTTGTGAAGAGCAAGGTAGTGGCCGAGCATGTGACAAACCTCACCAACACTTTTGAGATTTTAAGAAAACATAAATTGCGACTGAACGCAGCCAAGTGCTCGTTCGGGGTAAGCTCAGGGAAGTTTTTGGGCTACATGGTGACTCACCGAGGGATTGAGGTGAACCCTGATCAAATTAGAGCCATAAGCAGTTTGCAACCACCTCGGAATCCCAATGAGGTCCAGAGGTTGACAGGGATGACCGCTGCTCTAAACAGATTCATATCCAGGTCGGCGGATAGGTGCAGGCCTTTTTTCCTGCTACTC
Source organism: Quercus aquifolioides (assembly GCA_019022515.1). Taxonomy (NCBI): domain Eukaryota; kingdom Viridiplantae; phylum Streptophyta; class Magnoliopsida; order Fagales; family Fagaceae; genus Quercus; species Quercus aquifolioides. The sequence goes on along the minus strand of CM032330.1, from coordinate 15,385,337 downwards.
CACAAGTGGAAGGGATTTGAATGGACAAAGGAGTGCGCCCTGGCATTCCAGCAACTGAAAGAGTATCTATCTCAGCCACCCATTATGTCTAGTCCTAAGGTGGATGATGTCCTTTTCTCCTACTTGGCGATAACCACTTACGCGATTAGTTTTGTTCTGATACGAGTAGATAATGGCGTACAGCGGCCAGTTTATTATGTAAGCAAGTCTCTTCACGAGGCTGAAGTACGTTATCTGCCTTTGGAAAAGACCATCTTGGCAGTGGTGCACGCTACAAGGAAACTTCCCCATTACTTCCAGGCACATATTGTGGTCGTCCTAACTCAGTATCCGCTCAAAGCAGTACTTCGGAGTGTAGACTACACTGGCAGGGTTGCCAAGTGGGGCACGGTTCTAGGGGCTTTTGATATTAAGTATATGCCCCGTACCTTTGTGAAGGGTCAGGTTCTCGCCGACCTGGTGGCTGAATTTGCTGAAAGCCCTGAGAAAATAGAGACAAGCCCGCGTGGCATGGATGAAAAATCAGTTGGCCTCATCTCGGCGCAGCATGCCTTACCCTGGAAAGTGTATGTGGATGGAGCAGCAAATCTGAGGGGGTCAGGAGTGGGGCTAGTTCTAATATCTCCTAAAAAGGTAATTATCGAGAAGTCTTTGAGGCTGGGATTCTCAGCTACTAACAACAAGGCAGAATATGAGGCTTTATTAATGGGAATGACGATGGTTAAGAAGTTGGGTGGAAAAACAGTGGAGATGTTCTCGGATTCAGGGCTGGTCGTTGGCAAGGTCAAAGGGGAGTTGGAAGCTCGTAACACCAGAATGCAGGGTTACTTGAGCCAGGTTAGGCGTATGCAAGCGGATTTTGAGTTTTTTGAATTATCCTATGTCCCTAGAAGTGGAAATGCCCATGCGGATTCATTGGCTACTCTTGCTACCTCCTCGGCGCAAAACTTACCCCGGATGATAATGGTTGAAGACTTAAACACACCCACATCAGTGACAGGGGACTCGCTTCAAGTCAGTCAAATCAGTTCGGCACGATGTTGGATGGATCCAATACTGTTGTTCCTCGAAAAGGATATATTGCCCGAGGACAAATCAGAAGCTGAAAAGATACTAAGAAAAGCTACTCGGTTTTGGCTATCCGAGGACAAAAAGTTATACAAACGCTCTTACTCTGGGCCATATCTGCTTTGTGTACACCCCGAGGCATCAGAAGCACTTCTAGAAGAGCTACATGAAGGGATCTGTGGGAGTCACACTGGTGGGAGGTCTTTATCTCATCGGGCTATTACTCAGGGGTATTGGTGGCCAGGCATGCAAAAAGAAGCGCATGAGTATGTTAGGAAATGTGATCAGTGCCAAAGGTTCGCACTGAACATCCATCAGCCGGGAGGAGTTCTTAATCCACTTTCAAGTCCTTGGCCTTTCGCTCAGTGGGGCTTAGATATTGTTGGCCCTTTCCCTAGAGCTGTGGGAAATAAGAAATATCTGCTAGTTGGCACAGATTATTTTACGAAGTGGGTAGAAGCTGAACCTCTGGCCAATATCAGGGATGTGGATGTCAAGAGGTTTGTCTGGAAGAACATCATCACTCGGTTTGGGGTTCCTCAAACTCTCATCTCAGATAATGGTCTACAATTTGACAGCAAGGCTTTTAGAAGGTATTGTTCCGATATGGGGATAAAGAACAGATATTCCACTCCGGCTTATCCACAGGGAAATGGACAGGCCGAAGCTGTCAATAAAGTCATAGTAGGTGGGCTCAAGAAGAGGCTGGATGACGCAAAAGGCAGGTGGGTGGAGGAACTGCCACATGTCCTCTAGACTTATCGAACCACACCTCGGCGGTCAACTGGGGAAACCCCATTCTCAATGACGTATGGGGCTGAGGCTGTGATTCCTCTCGAGACGGGTTTTCCAACACTAAGGACCAGCTCATTCACCTCGGATGGAAATGATGAACTATTGAAAAGGAATCTGGACTTGATAGATGAACGACGAGAGAATGCGATGGTTCAATTGGCCTACTATCAGCAAAAGCTAAAGCAAGGTTATGATGTGAATGTCAGGTTAAGACCGTTAGTTCCTGGAGATTTGGTGTTGAGGAAGGTCTTGAGAGCTACCAAAAATCCAAACTGGGGAAAGTTGGGGCCTAATTGGGAATGGCCATATCGTATCACATCTGTAGCAGGGATAGATGCTAATTACTTAGAAGATTTAGATGAAAAAACTGTACTCCATCCCTGGAATGTAAGCAACCTAAAGAGGTACTATTATTAACAATTTCTGTTTTACTTCCTTTTGTAATTTATCTTATTTCTGTAATGGGTGTTTCTAAATTTATTGAAGTATTAAACAGAAACTAATTCATGTCAGGTCCTCGGACCACAACTTAGTGGAAATTAATACACTATGAAATCTATTGAAGTATTAAACAGAAACTAAGTCACGTCAGGTCCTCGGACCACAACTTAGTGGAAATTAATACACTATGAAATCTATTGAAGTATTAAACAGAAACTAAGTTATGTCAGGTCCTCGGACCACAACTTAGTGGAAATTAATACACTATGAAATCTATTGAAGTATTAAACAGAAACTAAGTCATGTCAGGTCCTCGGACCACAACTTAGTGGAAATTAATACACTATGAAATCTATTGAAGTATTAAACAGAAACTAAGTCATGTTAGGTCCTCGGACCACAACTTAGTGGAAATTAATACACTATGAAATCTATTGAAGTATTAAATAGAAACTAAGTCATGTCAGGTCCTTGGACCGCAACTTAGTGGAAATTAATACACTATGAAATCTATTGAAGTATTAAACAGAAACTAAGTCATGTTAGGTCCTCGGACCACAACTTAGTGGAAATTAATACACTATGAAATCTATTGAAGTATTAAACAGAAACTAAGTCATGTCAGGTCCTCGGACCACAACTTAGTGGAAATTAATACACTATGAAATCTATTGAAGTATTAAACAGAAACTAAGTCATGTCAGGTCCTCGGACCACAACTTAGCGGAAATTAATACACTGTGACCTTAATTGAAGTAGTACGCAGAGGCTGAAGCACGACAAATTGTTTAGACAGCAAATCTAGTTGGGATCAACGCTTCTCGAATGGGGTCCGTGCAATTAAAATTGTAGATCAAGGCAAATTCCATGAGCATCATTTAAAGCATTTCAAGGTTTTCAATACCTCCCTGGGTGAAGCATTAGGATGCTATTTTAAATATGGATATTTCTTAATGAAGTTAAAGCAAGCCTTTCGGGTTGTAAAGTTCATTGTTACGGTCTGTTTTGGCTCCCAAGTAGTATACATAAAGTTAAGTTTTACCTAATAGTATCAAATTTCATTATTCTACAGTCTGAGATCATGTAAAAGTAAAGAACATTCAAGCAAGAAATTATACATGTGATAGACAAAACCAAAATATCTCATGTAAACTTGGAATGGAAAATGTATATTACAATAAGAAAGGTCCTTAAAAAGCTTTAAAAAAAAAAAGAGGAAAAACGAAAAAAAAGGGAAAATAAAGGGAAGATTGACTACATCAACTATTTGTTTAACTTTATCTGGAGCTTGGGCTGAGGGGCTTTGCCAGTGGCCACAGGAGGAACATCTTTTTCCTTTACCTTTGGATCTTCTCCAACAGGTAAGGTGGTTGAGGCTAAGGCTTGCTCAAAGCTTTGTGAAGCTGTTCCATCCTTTGGCACTTCTGCTCCTTTGTCCGAGGATATGTCCTTCGAACCTTCAGGCACTTCAGGTTGCTCCTGCTGATCGAGAGAGGGAGGAGCCTGAATTTGAGCATCCTTGGCTGATTCAACAGCTGTAGAGGATGCCTGCTCTTGTTGAGTGGAAGGACTTGAGGCTCGAATGGCTGAGGGGAAATAAACGTTTTCAGGCCTTCTCAGCTCGAATGAAGTCTCGACCCCAACTCGGTTGAGAGCCTCTCCCCAGGTTAGAGCACAGTATGCTCGGTAAACTTCAGGCACCTCAGCCCAGAAGTTTTCCTCAGTTTCAGCAACGCCAATGTCGTAGCCATGTTGCTCAGCTGTGTCTCTTTCTCTTTCAACCTCAGCTTTTGCCTTTTCAGCCTCAACCTTAGCTTGTTCAGCTTGATCTCTAAGTTTTTGGGCTTCCTCCAATTGTTTCTGCAGAGAGGATATCTGTTCCTTGGAAGTTGCCAGCTGGGCGTTAGCGTCACGCAAGAGTTTCCTCTGGTCCTCGGCTTGCTTTTGAGCGTTATCCAAAGCTGACTCAACACTCTTCCGAGCATGTTCCTCCTCGGCTAGCTTTTTCTTCAGCTGCACGTTAGTTTGTTCAGCAGCAGTGAGTGTGTGTACAGCTGTGGCCTGCTTCTTCCTCTCATCATCAATTTGCTGGTAGCAAGAATTGGTTATCTCCTCCAGCCTGAAAGTAGCTTGGACGGCCTAGAAGAAAAAGAGTTAGAAGTGCAATACGTGAAGTTGTGTGTAGAAGAAAAATAATAATAGTAATAATAAAATATTAAGGACATCCTACCATGCCCAAGTATCTTTTCGCATTTTGGAAAACTTCGTTCCTCTTCAATCTCCTCAGTTCGGCCATATCCTTGGGGAGGAGGAGAGTCTCCTCTAAGACCGAGGCGACGTGGCATCCAACTCCGCCGTTAAAGTCCCTAATTGAGGCATCCTCCCTCAGAGGCTCACCACCGAGCATGGGAGCGGGGAGCCAGGCCTCAGGTTCTGAGGACTGAGTGGTTGCCCTTTCCACTACACGTTGAGACCCATGGGTAACCTTCTACTGCTTCGCAGCTCGTTGGTCCTCGGCTTCATGGGTTGGGCGAGATCTCTCAACCTCCATCACTCCTTTATCTTTTGGCTCTCTCCTCCTCTTTGGGTCACTGGGTTCAGTCCCATGCGGTTGGGGTGGCTGAGAAGGAGGAAGAGGGGGGAGACTGGGTTGAGTTGACTTCTCTGGCACTCTCCTCCTAGGTTGGCCTTCAATTACATCCTTCAAACTCCTCTGGCTCTTCCTCTGGATGCCCATTTCTTCAGAATTCACCTCGGGAGATTGAGGTTGGTTGAAAACTTCAAATTCGTCTGCGGAATCTGATAATTCTACAACTCCTTCTGAAGTCTGTTCTTCTTCTTCTTCTTCTTCTTCTTCCTCCCCTTCTTTCTCCTCTTCCTCATTCACTTCGCGAGGAATGGAACGTGATGACGAGGCTCCTACAGAAAGAGTGGTCGTAGGTAACGGCTGAGTGAAAGGAGTACCCTCAGGAATCGGAACACCCTCGGGAACGATGAATCCCTCGAAGGCTACACTGATACGGTGAAGCCGAGGATCTTTGGCCTTTATCACGCACTTGGGAGCTTGAAACGCCTTGGAAATTGGCTTGTACCGAAGGATTATATGGGCTGCTCTCAGTTGTCCGTCCGATGGGTTTACGTACACCTCGGACCTTAGGATTCTGTCTAAACTCTCCCTATTAACCAGTCTGAAATGAGGTTTGGTAGCACGCTTGTTTGCAAAATCATTTCAACAGAAGGAAAACTTTGTCAGAAAGAGAGGTAACTCAAGCTAAAGAACATAATCCAAATTATAGGGGCTTATAGCCCAAAAACCCCACCTGGTGTTCCCTCTTTAGTCGGACAGGGTAAACCATCATGCCATTCCCCAGAAAAAATACGAAAATCGTCTTTTAGGCCCTTATTCGATAAGGGGAGACACTGAATCAACCTAACTTCAGGGAACCTAGATTTCAGATAGTACCCCTGACCCTTCAAATGATTGAGATTGTACGCCCAATTAACATCATGATGGGTCAGACCTAGGTTCATCTTGGCATTTAGGACTTCTATGCTCCCAAGCATCCTGAACATATTTGAGGCACATTAAGTGGGAGATAATCTAAAAAACCTAAGGTAACTTCTGGTAAGGCTACCCATAAGGATGGTCATCCCTCCTTCTATAAAAGCGATCATAGGGATGACCACTTCCCCGGTTTTCCTATCGTTTAACCATGTTTCTGTGGAATCATATCTCATACCCATCGTGGGGGGAATCCTATACTTAGCTCTAAATACCTCTATTTTCTCCTCGGAGTCAACTAGATGCTTGAACCTACCCATTTCCTAACAGTTATGAAGAAAAATTGACGAAGAGGATGGAAAGCTAAAGTGGGTTAAGGAAACTTACAGGTTTTGAAAATGAGCTCCTCGGACAGACTCTTAGTATTTATGAGAGCGTGGAGTGGTGAGAGAGAGAGGCAGGTTCAATGAATATGCGCTGAGACGGTGCGATTTTTGTAACTGAAAAGAGAGTTGATTTGAAAAGCTCTTTATAATAGTGCAGAAATTGTAAGCGGGAAAAATCTCGCCCATAAATACTGAAAGTCCTCCACCGTTAAATTCACATCTTGCCGTTAAACGTGGGGGACAAAGGAGCCGTCATCATTTAATGATGGCATGCTCCTGACGCCGAAACGTCAGGTGCGCGCCTTGGGCAGACAAAAAGGCGCTCTGAAGGCTAAGAAAGTCCGCAAAGAAGGTGAGGGTAGGATATCAAAATCTCCCTTTTTTCCGAGGTAACAAAAAGCGAGATTTTGAGGGGCAATTGTGGGGCCTGCTATCTAAAAAGATATAGGAATCATAGGAAATGGGCTTGGGGCCCAACGGCCCAATCCGAGGACATTCACTCGTCCGATGATGGTTAAAGAAATGTATTGTGGAACCAAGATGAGAAAGAGTGATGGAAATCATATATAAAAGCCCAAGACGTGCCCGAGGATAAGAATCACCTCGGATACTATGGTCCGAGGTGGATATAACAATCTCTCCATCCAGGCTATCCCACAAAGTTGTATTAGAACTGGAAAGTGAATGTAGACCTAAGGAGGAACCGGGGAAGATAACAAATATCTTTTAAAGCTGCTACCTCCGCATTAAATGCTTTCCAGCTAACTCTCTAGCCGCATTAATGTGGAGGTGATACCTGAGCAGTAACCAAGCAGCTTTATGGCTACTGAGCAAAAGTTCCGGGAGGTGTTGGATGGGACAGAAAAGAGTTCCCATGATAGAAACTACACGTGTACGGTGGGAATGGGGTAAGGAACGCAGTATATAACATGAAAGCAGATGACATTAGAGAGGACTTTTGGGGGGGAAGAAAAAAGGAAGAAGAACTATAGAACTCAGAAAAACACCCCATGAAACCTAACCGATGAGAGTTTTTATCACACAGTTAACTTGAAGTGTCTTCTACTACACTGTAACCTTGACCTTTTCTATCAAGTAGAACTAGTTCTTGTACCCACGCTCTAAAAATTTATTGTTTGGGCTTGTTGGGCTAGAAACCCATCCCTATCCTGGGTCAAATCCAATTTGAGTCATTTCAGTAATAATTAACCACTTATAATTTGTTGCAAAAACATTGTGGACATAAAACTTTTTTTTTTTCTTTTCTTATACTTTGGCTCCCCTTTGCTCAAAATATTGGGTCCATCCCTGCCACACCCAAATTTAAACTTTGCTTATGTGTCAACTAATAATTGGATTTCATCTTTGACAAGTGGGTCCACCACGGGTACCTATGCATGTTTTGTCAATTTATGCACTAATCATGAGTCAACACTTAAGCATGGTACAAATTTTAGTGTGAGGAGAAGTGTGTTCCTAGAATTATTCAGATAAAAAAAATAAAAATAAATAAATAAAAAAAGGAAGAAGAAGAAGAAGAAGAAAAATGTATATTACTCAGGTGACAATGTTTCAAGAATCCATGGAAAATAGTATAATTATACGCTCACATGCCACATGTGATAAAGATCAGATGATGATTTTTATTTTAGAAAAATTACACTTTATCACTCTAAACTATAAATTAGATTACACTTTACACCCTAAATTATTCGAATGCACACTTTGCACTCTAAACTATCACACTTATCACACTTTGCATCTTGGTGTTACTTTTACCGTTAAGTTTGATAAAAATTAGTAACACATGACTTGCATATAATTTTTACTTAGGTGGCACACTGTTTAAAGACCAAAAACAATTAAAAACAAATGCTTTTTTTTTTCAAGTCGATCTCTCGCGTGCATACAGGTCCTCCCCTCTCTCTAGCCCAGCAGGTCTTCTCCTGTTTTTCATTGTTCAATTGCTCTTCTCCCCAAATCAAACATACACGTTATCTCTAAGTCCAAAACAAAATCATAAGCGGTACCAAAACAAAGTAATCTAACATCTTCAGTTTTGCAAATCAGATATAAAAGTATTACGTGAGAGTGACTACTACTGACACCACCAGACGATAAACATTGACAAAGTAGAACTAAAAAACGCTTAAAAGGCTGCACTATTACTAAGGCTAGTCACATTCGGAAAGTGAACAAGCAATAGGAGAACTGTAAATTGCAGTATCATTATATTTTCGGTTTTGCACATTAGTTATAAAATACCACATGAGAGTGACTAGTATTGACACCACCAAATGCATTAACAAGATTTAAACTTCCCAAACATTTTTTTTTTGCAGCATTTAAACCAAAATTGATTGCTACAACAAATATACATAACCCATATTCCAATTTTATAACATAGCTAACAATCAAAATACAGTAAACAAAAAACGACCCAATTGAAAAAACAGCGAAAAAAAGAAATGGGTCATCATCAATGGTACCAAAACAAAGAATCCCATTTAATGAAGTTGTTGCAAATGTCTCAATGATTTGGGGATATAATTTAGGGCTTTGGAAAAATTTTGATTTTGGGACTTAAAGATAACTTGTATGTTTGATTTGGGAAAGGAGTAACTGAACAATGAGAAAGAGGAGAAGAGCTACTAGGAAGAGTTGTACGAGAGAGAGAGAGAGAGAGAGAGAGAGAGAGAGAGAGAGAGCATTTGTTTTTAATTGTTTGCGAAAAGGATGTTTTGGGCTTTAAACAGTGTGCAAGTCATATACTATTAATTTCTGTTTAACTTAACGGTAAAAGTAATGCCGGGGTGCAAAGTGTGATAAGTGTAATAGTTTAGGGTGCAAAGTTTGCATTCGAATAATTTAAGGTGCAAATGTAATTTAGTGCATAGTTTAGGATAGTAAAGTGTAATTTCCCCTTTTATTTTATTAAAATAAGATGAAATGCATTGAATTATAACAGTATAAGTCATTTTTTTTAGGAAAACAAAATAACTTTTAAAGAATAACTATTTTTGAAGGGTTATGAATTAACTTTGAATATTCATGATTTTAAAAAGTTGCTACTGACAATGAAGAGTCATGATGTTCTAATTAAAACTCTTTATTGTCGATATAAATCAAGGGTCTAAAACAAATCTCTTAGAAAGAAAACTTCAAATTATTGCCAGAAGTTGACCACTTTGTTGTATCTCAAATTTGCATTATTTTCCCATCATTAAATAGTGCTTAGATCATTAAACATAAGGGATATATATGGGGGGGGGGGGGGGGGGGGGGGGGGGCGGCCATTAATTGTATCAGAAAGATGGACTTCTATTTGAAATTTTTATCATGGCTAGGGTAACAAACGGTTTGATAGGATCGACGGTTGGTAACAAATTTCAGATTTTAAACTCGACCCACTAGTATATCCCCCTTCCCCCATCGCTCCTCCAATGGCTCATCTCTCTCATTTAAAGCTTACTCTCCTTCCTTGCCACCTGAGGTTATGTTTTCAACACCAACAACTACAAATCTAGCATCAGCGACCACCAAAGTCCCTCTTTCCCTGCGATCTACACCACCCTTTCCCTTTGCCAAACTCCCTGATTGTTCAATCGTCCTCACCATAAGTTGAAACCATCACATCCAAATGCCAATGTGAAAACCCAATTTGGTTAAGTGTTCTAACTTAGTCAAATGGTGATGGGTTTTGTTTCTCCTCACCATAGTGGTTGGTTGAGTGGAAAGTTTACCCCCTATCTAACTTTGATTGACCCATGACTAATCCTAATTTGAACTAAATAATTTACATCCACTTTGAGTAGATGATCCAAAATATTAATGACCCTTAGCCATTCACGAGCCAAACAAGTCAAGGGGCTATTAGTTATTAAAATATTCAAGTTCGCGCTTTTAGTAAAGAGAAATGATATGTTCATAACATTTTTACAACGAATCTTAAGTGGTAGGTTGTTACTGATTGTTATTGTTGGGACAAAAAAGTAAATCATTAGCATCGAGGAATCACATGTGTAGGCTTGACACATCCCAAATCACACAAAAGTTCCTAAATGTGATCAATGCTAGACAGAGTTATGATTGGTTTGATTTGCCCACCATTGGTGGGTTCTAAGGAAAGTAGGTTTTCATAATTGCTTTTGTTAAATTAATGCTCGCTAAATATCTCCACCCCGAGTTTATGGGTCCAATTGTAGAAAGTCACAATTCTCTTTCTTTTGGGCAAAAAACAAATGGAACTAAACAAAGTAAGTTCCTATAGTCAACAAGATCTTGTGTATACCCAAACTCAATAAAAGCTCATTTCCCAAAAATTAGGAGTGTCAATTTAGGTTAACGTGTTGGGTTCGTGTCATGTCAATGTAAGGGTATTTGACTAAATGTCTCAACTCGAATCTAGCTCATTCAATAATCATGTCATGACTTTTTAACCCTAACCTAACATGTTAATGAAGCGGGTTGACACAAGCTGGCCCACTTGACACGTTTAATAAATGGGGTCGTATTGGGTTGACACGAATGGAACCATTTTAACCTACTTAATATCAAATATAACATTCATATAGAAATAAGTTCTTTACATCCTGAAAGTAATATATACACTTTAAATCTTCAACCCACATTCAAAAGAACATAGTTCAACGAAAATATAACATTTATATAGAAATAAGTTCTTTACCTTTCAAAAGAAGTGCATACACTTCAACCTAAATTCAAAATAACATAGTTCAACAAAAATATAACATCCACAAAACTCACCAATTGTTAAGTATCAATATTGAAAGAGTTGGTGCAAACAGTAAATTGATCATGACTAGTGTTTATAAAGTTTCAATTTACAATTATATCACTTGTAAGTATTTGCAATTACCCACTTTTCTTTTTAAGTTTAAAGTATAAGTTATATATAAAAAGTATTTGACCAATCTAAAATAAAATGAATATTTATTTATTATACGAATTAAAAGGGTTATTTCAAGTTGACACAGATAAATTGATGTGCCAAAAGTGTCTATTACGGATCATGCAGATTGACCCGTTTATGACATATTTTTTATTGGGTCATTTATGACCCAAACCCGTTAAGACCCAACCCTAATCAACAAAAACCCATGTCGTGTTTGTGTTGTGTTCGTGAGTTGGGTCAAACATTGACACCCCTACAAAAAAATGCCTAACTACCATAATGTCACTTCCTCATTCGTTTCTTTCTTTTCCTCTCTTTTTGGAAATTTTTTTATTCTTTAAAATATTCATCTTTTACCTTTTTAAAAAATATATATATTTATATTGTCCTAAAATGCCTAATTATATTTTATTTTTTAACAAAATAAGCAATATATTTTCAAAAGGCCTTGTTAGCAAGTATCTCTAAAGCTAAGGAATATTAAATATTTAATTATCTCTCATAATCTCGTGCTTCCATATAGAGAAATTATATATTATGAAAATATAGAGAAAATATACATATAAATAATTTGTCATTAATGTAGAAAAGCTAATTTAAAATAATTATGTGTACTTCTTAAAATCAAGTTACTTTTTATCTTCCAAAAACAATAAATCAATTTCCTTTGACTTTTTGAAAGAGATAAATAAAATAATAAATTATTAAATAATTATTTTGAAATAATAAAATATTAAAAACATTATGTAACTTCTGTTCTCATGTATTTCTTAAGAAAAAGGAAGAGGTGAAAAAGACATCAAAGTTATAATAAGTGTTAAAAGTTCTGATTATGGCCAAAAATTGCATCTACTTTATTTAAAGATTTATTTTACAAATTGATATTAACCACTCTTTTTGTCTTTTCATTATTTTTTATTGGTTTGAAGAGATTTAACTTCTTTTTTTAAATAAGAGATTTAACTTGGACAAGAGAGTTTAGAATAGCTAGTGTTATCAATGGAAGAAAGTAAAAACTAAAAACTAGCTAATAAATTAATTAATGGAGGTAAAAATATCCAACTTTTTCTAAAGGGCAATATAGTCAGAAATAACAAAGGTACCCATAAAAGTTCGGTTATGACAGTATTAAAGTCAGAATCGAAAAACACACTCAGCTTTTTCGTTACCTTTCTTCCTTTGCTTTCTTCTTAGGTTCGTTCCCAGAAAACTAACATTGATCACTGTTTTTTTCTTTTTTTCTTTTTTCTAACAAAAAAAATAAATTGTTTTTTTGAAACCCTAAATTTGGTATGAAAACCAATTTGGGATCTTTTTGTATACTGAGAATTTTCCAAAAATAGCTTCGACCCATAAAAATTCCTGTTGTATAGAACAGATCTCTGGAAAGATTTTTCTGATACATAAATTTCTTTCCTTTCTTTTTTCAGGTCCTCAATCTTGAAGAACGCAGCTTATATCCTTCTGAAAAAGGTTCCAAATTTATATCTTTCTCTAATATTTACATGCAAAGATGTATTGTGTTTGTGTATGTTTGTGTTCATGTGTGCGTTTATTCTGTATGACACTCTTTTTGGGTTATGTTTCTTGGGAATGTGAATCTTTGTGGCATAGGTAAATTTGGTTGCCTTTTGAGCTATAATGGGGTTTGTGCTGTTTGATTCAATAATAGTCATATCATTGTTAGGTTTGAATTTAATCTGTTAGATATTGTCTGCTTCTCCTCATGATTAATAGATGGAAGATCTCTTGTACAGGTTGTGAGGTAAGTAAATCCTGGTTTGAAATGAAAGTGCAAAAAGGCCTATTTTTGTATATGCTTATGCTTTGTTGGGTATAAATTTCCAACCTTTGTATTGAATCTCAAAAAAAATTTCATCTACCCAAAAAATAGAAGCTCATAATTACTAATGTCCACCCATTTTACTATTTTTCTGTGCACATCATTGTTTATATATCTGCACCTAGGAGCTTCTGCTTGGTTCTGAATGATAAATCAAGAGGTCTGTTGTTTTGACGAATTTTCTTGTAATTTTGATGAACTCAGAATCAAAATTTTATTTGTTTGATGTCTTTCATTATTGGGAATGATAAAGTTAAGAGTCTACTGCCCTGTTGACAAGGTAGATTTTACACTGGTTGATGGCCAATGAGCTCTAGCTCAACTGGCACCTTCCTTCTTGTAAGTGCTAGGTGGAGGGTGAGGTTGCGGTTCAAGCTCACTGGGAGCTTGTGTAACTTACCATTTAAAAAAAAAAAGATTTTACACTTGTTGATGCAAATTCCATTCATGCATTGAATATTAAATAAAATTATATCATATTGACTATTCATTTCAAAATATGTGCCTAATTCTAATTTATATGTTTTGTTATGGTTGCATTAAATTGAAGGAATTAAGTTTTGTGTTATTAGTTTGATCAGAATGGATCAGCAAGGACATAGCCAGGCCCCATCTATGGGAGTGATTGGTAGCGGAGCTCAATTGCCATATGCCACTAACCCATATCAGACTGGTCAAATGACTGGGGCACCAGCTCATGGATCAGTGGTTACATCAGCTGGGGCTATTCAATCTACAAGTCAGCCTTCTGGAGCTCAGCTTGCACAACACCAACTTGCTTACCAGCACATCCACCAGCAACAACAACAGCAACTTCAGCAACAACTCCAAACCTTTTGGGCAAATCAGTACCAAGAAATTGAGAAGGTGACTGATTTCAAGAACCATAGCCTTCCTTTGGCAAGGATCAAAAAGATTATGAAGGCTGATGAGGATGTAAGAATGATATCAGCTGAGGCACCAGTAATATTTGCCAGGGCATGCGAAATGTTCATCTTAGAGTTGACCTTGCGATCTTGGAATCACACAGAAGAGAACAAAAGGAGGACACTTCAAAAGAATGACATTGCAGCAGCAATCACAAGGACTGATATCTTTGATTTCTTGGTTGACATTGTGCCAAGGGAGGATCTGAAAGATGAAGTGCTTGCATCAATCCCAAGAGGAACAATGCCTGTTGGAGGGCCTGCTGATGCTCTCCCTTACTGCTATATGCCATCTCAGCATGCTCCACAGGTTGGGACTCCTGGGATGATCATGGGTAAGCCTGTGATGGACCCAGCTATGTATGCTCAACAGTCGCATGCCTACATGGCTCAACAGATGTGGCCACAGGCACCAGACCAACAGCCATCGCCCTCAGATCATTAGTAGCTGTTGCATGGAAGCTGAGTAGCGTAAGTATTCTTTTCCATTTATTGCCGGGTTGTGTATGAAAGCTGAAATAGTTAAGTGGTCATTAAACCTGTTTTAGTAAAGATCAGTGTTTTTGCTTTAATTTCACTTTTCTTTCCCCCATTTTTTTTTTCTCTCTCTCTCTCTCTCTCAAAATTTGTCTTCTGTCTTGCCAAGACCCTTGGAGCTCAACTGGCATTTTTTGGTATTTCCAACAGAAACATTCAAGGATCAAGTCCCCGCATCCAACTATAAAAATAAATAAATAAATAAAATTGTATCTTGTCTTAGATTTTTCTGATGAAAATTGGAACTATGGGGATTTAGATAACCAAATTTTACATTCTTCTCTTTTTGATAAGACAAATTTTATGATCTTCTCATTTATCATGACATGGCATTTATTTCACTTCATAAATTTAGCTGTAGTTTTATGGATAATTCCCATGCTACAATGTTTTTTTCTCATAATAAATTTGGCTTGCTTTATTCTAGTCAGAACTCTAGTTGTTATGTTGACTATTCATCCTTTGACACCTTAAAGTCTAGTTTTTTGTCATTCTCTTTTTAGATTAAGAGAGGTATAAACACAAAAAATATGCCATTTTACTTTGGAGTTGTCACTGCTGGAGGTTGTGCCCTTTGAGTTCTACATTTGGGTTTAGCAAAAGCAACACCAAGTAAAAGGGACGATCTAAATATCTTGGACTTAAGATGGATCGGGCTGTAGGCTCTGAGAAAGTTTTCTCGGGGAAGGAATAAAAAGAAGCTTGCTACATACTCCAAGCCTCCAATCCCTTGTGTGGATTTTTCCCTCCCTTTTAAAATATATATGAGAAACCTGAGCATGCTATATTGATTTTAAAAATCTTACATGAGTTCCTGCACTTGTCAGTCAAAATATCCTCTAATGCAGTGAGGCATTTTGCACTTTTTGTAAACATAAAGATGAGTTTACTTAATGTTTAGGTGGATTTGATATGTTTTGAACATAAAAATAATATTTTTTATCTTTTATTCTTGTTCTTCTAGGACTGTTGTTTCCGTGTCTCGCATTTCATGTACGTCTGTTTTTTGCTGACCTTTTTTTTTTCTTCTTTTTTTGGCAGAGTTGTTGTTTCTCAAGATATCTGGGGAATGTCAACGCACTGTTTAGGGACGTCTTAGTAATGAAGAAGTACATTCAATCAAGATTTGAGCTAAAGACAAGCAAACTTTATGTAGATAACTATGCTTGAGAAGAATAGCCAATCTTGATTGGGCTGGATTGAGCTGGAGTTTCTTTCTTGCTTGTTTTATTTCTTTCTTGTTTTAGCCAAAACTTGTTACTTAAGATGAATGAATAGAAATCTAACTAAAAAGTAATGCCTCCATCTATGATGAGCACAAATGAAACAATAGTTTTCTTGTTCTATGAATTTGTTTCTTTCTTTGCCTATGCAAGATGATTTCCATCTAGCTAATAGGAAGTAATAGTAGCAGTTGGGATGTTGGAATTATGTGAAATTGTCATCGAAGGCCTGGACTGCCGTGCAGGCAAGGTGCTTTGTATCTTATAAGACAGAGATGCAACTTTTCTACCAACATAATCTAGTGCCAATCAGTAGGCTGGGAACTAATACCTTTGTAATGAAAATGCTCAGAAGATATTTGTGTAATTCTTCCATGCCCCAGTTGATTCGACATCGGAGAGTTTTGTTAGGTAGAACCTCTGAGTGGTTAAACCTACCCAAATTGCCTTCTTGGAGATGACAATCAAAATGAGCCCAAGACACTTCTAAAACATTTTTTTTCTAGGATAAGGGCTACACAAACTTTTGAAAATTTTATTTTGCATGCATTATTTAGGTAATCCTTTTGAGTGGGGTCTTCCTTCTGTGCGATACAATTTTACTGTTGCTTTTCTTTAATTGGGAATTTCCTAAGCGCCAGGAAAATCACATGCTGACTTTTGCTAGAAATCGCATGTGCATCAAGGGGTTGACATACTTTGTTGAATGGGCTAGAGCACCTGAATTTGGGTACAAAAACCTTATACAATGAGATGATGCCCAGAAATAAGGGTCAACATGCTTAATCTCTATTACTAATTTTTGTATTCGTATAAACAAGAATAGTCAGCCATGATTCATCCTCAAATATTCTTTCGGAAATCCTCTATGACATGGGTTTGGATTTGTTGTAGGGTATATCAGGGGCCAGAGAAAGGAGGTTATGGAAGGCGTAAAACTAAGCCACTGTCGCATCAAAATCCCAACAGGAAAACAATATTTAAGGAAAATAAAATTAACAACAGATGGAGATGATATACAATGGTTCTTAAAACTCATCAACCTAGAACTTCTAAACAGAATATACAGTGACCCCTCTAATGCATTAAGATGATGAATTTTAACAAGACATGAGGTTATTGATCATTTTGATGTCTCCCTTTCATCACAATTCCCTCAAGAACCCCGTCAGTGCCAAAATTACCACAGAACTGTTGAGGATCAACTGGACCAGGCAGCTGAAATGAGATGGAGAAGTGTCCAGGTGGACAGAGGTTATGTGTCTGCATTTCAAACACTTGGGAGTACCTGTACACTGTTTTCTCCCCAGTCGTTGTCACTCCTTGTATCAATACTTTGCCATCAATTTCAACTTCACAGCTAAATTCCCCTGCAGTGAGAGAAAAATCATATCAATCATTGATAGTAAGACCCATCAGGGTGAAACAAGAGGCTATAAGAGCAATAGGGAAACACTGGATGATTTTGATGTCAAGTTAACACTTTCAGTCATCAAAACAACGAAGACATCACCAAAAATAAAAGCAGAAAGATTGGGGGGGTGGGGGTTGTGCCATTCTCCTATACACTGCTATGAAATTAAAATTCCATTCCTTAAGATTTCCTAAATTTATAAAATATATAATGCAAATAAACAAGAGGAGTTTCATATATTTAGAATGCATGATACAAAATCTCAGTCCTAAAGACATTTTACAGCTACCACGGAGAGCAACTATGTCATAAGTAATTTTTTTAGTCCTAATTAGTAACTTACTTTCATCTCTTTTCACTCCTGGAAGAGACACACGAAAGAGGTACGAGTCGTCACATTCCCCAATGTCCATGAGTCCTATAACTGGTCCCACCTGTCCCATGGCTGCACTCCCAGTCAATGCAAATCCACTTTTGGTAGCAGCTACAATATTAGTCCACTCTTTTTTAGTTGGGTGAGAAGGAAGAAAAATCATAGCCGGACCAACTTTCTCCATGGGATTGGAATCATCTTTAGTTGGCAAAGAAGCCATATAACTATACATCATAGGTTTACCACTATATGGCACACTACTGATAGGTGCCACAAAATGGAAATGTTGCTGATGATGCTGTGGGTTGAGGATATCATCTATGCGTCTCGTTTTCTGAGAACCACGGGAAGAACTTGGGGTAGGCAACTCTCTGTTAGACTCATCCTCCTGCACTGCTGCATTATGTAAGCCAGCACCATATATAGAAGTGTGCAACCTTGCTGCATCTCTATCCAAAAGAAAATCCTCCAGCCCAGTTAGCCTCTTAAACCTTTCAATATCCTCTGGCTTAATGTAAACGATCTCCGGGTTGTTAATAAATACAATGTTCTCAATGATTTTATGTCGATTTTTGAACCTTGAATGAGGATGCAATTGCAGAGGAAAGAGATCAGGAAATTGAGGGTAATTGGCAGCAGGGTCCTGTCCCTGAACAGGGACATTTCCTTCAAAGAACTGGTACAACAACGGTAATTTTACGGCGACAGATTCAGCAGCCTTCCTAAGTACATAATAGTACACCCGTTCTACTTCCACTGTTTTCATGTGGGT
The DNA here is from genome assembly GCA_019022515.1 of Quercus aquifolioides. Taxonomy (NCBI): domain Eukaryota; kingdom Viridiplantae; phylum Streptophyta; class Magnoliopsida; order Fagales; family Fagaceae; genus Quercus; species Quercus aquifolioides. The sequence goes on along the minus strand of CM032330.1, from coordinate 15,367,142 downwards.
CCCAGCTAGATGATCAGAAGTATATGGAGGAAGTCCCTCAGCTATTCTTTGCAAAACTGACTTTTGCGGCCTCTCCCCTTTGAGATCTGGGCCAAAGTAAGTACCCATGATGAAGTACAAGAGGAAAAGCTGATTATCATCTAGTATATGACTTTGTACATTGTTAGATTCTAATCCCCCAGAAGTAATAGGTTCAGTAACCTGAGATGAGCCATCCATTGCCACTAGTGATGTAATAAATCAGAGGTCTGCATAATAATGCCACAAAGATTATTAGAATTGAACAAGACGACAAGACACAATGATTTTAGTTATAAAAAAGAGTTTGACAAAAAGCATAGCATCAATAGATGAGATGAAATACATGCAAGTAAAGTTACTAGAAAGAGTTTAGCATTGAGGCTCCTACGTTCTTCACTAAATTCTTTTTTGATAGATTCTTCACTAAATTCTTTGTCCTATATGGTAAACTCTGCAGCATTTGAGGGCATGTAATGCACAATACCATGACTTAAGGGTACTATATTTAATGGAATCTATAAAAATCCCTTTCAAATGATTAATATCTTCAAAAGTTCAATCTTTGTTAGAAAGAGCATGCTGCATTGTCCAATACCATAAAGAATGGAAACCAAATTTATATTTTCATAGGTCATCAGAGAAGAAGGGGAAGAAGGTGCAGCTGATCTTAGAGAATCATTTTAAGATCTTGACAAAGGCCAGTAGTCCAAACACTGTTAAAGAAAAGAACAGCTACTATGGGAGTGAATTTTAGCTCTGAACCAACACATATCAACATCCACACTCTAAACAAAATTCTAAAAGCCACACCCTTTGTAGAACCAATACACTGAGATGTTCCCAAAGAAGGTTTCAGAACACAGATGTGATGTGCTAGATAGCACCCAGAATAGATGGTCTAATTATCCTTGAAGCACCCTTTTAAGTGAAGATTTACCACAAAATTGACATATTAAAATCCATTAGTTATATTCTTGAAATAATTACAATCAAGAAATTACACTATGGTTATCACAAATGGCTAGAAAGAATCTGGATAACACTATCAAAGAGGGATTTGCGATGTTTTGGACACAATATGAGTATCTTGCTTTAAAAACACAACTAATACACCTCTTTGGGTAGTTTTAGCTGATGCAAGTCTTGAAAGCATATCAAAGGAATTTTAAGTTCATAGATCATATGGAGATATTCAATGAGTAAAGTTGTTGTAGAATGTGCTTCTTCTTAGTTGGAAAATGAACCTTACTACTTTGCTAAACACGAAATTGGTAGCTGCAGAATTATCTAGATAGTAACAGTCCAACATAGAAGGAATAGGAACTCAGTTTGTTTACATATAGTTGGGAGTGTTATTCGTCACAAGCATGAGGGAAAAATATTGCTAGCTATTAACAATACAAATCAATTTTATGTGAATCGCAGCAATATGCAGATTAAATTAAAAAGACATTTAAAACATAAACCCATTGATGATTAAGGCATGCAGCTACACAAAATGGGGAAAATTCCAACTATAGAGTAATATTCAGATCAAAGACAATTAAATATGCTTAACTATCCAAATTAAAAAGGCATTTAAATATGCACTACCAAATCATTTGACAATATTCCATAAATTTCAGATTTTATACGCTGAATTCATAAACAGTATATTAAACATGCATATCATTATCTTCACTATCAGAAATTCTTTCATCAATTCAGGCCCTCCAATTTCAGGAGAGAAGAGTTACTTTTCACCTTTTTTGTGAAGACTGTAAAAGAAATTATTTACTGATACTTATTTTCACATACCGGAGGAGGTAAAACCATACTACAGTTATAAATAAACTTGTTAGTGTATCGTGTGTATTGCACTGCCCATATTTAATAAATAATTGATTTGGTTAAACATTTTGGGTTGTTCCCCAAGGGAAAAAAAAATACTAGAATACATGAATTGGTATACATCTAAATGAACTAACCAATATATACAGGCCGTGACCCCAATGTGACCTAATTGGCAATTATGTCAGTATGTCAAGGTTTTTTACATTCTTAACTGCTCACAACACTTCTTTTACTTTATTGAAATTGGAATATAGATTAGGGCCAGCCTATGCTGATAACTATATGCATTAGACAATGTAGCTTTGTATCTCCTATAATTCAAACAATAGTAGGCACTTGAGAAGGCTTTGCGTGTGTACGTGTGTTGTTCGGACTCAAAATGATTTCTGCTGATGATGAAAGAGCCCATTATCAGCAATTTTACAGAAACCCAAATTAAACTGGAAGCTTTTAAAAAATATGGCCCTATTGACAATAATTCAGGAAATATGTTTAACCGTTAAGGCAGAAAGATTTAACAGGCTGTCATCAAATTGTGGTTTTTGGCTAGTGGTAAATGAAGAATAAACAAGAAGTCAGAGAATACAGAAGAAAACAAATCACTCAACTAATTTTGCAGGGAAAAAAAAATCTATGGGCCTTCACTTGATAGACAAAATGAGCATACTGGACAGGATCCGTTTTTTCTCGAAACTAAAAATCCTATGAAGGTACGTTAACAAACTTTGCATGGGCCAGAAACATGTCACACAAGAATGACAGGCATAAGATACATAAAAAACTTTAGCAGGGACCAACAAACAATGTGGACCTTGATTTATTTTCAACCTCATTAAACTAATGAGTAATCTACAATTTCATTGCTTATGACACAATTAAAAATTATACCACTTTGCCTTGTATATGAGAGTTTATTTTGCAAAAAGATTTGCCAACTTAATCTCTGTCATGGGAATTTGGAGCCCGATTCTGACAATATTTTGTGAACATTGCTAAACAGCAACTCAAGAAAGATGACAGGATTATTATCTTGCTTATATAACATGTATGTAAAATGGCCTGAATGATCAAGGAAAATGAAAAGGCAAGTCAACCAAGACTTAATCCCAACTTTCAATATTTGAAATGGATTGTGAAACATTATGTTGTTTCTTTATATATTCATGGAATTTAGAAATTCAGTCAACTTGGATGAATCCTGTAATTGTAATTGGCATGTAAAAGTTCAGCCTTGAATACAAAAACTTGGATAATATAGAATATTCAGCTAATAAGTTCATATTTTGATCAAGGTATTGGATAATCAATCAAAACACAGTGAGTTTGAGAAAAAGAGTATTGAGATGGTTGCTTTGGATAATGTCAAGATTTTAAACATTTAACAGAAGAATACGAAATGTAAAAAGTTTAATCCAAAACCCACCATAAAATAAAAAATTAACCGAGTGAAAGATTTTGTCAGCGTTTACAAACAACAAAACAGATCAACACACTTTTTTTTTTTTTTTTTTTTTTGAGGTTGAAAAATTCTCATGACTATGATATATACTTCAAATAGAAATCAAATACAAAGAAACAAAATGACTAGTCCATATAGCATACATCAAACATGCAAACTTGCATTCAATGAAACACCACCTTAATCACTACATGACATGGAAATAAATTCATTCCTCAAAATCTCAACTTGCACGAATAGAAGCCAAGCTCAAAGTAAATTAAACAAACCCATTTAATTCCAAATGCTATCAAAGGCATATATAACTAAGTCAGGACTCATGCAGCAACCAAAGACACATGCAATTAAGGATAGTTCACCTTAGTCACCAAACCAAACAAGGCATTGGGTTATTCCTTAAAATTCTCAAATGCCCATATACAAAAAAGTGGTGGGAAACACAACCAACCCAATATTACTGCCAGAAAAATAGTAAAATTGACCCAGTAGCAAACACTACATGCCAAACACAAAGGTCTTCTTATTAAATCCCCACGTGAAATTCAGGTACAACCCAGAAATCAATTCTCAAGCTTATAAGAAATCCAAACCAAACAATAGCCAATGAATTCTTTAAGAAAAAACACACAAACATTGAGAGATAAGAGTTTAAGGAGAAGAAACTAACCAGAGAGAGGTTCTAAAACTCAAGCCAATAGGGTCTTTTTTGTTTTTGGGTTGGTGTCACTAAAACAAGTAAAGAGCATTAGAAATGCGCAGGGGTGGTGAGTATCTCATTTGGGAAGGAAAACACAGAGGCAAGAGCAGTGTGGCACCTTTGGGTTTGGCCCGTTTGGGTGGTGACATGACATCAGTTTAACCAAAAAAGTAATGAGGTTTCTGTTTGCTTTTAGGGGGCTATTGGGAATTATGTTTTAAAAAAAACTGGTGGGCCCAGTACATTTTTTTTGCTGAATGTGGGCCCAATACTCGGTATTAATAGCCTAATCATGCTTATGTTAGATTAAAATAATTTTTAGTAAAAAAATAAAACCTTGCAGTTGAAATATGGCGAATTGACATTTTTCTTATATTTTAAACAAAGTCGTTCAATATTTAAATTCTACTCTTTTGTCTATTGAATTATCTTTTGTCTCACACCAAAAATTGATTGGTATTTTGATTTGATAATAAAGAGTAATTATTAGGAGCAGACACCATAGGTTGAAACTCTCTAAAAAAAAAAAAAAAATCCTCTCTCTCTCTCTCTCTCTCTCTCTCTCTCTCTCTCTCTCTCTCTCTATATATATATATATATATATATATATATATATATATATATATATATATATATACTGTTTTCCTAGTATAAGAGCTATCAGTGTAATTAGGTAAATTGTACTTAGACCCAACATTTATATCAATTATAATCAAGATTTTCACCAATTTTGTATTGTTATTGTCTAGTACTAGCATTTTATTCAATTTGATTTTCTCAAAAAACAGAAATTAAGAATAAAAAAGCATTTTCAATTTTTCATTAAAAAAATTAAAATAAAAGGTACATAACTATGCAAAATTTCATTTTGTTCTCTTTTTTATTAATATTTCTAACTATTAAAATAACATTAAATATTAACATAGCTATATCTATGCAAAAATTTTAAACTTTTCCACATCTAAACAATTACTTATCTTGAAACAATGGGGAAAAAAATCTATGACCATGCATGTAGCACATATGATGAGACTAATTATTAATTACTTGAGTTATTTTATTATTTATATTACTATTTAAGGGTTTTTCTTCATTGGATTCTTACTTTTTAATGCCCAAAATATCATAAAATTCACATGTTTAGAAAGTTTAAATTGTAGGGTTAAACATGTAAAATTGCTGATTTTAAACTCCAAAATTTTAGATAATTTGAAAAAAATAGTTTCTCCATCCATGTTTCTCCTATCCACATTTCAAATTTAAATTCCTAAATTTTGGCCTCTTTTTTATCTCCCTTTTTAATACTAAAATTTATGGTTTTTTTTTCCTAATTACCAAAACAAAATGGCCAAAAGTTTTGGTTAACTAATTTCAACTTTTTTTTTTTAATAGTTATAAACGGTTAGAAACAATTTTAAAGTGCCAATAACTACGTTTGACATATCTTTTTTCTAAAAATTAGTTCACCCCATCTCTATTTAGATATATCTCACATGTTTTTTTTACATATGCTTTTGGATTGCCTTAATTTTTTAGTCACTTCATCACCATCTCCAATTTCAGAAAGGTTTGTTTCCTTTACATTGTTGAAATTATTATTTTGTATGTTTGTGTATTTTTTTTTTTTGCAATTTTCTACTAATTTCACCTTTTTAAATCTCTTTCAACAGTTCCTTTGATTTCCTCAAATTTTATCTCGCTTTGAAAAATTATGACACTAATCTAAAAAAAAAAAAAAAAAGCCTTATTGCACACGCGTGTGATGAAGCTAGTATTGTCTAATAACTTTAAAGCTATCTTACCTTTATCACCTTGTATTGAGTTTCTTATTTTTGTTTTCTAAGATTTATATAAAAGAGTTTTTTTTTTTTTTTTAATAAAATTTTTGGGGTTAGAAGTTCTAATACAGCTACTCGAGTCGAACCCTACTCCTCCTAATACCCCAAGCACTTATGTGCATGAGAGGTAGCAATATGCCTAAGAGGTGGTTGGTTAAGATTTATATAGAAAAGTTTGAAGACCCATTTCAATTTTACCTATCACACTCTTTGGGCTGTCAAAAGCTCTTTAGTAGAATTTGCCATGTTTAGCAATTATGATAAAGGCCTTAAAGTCTTAAACCATTTCAGCTTTTAATAAAAATGATAAATTGAGCCAAGAGTTTTGTAGCTCAATTAACATTTTTTGGTGTTTCAAACAAAAATGTTCATGGTTTAAATCTCTTCTTCCCTAACTATCAAATTATAAAAATATAAGAAAAAAGACATAAACCTCCATTCTTATTTTCAAATTAACACTCAACACGCCACAAATTTTTAGAGAAAGAGTTAATAATAATATTAATTGATGATGCACAAGATTAATGGCCACATGTTTAGCACTAACTCATGAGAACTTGCATGAGTAAATACTGTACTGCTCAAGATAGGCATCAATGTGGTATTGGCCAAAACTTCTCCTATACTTCCTTTTTTTTTTTTTGGTTGATGAAAGGACAAGTAACTTTATTAAGATGGAAATAAATTCAATACATCTTGAGTCAAAGCCAACTTAATGATAACTGGATTCTCTTTTACCCAAGTTACAAAACTACCAATCCTTATGGCATATTTTGCTAAAATATGCACTAATTTATTACCTCCCCACTTAATATGTGACATTTGCATAGACTGAAAAACTTGTAATTTATGACAGATCCCATATACAATATTAGAGATGGCCATCGGTGGATTACTCAACTCTCGCACAGCATCAGAGAGTAGAAGTAACAACATCCCAAGCAAAATCAACAGGTTTCTTAAATTAGCAATAAAAAAATTTGCTTACATGTAACTAGAAGTGTTTTAGGTGTGTTTTTCATACCTCTCAAATTCATCAGCCCGATAGTATTTGTATACAAATGACCTTTGAGATTGCAACCACATTACCACACAAATGATTTGATCATGGGGCGTGTCAAAGATTTTGGAATCATGGACAAAATGTTTGGGGGAAACATGCATAATGGTCTAGTGTAAATTCATGTGAGTGTCAATCTGTTTCATGTATCAAGTTCATGTGCTCTAAGAATCCCCTTTGAATTGGGGATCATCCATCCTTTCTACTAAGCATCCTGATGATATTAATTGTCTGCGCTGATTATGGATAAAGATACTTGATGACCTTATTCCCATTAGTTGCACCCATTCCCGTTAGGGTATTTTGTAATTGCATGCAACCTCGAATTTCCTATCGTGACGTTTATTGTGAAGATGGTTCAACAACTTTTTTCGCCACATATTGTTTTCCTATTGGGTCCATGAATCATCTCATGTTGTTTTCCTAATAGAATTCACATGCCATAAGAGGGTAGATGCATGCACTAGTTGCATAATATACAATTTTTTTTTTTATATTTTATTTTAAATAAGGGTTATATTGAATTGAATGTATTTTTAAAAGGGTAAAACTTATAGACAGTATTTTAGATATCATTCATCGGTTTCTTGCTTAAATTTCAGTCATTTTTGTTTGTTTTTCAGTGTTTTTTTTTTTTTTTTGGCATGTGAAAAAAGTCCGGTTGGGTATCTCTCCAACCCCAACATTCTCTCACCAAATCTCAGAAGAAAGAAATTTGGCCTCAATAAAACTATAATTCAGGTTTTTCTTCTCAAATCAATGTTGATCATAATCATAAAAATTGGTCAATACTCTAAACTACAACTTTCTCACAACGCCATTCAAAAAGCAAGGCACCCGTTTGGCAAAATATTATAATGGGCTAGGTCAACCCAACAGCTGTGCAAACAAACTATGGCCTATGGGCACCATGATTTCCTTAGAAGAAATTTGGCTTAACCAACAATACACACTCTTTTTCTTTCTAAAATTTTCTCTCTTTAAAAGATTTCATTCTCGTTGTTATTTCTTTCTTCTTCTTCCCCCCCACCCCCGCTTAAATTCACCATTTAACATTGTTTTGTTGAATTGTATAATTCATACAGCTAGCTAAAATTTAAGAAGATACAGTATCTAAGTTTTACTTTTTTTTTTTTTTTTTTTTTTTTTGAGTACAGAAAAATGGGGGTTTTTATGGTTATATTGCACCCCCGGGCAGGGAGCCAGTGGCCTCGGGGTGAGTAAGGCGAGGACATCGCAGGCAGACCACCCTGTACCCTCTGTGTGGGAGTCACCTCATCTCTGAGCACACCTCACCACTAAGTTTGCCCACCAACGGAAACTTGCTGGCAGCGGGACTCGAACCTAGGTGGGTTAGACGAAGCGTTCGAATTTTACCAGCTGAGCCAAGCCCCCGTTGGCAAGTTTTACTTTTTTACAAATCAAATGAGATATAAATCAAATGAGATATAATTATTAATTAGTATGATTTTAATAATTAATTTCCACAATAGTAAAAAAGACAGGGTTACATTCTTTTTAAAAATTTAAAAATTAAATTAACATAACCAATCATTTAAAGAAAAGTTTTTAAATATTTTAAAAAAAAATCTTAAATACTAAAATCGAAATTTGTCCTTTTTTTTTTTTCCTCCTAATCTCTCCAACTTTTTTCTGTGTCTTATTACACACACACCCTTTAAACCCCAGGAGTATACGATACTTCTGAAGCACCCGATAATTTCCTTCCACCCCCAAGGTCTACTCCATCTATATAAGACCTTGACCAAACAGTAAAGAAAAAAAAAAACAATACCCATCTGATTTTCTCAGTCCAAAATCTTACAGAGCTCCCAAAAAACTCGCCTCTGCAATCACTCCCCACCAAAAAAAAAAAAAAAAAAAAAAAACTCAGTTCTCTGCTCCAACTATGGCTTCCTCTATCAGGTAAATTAGTAAATACATTCATAATATTGTAAACATCTTCATCATACATGCATGCATAGATTCATATCTTTATACATATATACAAACTTAGATAAATGCTTGTCCTTTTGAATGCCCATCTTTGCTTTTTGTAATTTGGTATTTGGTCTTTTTTGGGTCTTCTTGGTAAATGCCATGCTTTGTGATGTTGATACAGTAATGGGTATTTTTTTTTTCCTTTTGGAGTAATGATTGCAAATGCTTGATGTTAATTTATTTTGTTTAATTAGATTCCATTTACTGTGTAATGGTTTTGAAGAAAGTTTCTTAATGTTATAAAGATCTCATTTTTATTATTGTTAATTATTATTAATGTTGGTCTTGTTGATTACATAGAGCAATTTGCAAGGAAATGAAATGATTGGAAAAGAAAAAAGGAATTAGTTTGTGTTGTTTCTCTAGAGAGTTGTTCAGTTTAATGGTTGATTTTTGAATCTGATTTTTCCATTATAGTACAAGTAGTGGCTGATTGGTTTTGGGATGGTTAGGGCCTGTTTGGTAGTGTGAATGAAAATTAGTTTTATTCAAGAATTGTTTTGTAACAGATGGGAATGAACTTTGTTTTTTTGATTGTTGTTTTTGGGTCTCATGCCGTAGTTAGTAGGGCGCAATCCTGCTAAAGAAATACAATCTTTAAATGTCCTGAAAATTGCCTGTCATGTGGAAATTAGTTTGGAAACAATTTTTGATGGTGTCTTACACTTACTAATTGGGTTTCCCGCGTATTTTTGAAGTCTTCTATTTGGGGAAACGTTGAAAATTTTTGTTTTTTGACGCCAGATGGGCCAATAAAGATATGTTTCCCATCATCGGAAGCCTAAAATTGTTGTACTTTTGTTACCAAATGGACCAATCAATATAATCTCTTGCATTATCAAGAACGACACGTCATTACATTTTTCTCTCCTAGTTTTGGAACCTATATCGGTAGTTTTTGTGACCAAACAGGCCAATTAGGATCCCTTTTTTTTTTCCTTTGAATTATCATTTTGTCAGCAAATGCACTGACAAAGATTTGCTTTTGCTGTTGTAAAATTTTCATCATTTTAGTTTGGAAAAGATGATAGATTGTACAAAGTTGCTTAGGAAATATGAACCAAATAGGGAAGTCTGATTAAGTTTTGAAAAAAAAAAAAAAAAAAAAAAAAACCTCTGCAGGGCAGTCAGCCCCATTTCATTTAAGCCATTTCAATGACAACAAAACATAAGGCTATACATTGTGGGATTTCCCTACCACTAAGTGATAAGATGTTGAACAAACTCATAATTATTCTGTAGAAAATTAACTTAAGCATAAGATTGTAGGAACAGGTGTTCTCCATATTTGTATTTCCACAAAACTATTTTGCAACTAATTAAAAAGTGCCAACTGAGGTCCTGTTTGGAAACGTGAGTCACTTCCATAGCCTCCTAAGTTAAATATGCATTTAAAGGAAATTGCCACATCATGATCAAAGTGAAACCTTGAAGAAGAAAGCACTAGTTGCTTTTTGGTATAAGTTGAAAGGCTCCAACTCCATCTTAGGGATTGAAGGAATCGTGTCCTTGGAGGTATATTTGCAGCACTATAGTTTTGAAGTCGTGCTTCTCCTTATAAAGTTAATAAAAATGGGATTCATCTTATGATTTGACATTTTCCTTTTTTTCCTATAATTTTAGCTGTTTGGGGAGAGTGGAATGTAGGTTCTTTCCTTTGTGAATAGCGCATGTGCTCACAGGCATGCCAATGTGCTCTATCCCAAATGGCACCTCCTCCCTTGTAAGAGCAAATTGGAGGTGGAGGTGGAGGTTGTGGATTCAAGATCCACCGGGAGCATGTGTTCACATGCAGGCAGCAAAGACATGTACAAGAAAGTGGAGGTTCTTGCACCTACCTAGTCATTCATCTGTGCAAGAACACACTCCTCACACACATATCAACTACTTTGACTTCCAGACATGGATTATAGGCAATTACTGTCTATACACTTCTGGCTTCAATATGATTATCTGTCACTAATGTGAACACTCTCCTAAATATTCATTACATAAATTGGCACTTCTGTTTTAGGAAAAAAATTCATCATCTGATCAGAAGGGTGAATTTGTGGAAAACAAATAAATGACGCAGGAGTAATTTGGAAAGGAAATAGTAAGTTGAAGCGATCAGAAAATTGCCTCTTGATAACATGAATTGTTTTAAAGTCAAGCTTATAGGTTTTAGCCCTAGAAAACCTCTAGTCGATGTTAAATATACTTGGACATAATTTGCCCAAGGAAAGCATATCTCACCTGCAATGGGAAATGTGATTGAATTGGGTTCTCAATATCCAAGAAGAAGATAGAGATGAAGATGAAGACTGCGAATTCATTAGGATAATGTGATTGAATTGGGTCTACAATTTACCAGAAAACCAGCCTTCCTGATTATGACCAGAAGGTGTTTTAGGTTTCGATGGGAAACCATCCTCTTGAAGTGTTTGTATGATATGTGATATTGTCAAATGATATTTCTTGTTGTGTGGTCTGCATGATTAGTAAACTGAGTATCTCTGTGTGTGTGAAGGTTGATAAGGAACATCCTTTACAAAATAGATTGATTTTGTAATGCAGTACAACTTCAGTTTGGTGATTTATCTTGTCGCAATATCAACTGGGTAGTTTTTTGGTTTATTTGTAGGTCTTTTAGGTTTTTGTCCATAAATAGTTCTCATTTTAAGATTTTCTATTGATGCATCGTTGAATGAGATAGATTTTGTTGGAGATATTAAAGAATCTCACTGTTTATAAATTAAGTGCATTACTCCAGGCAATTGTTTTTCATTCTTTAGTTTTTGTCCTAGGCACATATATTGTAAGAATTATCTTTAGTTGTGGAAAGTGACTTTAAGAATGTGGGGGAGGGTGAGGTTGTGGCATGAAGACCTACTAGGCATGTGTAACTTATCAAAAGAAAAAAAAGTTCTTTTTTTTTGGATTCAGAAAAAAAGTGATGTTTCAACAATGTGATTAGTAGAAATCATATATTTGGAAACGGAGGAAATCAATGTTCTTGATTTGCAGATATGGTATGTGATTTACATTAAAAGGAGAACATTCTGTTCTCTATGGAGAAATGGTTACTAAAAAGAATTCACCATGTAACCAAAGATTTGGCACAGTACCATTAACTTATGTAGGGGATCTAAGACTATGAAAATAGCAAAGTTGTGGTGCCCATGAGTTATAACTTAAATGGAATCTCCTCGCCATGTAAGAGCAATGCGGAGGGTGAGGTTGTGGGTTTAAAATCCACTGGATGCTGCTGTAATTATCAATTTTTTTTTTTTTTTAAATCCTAATTAAAATTCCAACTTCATTGAATCAGGACAAGGATCAGTATGAATATATACAATTAGTTAGTCATATTATAGTGGAAACATTTTTAGTAAACTGCCGGCCCCAATTGTTCCATTCCAAAGTTACCTTCCACTGTGAGCTGCTACACTAAACTGTTTAACATTTTTCTATGATTCATATTTTCATCTGTTTGTCTGAATATGTTACAGCCAATTTCTTGATCTTTTTCCTCCATTATTGTATTATGTATATAAGGGTTTTTCATTTTTGGCACGGTGAGTTGGTGACAGTAGTGAATATAGTGGGGGCCATCTTAAGGATGGAACTAAGACCTTTCCCTTTATATGGATAGCCTTGTTCAACTAATATAAGGTGATATCTTCTATTAATCAAGAAAGGAAAACATTATCCATGTTACTTGCAGATAGTTAAACTAGGACTTCAGTTAAATAGGCTGGTAGTGATTGACATTATCCGAATTAAGCCTCCACGAGGTGATCTTTGAAGGTGATTCGGAAGTAGTGATCCAAGCTATCAAAGCTGATACAGCATACCAATCCATGTACGGGCATATTGTTGATGATATTCTTCATCAAACAACCCAGATGAGGTTCTCTGATTTTTGTCATGTTAAACGTATTTGTAACAAAGTTGCTGATGCTTTGGCAAAAAAAGTCAATGTTGGTCTAAATTTTCAAGTGTGGTTAGAAGACATTCTGAGGGACATTATTCACTTGGCTCTTGCTGATGTTTCTTAAGGTTTTTGTTGGTTTAATAAAAGCCCAGGCTGGGTTTCCAGTCTGGTTTCTCAAAAAAAAAAATCTTCTGAGAGTTTTTTTTTTAGTCATCGAAGGGACATTATTAAAATCACTTCCACCTGCTGACATTGGGATGCAATTTTGTGCAAAATTTATATGATATCTGTTATTTGAGAAAAGACTAAGACTTTTATATTTATGTAAACTGTCAATCATATTGCAAACATATCATGGTTGAACTAAATTTTTTGAATTGTTTAATTCCAGTCTTTGGTGTTTATGCCAAGGTTAAATTGGTTGATGTGATATAAGAATTATTGTGCGTGTTGCAAACTAAAGAGTCACAGATGATGCTGGTGGTTAACTTATTGATGCAGGGAACCAAGATTTTATGTTTTAATTTGCAATTAATTTTGTTTTTGAATTAATTTGGTTGTTAATGTTGACGGTTTTTAGGGATTTGATTAGATGTTTTCCATATTAGTTTAATCCCTAAAAACTATTTAACTGGTACTAATGTAATTGTGAAAGACAATTGAGTTTGAATAAGAATTAATTATGATGAGTTGAGAATGTCTTCTCCTTTGTCCCCTCTGTTTGGTGGTGATGCCAAATCCCCTTAGGTGGTGATGCCAAACCCCCTTAGGTGGTGAATGGTGATGCCTAGGGTTTGTTCTATTGCTCTTTTTGTTCCTCTTTCCTCTCTATTTTCCTATTGTGTGATGCATCACTTATTGCACAAGCTTATTTCTTACAAGATAATGATACCAACTTGAACAAATCAGGGATTATTATTGACACAATTCAGGTAGGGATAACAAATACTGATAAATATAGTTATTCACTTATTCTAAAATGCAATTCCTATGTTAATTATTTTCAGAACTTAGGTTTATCTAGACAATTCATGTGATGTGAACATCATTGTTTCTGGAACACCAAAATTTTTTTAACACAAAATTTGAAATTATTAATGCATTCTTAAATCATGCTACAATTTTAAAGGGATCATATGACACCATATTTGCAATCCCTGATGGACTTAAGATCTTCTTGCAGGGGTGGGAGATCTAGAAGTGACAATATTGAGCCAGACCCTTTAAATCCTAGGCAAACTGTTCTTCATGTGGCACCTCTCAATAGTGTGCCATACATTGGTCCACCTACACCACACAGCTATACTGCTTCATCACCAGCCAAAAAGAATAGTGAGACTGTGGAAAAAGTTGGGCCAGCTATGATATTTCTCCCTTCTCTTTCAACTCGAGAAGAGTGGAACAATGCTGTAGCTGCCACTAAAGGTGGGGTTGCACTGACTGGGAGTGCAGCTATGGGAAAGATAGGACCAGTTGTAGGACCAATGGACATTGGTGAATCTGATGATTCTTACTTTTTTCGTGTCTCCCTTCCGGGTGTAACAAGGGATGAGAGTAAGTTACATTCAACCAGTAAACTATGTTCAAGTATTGAATTTTGAAATTCTTGCTAATAAAATGTTGTTAAGGCAATTTTTATTTTTAAATAATGTTGTATGAACTTTAGTTGATTGTTTGGCTTTTTATGCGTTATTTTATATAGATGAGGAACACCGGTATTGATTGTGTGATATAGTCATTAGCTTGCTGGCATAACTGCATATCTCTTGACATTGGTTTGGTTTGGACTCGCTACAAATTAGAATTGTTCTTACATCTGATCTCAGTACATTAATTCATTTCTGTCTATAATCCTTCACTTTAGACTTTCACGAATTATCTAATTTACTTGTTCTGAACATTTGAGTTTCATATGCTTGGAAAATCATGATCGGGTTATCTCATTCCTACTGCTAGCTTCTAATATTCATCTTTCTGTGGTTATTGAGTCTGGCCATCATTTCTGACTGCAGAGGATTTCAGTTGTGAGGTTGAACCTGATGGAAAGATAGTTATAAAGGGAGTAACAACAACTGGTGAAAAAATAGTGTGCAAGAACTCCCAAATTTTTCAGATGCAATCACAGAATCTATGCCCACCAGGGCACTTCTCTATCTCATTCCAGCTGCCTGGTCCAGTTGACAACCAACAATTTTCTGGTTCTTTCGGAATTGATGGGATTTTGGAAGGTATTGTGAAGAAAAGGTGACTAAGAAGTCTTCAATTGTTGGTGAAAATATATACCTACTGATTTTGAAGACCAATGAATTTATCCGTATGGACTAATCTAGTTTTAGTTGAGGGCTTAACATAGATAAGAGAAGCTCTAGGAAAAATGTGGTTCAGGTTGCTGTTTAGTGACTTTGCAGATATATGTTTCTAGATATAGCTGAATGGCAAAATATATCTCTGTAGATTGCTCCAAATAAATATATTTTAAGACTGTTGAGTTCAGTCAAGTCTATTCTAATTTTGATAAGTTTAAAACTTGAAATTATTTCTCGTTTGAGGGAATACTCTCTACCTTTTAGATCCATTTTTAAGTAATTTTAGTCTGTTTGTGGAACATGTTCAGTTCTAAAATCAAAGATATGGTGCACATTTAGAAGAATGTTTTTTTTCATGAATTAAGACTGTTGCTCATATCAGCCACATATTAATGGTGGAGCAGCGGCTTAAGGAACATTGAAAATGACTATGTAATTAAGGTTGGTGCAGGTTTTAAGTGCTAAGCTATGCACTTTTCTCCAACTAGTTTAGAATTTATGCTACAGAGTTGTGTCTTAGTACGAGGATCGTATTCTCTTCATATGGAGAAGGAATTTTCCTTAGAAGCGAGTGTGCAAGTGAACCTGATTTCAATTATAGTCATAGATTTATGTTGTCCACCAGGTTGCTTCATAATCATTTTGAAGGTTTCTCTTAAAAAAAAAA
Source organism: Quercus aquifolioides (assembly GCA_019022515.1). NCBI lineage: Eukaryota > Viridiplantae > Streptophyta > Magnoliopsida > Fagales > Fagaceae > Quercus > Quercus aquifolioides. Next base: position 15,351,344 of record CM032330.1, on the reverse strand, counting down.
AAATCATTTAGAAGGTTTTTCTACATTATGACTCAAATGGCTCTTTGGGAAAGGGTGATACACAATTAAGAGGCTTCAAATGAAGTCTTGGAATAAAAAACTTACACAACCTTGACTTTTTGTCTCAAAAAGAGAAAAGAAAAGTAATAAGAAAATTAACTCTTATAACTAGTGACCATTAAACCGCATATACTTTTTCTTACTCTAAAATCATTTATTGATAACCTATCATCATTAAACAATTCATTTTCTCCCTTACACCTAAACTTACTCCCCTGGGTCATAAATAAGACAATAAGTTATTATTATTTTTATATATTATGCTTTAAATAATGAATTTGATAAATCATATTCTAGCTTTACTTTGTTTTAATTTTGATAGTTAAGATTTATTTTTAAGAAATAACGTTTTATAAGAAGTGTTACAAATAGGGAAAAGAAAATCCAAATTGCATACTAGATTATAATGAAACAGTAAATTCTTGATCAGACGCATGTATTGCTACATACTTATTAACAATACCTATTAAAGTGACTTTTGCCAAAGAAGTGTTCCAAAATAATCATATCTAAAAATCAATCAATTATGTAAGAAGAAATATTAAGAAAATTTTGTCATATTATTAAGACATCACAGCCCCTCTTTCCTTATTTTTTATTTTGCTTAGGGGAAAAAAAAAGTATATAAGCTGGATCCTTTATTTAACTACTAGGGGGAAAAGAAGTACATAAGCTGGATATATTTATTGAGTCATTTACCAACAATCAACTTTGTGCCGAAACGGGTCTCAACCCAAGACTCTCTCAAGCCAAAATGGGCCATCAATAACCAAACAAAAGTAAGAAGCTCACCACCACTACTTAGTTGTTGACTTGTTGGACATGGGCATTTCCTCTGCTACGACTAGCAGCATAAGACATCAATTCCACCCACACTTCGCTTGTTACCTTCCATTTCTCACTGCCCAATTTTATAATCTCTTTTGCCAATATGTTTGCATCAAACAGTACAGACTTACATCGAGTTCCCTTCACTTGAACAGGTTTGAGTTTTGTGTCTACTTCAAGAATACATCGATAGGTTTTTTTAGACGTTCCGATTCACGTTGTCGTTGGCTAAAGAATCTTTGCGCTTCTGCCCAGGTATCCCTGAACCTTTGTTTTGTAATGCCTGACACTTCAGACATCAAACTTGGCTGCTGATATAAAAGATATATCATGTAATCTGAGAGGCACTTACTCAGCTCACGATCATCACAATTGTCACAATCAGTGTTGTAGCAGAGTTCAGTAGCAATGTGCCACAATAGAAGGCTCTCATCATAAGCAACATCCTTGACATAAGAATATACTGCTTTCGAAGTCATTGATGAAGTCAACATTCTCCAGAACCCATTCACCTCTAGCTGGAATTATTCTCTTGGCTGCTTCTGGATCTTCCGCATCTCTAGATTTCTCTTGTAGCTCTTTGAAGATAAATTCCCATAGGTTCTTAGTTAATGGCTGAGAGGAAACGAATATCATCTCAAAAATGTAACTTTTCTTATGATCTATAAAATCCTTAATGTGAAAATATTTAAGTATGCTCGTGATACTGATAATATTTCTGCTTTCTACTTCATTCACCCCTTTTGACCTATGTTTCCAACAATACTTTATGAAGTTGAATTATGAGAGTTTCAGACCACCTTCTAAATCTTATTGTTCTTTTCCAATGTGATAGCATGGAGACACCAACACTTTCCTTCCACCTTGGCTTTTTAAGATCAAGGAACTTGTAGAAGATTTTGGATAGGAGGGAATTTTGTTGGGGAAAATCCTAATCTCCTCAATGTCTATGTGTAAATTAAAATTAATGACCACCAAGCAATAGCAATATTATGGAAACAAAAAAAAATCCAGCAAGCACCACATAAACACAACCACATAAGAACATCAAATCTTACGTGAAAAACCCTCTAGTGTAGAGGGAAAAACCACGGGGCAGCTCCGAAAAATATCCACTATGAAATAGAGATTACAACTATCAAGTTTATGCTAAATTTGAGTTCACAATAAATTGGATATACAACAAATAAATCTCAAGGAGTAAATACAATCTCACCACAAAGCCAGTAGCAAAATCTTCCTCTGAATACTCCAACTCTTCATGGTTGTAGCACTCAAAAACTCCATAAGAATTCTACCAATTTATCTTCCTTGTGTGTAACTTGAGTAAAGAAAAAATGTCTCATTTTTCTTTTTCACTCTCTCACACTCTCACTCTCTATCTCTTCATTCGGACTGCACCACTCAAATTGAAGCTCTCTCTTTCTATGTTTTGCTCTCTCTGGAACTCACACAAAAATGGCCAAATGGCTCTCTTTGCTTTAGCTTTTCACCGTGTGTTTCTCTCTGTCACACACACTGGCCGAATGGCCTTTGTTTTCTTTGTTTTCTCCTTTTCAGTTTTCAGCGTGTCTCACATGCCTAAGTCACTGCCCAAGGAATGGTAGTCTGACTTTGGAAGCTTGAGGAAGCAAGCTCATTTAATGAGCTTTGACCCAAGCATGTGGGCTGGACCCACACGGTGCCTGCACCCAACAATCTCCCCTTCTAGCCCACTAACAGAGGAGATATTCAACCCAAGTCTTCAATCAGAATTCATGCCAACCAACCCGGCACAAAGCTTTAGCTTTTCTCTAGACACAACCTTGGTCAACATGTCAGCTGGATTTTCATCTGTGTGAATCTTCTCTAATTCAAATAACTGTTGTTCAACAACTAGTCTCAACAAATTGTATCTCACCTCAATGTGCTTCAAGCTTGAATGGTACATAGAATTCTTGCTCAAGTCTAAAGCACTCTGACTATCACAATTAACTACATACCCATCTTGCTTCAAACCCAATTTTTGGAGAAACCGTTTCAACCAAAGCATCTCTTTACCTGCTTCATTAGCTGCAATATACTTAGTTTCAGTTGTAGATAAGACAACACACTTTTGCAATCTTGATTGCCATGATATAGCCCCCCTGCAAAAGTAAATAAATACCTTGATGTAGATTTCCTACCATCAAGGTCACCTACCCAATCTGCACCTACATAACCCTCCATAATTGGTTTAGAATCACCAAAAGTCAAGCACAATTTAGAGCTATCTCTCAAATACTTGAAGATCCACTTCATTGCTTCCTCATGATCTTTACCAACATTAACCGTGAACCTACTGACAACACCAACTGCATGAGCAAAATCTGATCGTGTGCAATCCATAGCATACATCAAACTCCCAACTGTTGAGGAATAAATAATTGATGCTATGTTTCCCTTTTCTTTCTTTAATGAAGAACAAGATCTCTTTCTCAACTTGAAATGAGAACCAAGAGGTATACTGGCTAACTTGGCATGTTTCATATTGAACATTTCAAGAATCCGCTCAATATACTTCTCTTATGATAACCATAGCTTTTTAGCTTTCCTATCACAAAGAATCTGCATACCTAAAATTTTTCTTGCAGGACCCAAGTCTTTCATATCAAATGACTTGAACAAGTCCTTCTTCAAATTTCCAATCACACCTGTAACTTGTCCTACTATGAACATAACATCTACATATAGCAGAAGAATAACAAGTTTATCATTGCGAAATTTTCTGACATACGCACAATGATCTGCATTTGTCCTTGTGTACCTGTGATCCACCATGAATGAGTCAAACTTCTTGTACCACTGTCTTGGAGCTTGCTTCAAACCATACAAACTGTTCTTTCCATTTCACTTTGAATCCATCTAGCTGATCCATGTAGATTTCTTCTTTCAAATCGCCATTAAGAAAAGCAATTTTCACATCAAGTTGCTCAAGCTCAAGATCCAAGCTAGCTACAAATTCTAGAACTACCCGAATGGAACTCATCTTGACTATTGGAGAGAATATCTCATTAAAGTCAATCCCTTGTTTCTGACTGAAACCCTTGACCACCAATCAAGCTTTATACTTCACTAACTTATCTCCATCTTTCTTTAGCTTGAAAACCCATTTGTTTCTCAATACCCTTTTGCCTTTAGGAAGTTCCACCAAGTCATAAGTCTTATTCATGTTCAAAGAATTCATCTCTTCATGCATAGCTTTCAACCAGCTTTGCTTATCCTTATGAGATTGTACTTCCTGAAAACTTTTTGGCTCTCCCTCTTCAGTAATCATAGTATACTTAGAAGTGGGGTATCTAGTCGATGGACAATGCTCTCTAGTAGACCTTCTCACCTGAGGTTCTACCATCTCTAGTGAAGGAGGCCGCTCCCCCTGCTCAACACCATCTGTATCTGTCACATCATCACCATCAACACTTGCTGGCTCATCAGCATCAAATTTAGTTGGTTCATCACCATAATTCTCATCTTGTACCTCTTCCCTATTTGTGACATAGTTCTCAGAACCGGACCGGACCGGGAGGTCGGACCGTGAAAACCGTGAACCGTGATGAAAATCGGTTTTTTAAGCATAAAGAACCGGGCATATGTGGCAATTCCGTGAACCCCTAAAACCGGGGTTGGACCGTACGAACCGGTCAAGAACCGTGAGGTCCAACCCCTTAGCAATTTTTTTTTTTTTTTTTTAAAAACAACTTAACGCAATTTTATTCTACTTAATTAAATTATCCATCTCTTACAAGGAATAAAAAAAATTATAATTAAAATCCTTCAAAGATATTCAACTTTACTTCAAAAATTAATCATAAATTTTAATATTTTCATGATTATTATTTTATTTTATTAACTTTCTTATTTAATTATTAAATATATGCTTGAAAATCATTAAATTTCCCTCACATATATAGATATATTAGTCAATTTTGCTAGTTTTATAAATTTAATATCTATATTTAGGCTTTAATTAATTATTAAATTAATTATGACGTCATCACGGTTCGACCCCGGTTCGACCTCGGTTCAACCTCAAAAACCTTGAACCTCTCCCTTTTACGGTTCAATGAACGGTCCGGGTCTGAAAACCTTGATTTGTGACATTATCTAAGGAAGAAGAGGTAGGTGTAAGATCAAGAACACCTTCAACTGTAGCTTTAGGCTCCTCAGTTTTCTCAAAGTCTGCCAAGTTTTCATTCTTATATAAAACTACATCTTCACTTCTGATCATCTTTTTTTCTTTTGGATCCCATAGCTTGTAGCCAAATTCTGCATCTCCATATCCAACAAATATACAAGGAGTGGATTTGCTATCAAGCTTTGATCTTTGTTCCTTAGGCATATGAACAAATGCCTTGCACCCGAATACCTTCAAGTGAGAGTAAGAAACATCTTTCCCTGTCCATACTCTTTCTAGAATATCAAAATCAAAAGGAACTAATGGAGATCTATTAATTAGGTAGCATGCAGTCGCAACAGCTTCACCCTAGAATGACTTAGGTAGATTAGCCATTCTTAACATACATTTGATCTTCTCAACAATAGTGCGGTTCATCCTTCCTGCCACACCATTTTGTTGTAGGGTACCAGGAACTGTCTTCTCATGTCTAATGCTTTTCTCAGAGTAGTAACTCTTGAATTCATTAGATGTGTATTCACCTCCATTATCACTACGGAGACACTTCAAAGGCTTCCCTTTCTCTCTTTCCACCATGGCATGTAATTTCTTGAAGTGCTCAAATACCTGGTCTTTTGTTTTCAAAACATAAACCCACACCTTTCGTGAAGTATCATCAATAAATGTAACAAAATATTTATTGCCACCTAAAGTCTCAACATCAATAGGACCACATACATCAGAATAAACAAGATCTAATACAATAAGTTTTCTAGTAGAGGGTATATTAAATGAAACTCTATGTTGTTTACCAAATAAACAAAAATCACATGGATTTAGTGACATACCTTTGGCAAAGGGAATGAGAGACTTCTTTGCCAAAATCTGCAACCCTTTTTCACTCATGTGAACCAGCCACCTATGCCACAAGTTAGGCGAAGAATCCTCATGAGCTGCACTAACAACATCCTTGCACAACTTTACTTGTGTCTTGTAAAGTGTACAACAAATTTTCCCTCTAAGAAACACCAATGATCCTTTGCTAAGCCTCCATTTTCCATCACGGAAATAATTGCCATAACTGTATTTATCAAGAACATGAGTGGAAATCAAATTCAGGCGAATATCCGGAACATGTCTCACATCCTTCAAAATCAGGGTGTATCTAGTGTTAGCCCTAACACATATATCACCAATTCCCACAATGTTCGCATAACTATCATTGCCCATCTTCACTCTCCCAAAGTTTCCCATTTTGTATGAAGTGAATAACTCCTTTCTTGGAGTGACATGGCAGGAAGCAGCTGAATCAATCACCCATTCAACATAAGGATCTGAAACTGTACAACAATCATCTTGTCCTATGGCTAGGACCTCATCTTCCAACACTATAACAGCAACAGTATTCTCATCATCCACCATTTTTTTATTTTTATCCTCTTTTTGTTTGTTCTTCCAAGCCTTGCAGTTCCTTTTTATGTGACCTTCTTTATCACAGTAAAAGCACTTGAATTTTCCTTTTGACTCTAACCGACTTCTGGATTTACCTCGCCCTTTAGAACTTCTACTCTTACCTCTCCCCCTGTTCTTTGTGATAAAAGCATGTGCAATATCCTTGCCCATATCCTTTCTTCTAGTTTCTTCATTAAGCAAACTATCTCTAACCATGGCAAGTTGTAACACACCATTCGGAGCAGAATTACTAAGCGACACTACCAAAGTCTCCCAAATGTCAGGTAAGGAACTCAGAAGCAACAAATCTTACAACTCATCATCTATTACTAGCTTCATTGTAACCATCTGATTAACCAAGTCTTGGAACTCATTAAGGTGCTTGGCAATGGACTTACCCTCTTTAAGCTTCAAATTCACAAGCTTTTTAGCAATAAAAGCTTTATTTTGAGTTGTCTTTCTTTCATAAAGACTCATTAATTTTTCCCAAAGAACCTCTGCATTTGTTTCCTAAGACATATGGTGAAAAACATTGACATTGATACATTGTCTAATACACTCGATAGTTTTTTTATTTAATTTCTCCCACTCTCTATCTGACATATCACTAGGCTTGACACTATCACCCTTAATAGGGTCATGCAAATCCTTACAATAAAGGACATCATCCATCATCGGCTTCCATATCGAATAATTCGATGCCGAAAGTTTAACCATAGTATTCATAGTCATATTCTCCATTTAATCCAACACAAGACAATCAAACCCAAGCAACCAATAGCTCTGATACCACTTGTTGGGGAAAAATCCTAATCCCCTCAATGTCTATGTGTGAATTAAAATTAATGATTACCAAGCAATAGCAATATTATGGAAACAAAAAAAAATCCAGCAAGCACCACATGAACACAATCACACAAGAACACCAAATCGTTTGAAAAACCCTTTAGTGCAGAGGGAAAAACCACAGGGCAGCTTTGAAAAATATTCACTATGAAATAGAGATTACAACTATCAAGTTTATGTTAAACTTGAATTCACAATAAATTGGATATACAACAAATAAATCTCAAGGAATAAATACAATCTTACCACAAAGCCAGTAGCAAAATCTTCCTCTGAATACTCCAACTCTTCATAGTTGTAGTACTCAAAAACTCCATGAAAATTCCACCACTATATCTTCCTTGTGTGTAACTTGAACAAAAAAAAAAGTCTCATTTTTCTTTTTCACTCTCTCACTCTCTCACACTCTCACTCTCTATCTCTTCATTCGAACTGCACCACACAAATTGAAGCTCTCTCTTTCTGTGTCTTGCTCTCTCTGGAACTCACACCAAAATGGCCAAATGGCTCTCTTTGCTTCAGCTTTTCACCGTGTGTTTCTCTCTGTCACACACGGGCCGAATGGCCTTGTTTTCTTTCTTTTCTCCTTTTCAGTTTTCAGCGTGTCTCACACGCCTAAGTCACTGGCCAAGGAATGGCAGTCTAACTTTGGAAACTTGAGGAAGCAAGCTCATTTAATGAGCTTTGACCCAAGCATGTGGGCTGGACCCACACGGTGCTTGCACCCAACAAATTTTTCTGAGACTTTGTTAGAGAAGCAGTAGCCCAATCAGAGAGCACCTATAGGAGGAGAGTTACCACATTTAGGCCTAAAACACCGAAGAACAAGGTATAGGTCACTTTAACATCGAACCTCTGGAAACCTTGTTTCTCTTCTTTGTAGAAAAGTGACAAGGCTGCCACAACTAACCCGATGGATGTACACTAAGATATAATTCCTATCTTGGAGGTTGCCACCAGTGGCGGCTCTAAAAATTTTGTTTAGGGGGTTCATTAAAAAAATTTAATAAAAAAAGAACTTGTATATATCGAGTTAGTGACAAAAAAAATAAATAATAATACATGAAATTTTACAATTTCTTTCTACAAGTATTCAAATTTTGAATTGTTATATGATAGTTCATTATAAATATCTATTACCAATGTGGGTAGCTATGAGCCTATAATCATTTTATTTTGTTAAGTTTATCTAACATTTTTATTTTTATGCAGTTTTTATTATCTATTTGTTATTGTTTTTATAAAAATATTTTAAACTAAATGACTAAACTAAACTCATTGGTTTTGTATTAATTATTGACGCATATAACCACACTCATTTATATATATATATATATATATATATATATATATATATATATAAAATTGTGGGTTCCAGTTAGTTCAATTGGTAAAGTCTCTGATGGCTGTATAAGAGATCTGAGGTTCAATCCCCGGCTACACCAAAAACTGATTGGTGTCTTGGTCTGATAATAAAGAACAATTATCAGGAGCGGACGCCATAGGTTAAAACTCTCTCAAATATATATATATATATATAATTATACACTAGTGTCTACTTAACCAATCAAATGCTTGGACAATCACTAACTTTACATTTTTTTTCTTCAATTTTACTAACTTTATAATAAAAAGTTATTATAACATGATAACAATATACATACATGTAACAAATCATATCTATTTCCTAATTATTAAATTATATATATTTATATTATAATGTATACACAAACATCCACACATATCATAATTCACATAAATAATATTATAACAAAAAGTAATGCATACAATCAATATTAGACAAACCCACAGACATAATATAAATTTATAAAAAATAGTGGCACTTACAATTCACAAACACTTACGTTTTATTCTTAGAGTTGGAAATACTTATAATTAGGATGTGTAAAATTTAAGTCAGAGTGTGCAAATATATTTTTAAGAAAAAAATTATATTATTAAACAAAAAAAAATATTATATATATATTTTTGGAAGTCAGGGGGTTCATTTGAACCCCCTGAGAATAGTGTAGAGCCGCCCATGGTTGCCACCGCCACCTTGGTATGGATTAGATCATAAAAGAAGTTGAGTTCGATCTCTAATATTCTCAGTGTATCTTCTGCATTTATTTTAGAGAAGAAGTCTCGATTCTCCTTATGCTCACTAGAGCTGAACATGAGATTGACAATGAGTCCCTTGTACATATTTGACATGCCATAAGCATACAGCACCAACTCACGGTTTTGCAACTTCTCTTCCTTCACCATTGGAGTAATGAATTTGCCCACCTGGGATTCTCTGCCTTCTTCGTCTTCGAGACATTCAAAGTTTGTAGGAAGACCCATCTCTTTAAACGTGGAGTATGCTCTCATTAATTTCTCATAATTGGGTCCCGGTTCTTTAAGTACGGATATGTTGGGAAATTTAGACCCCGGTTGATAGAATTAACAAGTTTTAAACCCAAGTTGTTAATTAGATTTATTATGAATCAAACTTGTTAAAACAAACAAACATCAATATCATGTCAAAATTATGCAGCGGAAAAATTAAAGAAGACAAGATATGATGACCCAGGAAAACCAATGAAACCAACCAGTTTCACAGTAAAAACCTGGGGGGAAACCTTCCCGAAAAGCAATCCACTATAGAAAAGAGAAGTTTCAGATCTAGTACAAAACCTTTGTCCCTAGACTCTACAATCCCCGTAGATGAACTTACAGCAGAAACCTTCTACCGCTTCAGAACCTCTGAACTCTTCAATATATGAACGCCACCCTTTGATGCACGAATCCCAATACGTGACTCACTCCTTTGCACGAATCCCAGTACGTGACTTACTCACCAACTTAAGGAAGAAGAATGTTGGCTGCAAAGTTCTTCACTTCATCAACAATGAAGATCAAGAAGCACTTGGTTACAAAACCCTAAGGTGTAAAGACGCAGTAGCTTCTTTCAGAGAGAATAAACTTTTTCATATGTTCTCCTTGTATTCTCTTATGTGACGGCCTTTAAAATAAGCCTTATATAACTCTAGGGTTGTGAGAAAAGAAACCCTACTCAAATATATAAGCCTGGCCCAAAAATCAAAAAGCTGAAAATTCTGATTTCCCATAACCTCGATCGATCGAGAGGTGTCGAGGAGGTGTCAAGGTTTAATGAATCTCAACAGATAGCAGCTATCGAGGAGGTATCGAGAAGGTGTCGAGGGGACAGAAACTTTCTCGATCGATCGACCAGCTATCGAGAAGCTATCGAGATTGCGATAAGAATCAGCTGAAGATCTCGACAGATAGCTAGGTGTCGAGGTAGCTATTGAGAGGTGTCGAGCTTTAAAAATTCTGCACTTCAACTTGCTTTTTCTTGGATAGACTTGATGACTTCAACACTTGACCTTGAAACCCTGTTTCTTGAAGTATTAAAAACACCTAGATCTACCCAATTACAAGCAGAGTGCGTTTTGTCAAAAGGATTTGCCAATTTACATAAAATATGTCCTTAACAATCTCCCCCTTTGGCAATCCGTGACAAAACCACAACAAACAAATGAACATATGAGAGAAGTCATAAATCACTCAACTCATATTCATTTGTTGAATACAATAAAATCTATCCTAACACAAACTCTTGAAAAACTTTGCAAGAAGAGAGTTTATGACAAGTAGACTTTGACAACCTGTATTTCTGAAACACTTTAAACAAAACTCATCAAGGCATCTTAGTGTGAAACAGAAATAATAGATTGCATACAAATAAAGAAACATGTGTATAAAGATAGAAAAGAAACAACACATGTAAAGGTAGGTGAAAGAAAACATACATCAGCATATAAAGAAGATAAGCACAATGTATGTAAACATGGTCACAAGACCCAAGGTACAAGAACAAGGAAGTAAGCACTCCCCCTAACAAGATGAAACACATCTCCCCCTTACAAAGGAATGTATTTCTCCCCCTAACTTGTAGAATCTTAAAGAAAGAAACCACAAAGTCTCCACAATTTCTCTCCCCCTTTTTGTCATGATTGACAAAGGGTACAAGAAGCTAGAAAGCTTAACCCGAGAAACATAAAGATGATCAAGAATGATCAAGGGGATACAAAGAAATCCATATAAATGCATGAATGTAATGAAACAAGATGCTATGGAGGACAAGATAATAGAAAGATGCAAAACATGTGAAAAACACATGGATCCCAAAACACACACACACACACTAAACAAGTCTAACCAATTTTATATTTCAAAAACAAGTTATGACAGTTTAGTGAGCATACATTAGCATATGTAAACACTTGTGATGGCCAAATCACATTGTACCTGCACATGTATCAAAAGTAGCAAAGAATATTGCGTGTTGTGTGTGAAAAACATCGCAAGATTGCATATGTGTATACATGTTATGACGATCTGAGATATGAGAAAATAACTTTTAACTCACACACAATCATAACTGTTTGATGGGGACTATCACCTTCAAGGTACATCCTATAACTCCCACATCTCCTAGAAAACACGCTTGCAATCATATTTAAAGCATCTTTAATCTTTTTGCTTTATATTTTCTTTGCATATTTTTCTTTTAAGCATTATCATGCATGGGCATAAAAAGAGAGAAAAGAAATACCCAAGATGTTAAGCATTTGACATCGCAATTTTGCTATGCCGAAGCATACGAATGTCTTTGACACTGCACTTTTGCTATGCCGAAGCATACAGGTGTCATACTATGATTGGCGGGTAACAGTGGTGAGATGGTTATTAATGCCTTTCTCTTAGGATTTTCTAGTCCTACCCGTCAAAAAGAGTGATATGAGTGTTAAGTTTTAAGAGATAACTTAATCTTACTCATCACAAACAAGAGCCACAAAGCTCACTTGCTTAGTTGTGCATAGAGATGCTCATCTAAGCTACAAAAGATACAAAGTTTAGAAACTTTGTTTCAATGGCCATCCAAGGTACACAAATACCAAAGTACACAAAACACACACTGTTTTTGTATTTTTCTGATTTTTCCTTTTTATTTTTATTTTGAAAACAAAACCAAATAAAAACTAAACAACCAAACAAAAACAGATAAACAATATGTATGCATGAAAGAAAGATGCATATGCATGAAAACATGATAGAAATATGCAGATGCATGAAAGCATGATTCCAAAAGCAGATAAGAAATCAAGCAAAAAGTGTCCTACTTTAGATAGAAAGAATCAAAGCAGAGGACAAATAGAAAAGACAATTAAGTCTTAGACTCCTTTCTCACCCACACAGCACAAGTCTTTGGCCGTGAAGATGAAAAGGCACGTGTCCTAGTATGTCTACTAAAGGACATAGAAGAATTAAGATTCTCCTGAAATTGAGTTAAAAAGCTCAAAGCTTTTAATAACTCTCCAAACAAAGGTGTAGGTCCTTGAGAGGAAACCTGTGACCGTTTGGACAATTGCTTTTGAGGATACAATTTAAAGCAATTAGGACGAATGTGTCCAGAAACACCACAATGGTGACAAACATGAGCAGTTTTAGAGCTACTCGGCTTCCTAGAAGGAGGTCTAACCTTAGAGGTTGACAGAGACCTCAACTTAGGACAATTTGGCTTAATATGACCAACAATATGACAATGATGACAAATGGGGACAAATTCAGATTTTTCATTCAACCTAGGAGGAGTTTTAGACATAGGTTTAGAAACTTCAGCGTTAACATCAGAATTTTTACCTTTGTCTATCCTAGCAATATTAGCCTTCAACTCATCATTAATCCTTTTAAATGGAGGAATATAGAGATCCTTTTCTTTTGAGTTAGCCTCAACAACAAGTTTGGCACTAGTTAAATTTTCAACTTCAGTTTTAGATTCAACCAGTTGCTCTTCCAAACTTTTAATTTTGTCCACCTGAGATGAAATTTGATTTTTAAAATTCTCATTCAAATTATTGGCTTCATCCAATTTTGCAATCAAATCATCTTTTTCAAGCTTGACCTTTTTAAATTTAGCTTTCAATTTTGTAGAACATTCAAGAGATTTCATACAAAAATTATAAAGCTTGCAATAGGCATCTTGAAAATCATCATTATCATTCAACACAAGATCATGCATATCAAAACAATCAAGAGATTCCATGACAACGGAGGTCAAGGATCACACTCAGGAAATTAATCCAATCAGAGTGAACCCGCTCTGATACCACTTGTTGGGAAATTTAGACCCCGGTTGATAGAATTAACAAGTTTTAAACCCAAGTTGTTAATTAGATTTATTATGAATCAAACTTGTTAAAACAAACAAACATCAATATCATGTCAAAATTATGCAGCGGAAAAATTAAATAAGACAAGATATGATGACCCAGGAAAACCAATGAAACCAACCAATTTCACAGTAAAAACCTGGGGGGAAACCTTCCCGAAAAGCAATCCACTATAGAAAAGAGAAGTTTCAGATCTAGTACAAAACCTTTGTCCCTAGACTCTACAATCCCCGTAGATGAACTTACAGCAGAAACCTTCTACCGCTTCAGAACCTCTGAACTCTTCAATATATGAACGCCACCCTTTGATGCACGAATCCCAATACGTGACTCACTCACCAACTTAAGGAAGAAGAATGTTGGCTGCAAAGTTCTTCACTTCATCAACAATGAAGATCAAGAAGCACTTGGTTACAAAACCCTAAGGCGTAAAGACGCAGTAGCTTCTTTCAAAGAGAATAACCTTTTGAATATGTTCTCCTTGTATTCTCTTATTCTCTTGTGTGACGGCCTTTAAAATAAGCCTTATATAAGTCTAGGGTTGTGAGAAAAGAAACCCTACTCAAATACATAAGCCTGGCCCAAAAATCAAAAAGCTGAAAATTCTGATTTCCCGTAACCTCGATCGATCGAGAGGTGTCGAGAGGTGTCGAGGTTTAATGAATCTCAACAGATAGCAGCTATCGAGGAGGTATCGAGAAGGTGTCGAGGGGACAGAAACTTTCTCGATCGATCGACCAGCTATCGAGAAGCTATCGAGATTGCGATAAGAATCAGCTGAAGATCTCGACAGATAGCCAGGTGTCGAGGTAGCTATCGAGAGGTGTCGAGCTTTAAAAATTCTGCACTTCAACTTGCTTTCTCTTGGACAGACTTGATGGCTTCAACACTTGATCTTGAAACATGGTTTCTTAAAGTATTAAAAACACCTAGATCTACCCAATTACAAGTAGAGTGCGTTTTGTCAAAAGGATTTGCCAATTTACATAAAATATGTCCTTAACAGGATATTCCAAAGCTTTCAGAACTTGCAAGATACAACGCAGCGATCCGCTCAGCATACTTGATGGTTCCAGCAAAGAGGAGAAGTGTTGGGATCCATAGTCTGTTTTGGTGAATTGATTGAATAAACACAAAACCAGTGGTGGAGAGTTGGAGAATGAGCCAAATCAAGTGCCTGAGCCACAATTCATTATCCTGCACAGCGAAAGAAGTTATTCTGTCCTGCCCACCAACCAGTAATAAAAGGAAAGGTGCCCACAACACCAGAAGAAGACCAGTATCTTCATCCATTTTGTCATGCCTAGAAGTTTATTTCTCTTCTCTGTCAAAGACTAGTCCAACAGCAAAGCTAGCAGCCCAGTCAGCCAGAAGGTAAGCTGTCCAGATTATGAAAGTTACCCATTTCTATGCTGTTTTCTTTCTCAGGGATGCAGTAAAATGCAAAAAAATTGAAGAAAGAGGCTAAGGATAACAGAGCTACTGATATTCCATTTCTCCCATAATTTCTTGATGTCTTTATAGAAAAGGATTATATTCTCCTTGTGGTCATTTCCCTGTAAAGCAATGCTTGTCATTGCCCTCTACAAAACTAACTTATAAATAAATTATTGTCAAAGTTTGTAGCACGATCTACAAATGCAAATTTTGTTAGCTTATATCTAATATCTAAAAAATTAGAATATTTTTTTAGATATACAAATGCAAAATTTTATAGCACGATATACAAATGCAGAGTTTCTAAGTGCATTTTTTTTAGTATCTAACTGGTAAAAGGGGATATTGAGAGAATATTCAATTTACAAAAGTTTTTAGTATCTCACATTATGCCAAATGGTGTAAGTTAAATTGAAAGAATATTTAAATTTTGCACAAATTTATAGTCCTACAACTAAAATTTTCCATTTTATTACTTAACTAAAATTTATTAAAATAATCTAATCTAATATATATTCTATTTTGAAAATATATTCTATTGTTTAATTTCAATTATATTAATAAAATTTTATTCTATACAATTTTTAGTTTTTACCTAATTGGTTCACCGCACGATCATGTAGCTAGATCCTTTTTTTAAGAATGTTTTTTTTTTTCAACAATGATCTTTATTTAACAATATTTATCTTACGTCTTTAAATTTTATTCCATGAATTTGTGTAATACTTATGTTATTTTTATTTTTCATCCCTATCTTATTTAAGTTTTTCTAGCAATATTATTTGTACTTTCAAGAATAATTGAAACATATAAAATATTTCAAGTTTATATTGTGCAATGTTATTTTGGAGATAAAAATTTAATCATATATAATTTATAATAGTAAGTCAAAACTAAAAATCTCATATTGGAGTATCAGTACCATATTAGGCATTCATAGATTCCATAACATTATATTCCCAAGAATCTAAATTCTAGATAGCTTAGTGATTCCCTTCCAAATGTCATAATAGGATAACAAAAAAAAAATTTATACTACTTGATAACTCTTTTTCTCAATAATATTTTGTTAAACCCACTATTTGATTAAATGTTTTTTTTCATTTTATTTTATTTTATATTGCAATAGTTACAATAGGGGAGGGAAGAATTTAACTCTTATCTTAGTTGAAAATACTAAGAGGTGTCAATTGAATTATAAGGTTATTTTCACAATATTTTTCATGTAATTAACTATTATGCTCACCAAATATTAAGTTGATTGTGCATTCAAAGCTCTCTTATCTATAAGTGTAGAAAATAATAGTTTTTTCAATTCTTAAATATGCTAAATTATCTATAAAAAAACAATATGCTAAACAAATAAGCTTATAGATTTAATAGTAAACAAAATTTAATGTGAAATGTTTCGCTCTAGTAAACAACAAGTTGTAGACATTCACTGGATTATATAGAGGCATAATAAATTCTATTTGGGGGTTTTGATATTTTCTAATATTAGATTCATGAACTTTGATATGTAAAAATAAACTGTCTCAACCCGTCAGTTTCCCATGGCTTAGACTGATGGGTTCAGCCAACTTGAAAAGCTGATGGCCCCGAACTAACCGACGGTGATCCAAAGCTCACGGGCAGCCCGCAAAACGTAGCAAGGACGCTGACGCCAATATGGCTGCCGAAATTGAGGCAAGCTGACGGTCTTGAGGCCGACGGCTTTTGTAGAACCATGACTTGGCCACCACGCGAGTAAATAAGGAAATTACTTGTATTCCACGCCTAATATTAGAGTCCTATAAGGAAAGGATTCTGCAATCTACACTCATAAGGATTCCTATATGGAAAAGACTTCTACTCCAAGAAAGAATGGTCAATCCCTTACTACTATAAAAGCCCCAATACCCTCACAAATCGAGGTACGCATAATTAACCCCTCTCTAGCACTCTAGAGTTGAAAGAAGTTCTAACTTGACCTTCGGAGGGTATTTGGCCGGCACCACACCGGTGCTCTCTGTTAGGTCTTCTCCTTTTTGTTGTGCAGGTGTCGTTTCGAGCGTACAAGCATTGTGCAATTCACTGGTGAGATTTTCGACATCATCAGTTGGCGCCGTCTGTGGGGAACGCAGGATCAAGCCATACTATCGTTTCCCGGACAAAAGGGTTGCATGGTACTCACTCGCTCAATGGCAACTACTAACGACATTCAAGGAGAGGAACCACCCACGACTGCTCTCGAGAGACAAGTTCGGACTCTCGGTGCCGCCGTGGAACGTCTCACCAAACAAAACCATGATTTGGAAGAACAGCTGCGCCAGAAGAATGCAGCATTGAATGACCAACAAGAAGATCAGGAAGGGACCAGCGCCCCAAAGAAAAATTAGGAGAGACCTAAAGGCAGCCACGCCCTAAGCAAACCGGAAAGGCAGAACTTGAGCATGCCGTCCCTCATAGATGCGACTCCACCACATATTATTGCAGAGATGCAGGCAATGAGGGAACAGATGGAGGTCATGATGAACGCACTCAAGGGACGAGTCTCCAGTGATCTCGACGATTTGGTAAACCGCACCGACTCGCCATTCACTGCGGCCGTGAACTCGTTCCCCCTACCTCACAAATTTCGCATGCCGCATATAGACAGCTACAACGGGGTGAAGGATCCTCTGGACCATCTGGAAACTTTCAAAACCCTGATGCACCTTCAAGGGGTAGTGGACAAAATCATGTGTAGGGCCTTCCCTACAACGCTGAAAGGACCTGCAAGGGTATGGTTTAGCCGACTGACACCCAACTCCATCAGCACCTTTAAGGAACTAAGCACTCAGTTCACCACACACTTCATTGGGGGACACAGGTATAAGAAGTCCACGGCATGCTTGATGAGTATCAAGCAACGAGAGGATGAGACGTTGAGATCCTACATAACGCGCTTCAATAAGGAAGCGTTGTCGATTGACGAAGCTGACGACAAAATACCTGTAGCAGCCTTCACAAATGGGTTGCGAAAGGGTAAATTTTTGTTCTCACTATACAAAAATGACCCGAAGACCATGTCGAAAGTACTATACAGGGCCACTAAGTATATGAATGCCGAGGACGCGCTACAGGCCCGGGAGGAGAAGCCAAGAAAAAGGGAGAGGCAGGAAGATGCACGACAAGATCAAGGGCGGAAGAGGCCAAGAACGGGAGATCGAAGAGACGAAAGGCGTTCTAAGCCTCCAAGTGGAAGGTTTACAAGCTTCACCCCGATAGATTAAGTCCTAATGCAAATCAAGGACGAAGGGGCGCTGACCTTCCCTGGAAAGCTGAAGGGAGATCCTAGCAGGCGTTCGAGAGACAAATACTGCCGTTTCCATCGGGATCACGGCCATGACACAGCCGATTGTTACGACTTGAAGCAGCAGATTGAGGCCCTCATAAGACAAGGGAAATTACAGAAGTTTGTAAGCAAGGAAAGAACGGATCCACCACCTTAGGAACAGCCCCCCCGACGGGATAATGACCGCCCTAGACCTCCCATTGGCGATATAAGGATGATTGTAGGAGGGACGGCTACCAGGTCGTCCAAAAAGGCTCGGAAGACATACCTCAGAATGGTCCAGAACGTCCAGCTGACGGACACAGTACCGAAAATAGCACGAAGAGAAAGCCTCGTCATCGGGTTCTCCGAAGAAGATGCTCGACGTCTTCACCATCCGCACGACGATGCGCTTGTTATCAGCCTACAAGTGGGGGACTACAACTTACACCGGGTGTTGATCGACAATGGGAGCTCGGTGGACATCCTGTATTACCCGGCATTCCAGCAGATGGGAATCAGCAGAGAACAATTGATTCCGACGAATGCTCCACTCGTCGGGTTTGGAGGAACGAGGGTATTTCCGCTGGGCGCGGTCACATTGTCTGTAACGGCAGGCGACTATCCCCGGCAGATCACAAAGGATGTGACATTCCTCGTGGTCGATTGTTCGTCTGCCTACAATGCTATCTTAGGGCGACCCACCCTCAATTCATGGAAGGCGGCAACCTCGACTTATCATTAAATGATCAAGTTCCCTACCGAATACGGGGTAGGGGAACTACGTGGAAATCAAGTGGCCGCGCGCGAATGCTACGTGGCTATGATGGAAATGGACGATCACCTCCAGGCCATGAGCATAGAAGAGCATCGAAGTACGACGGAGCCCGTCGAGAAGCTTGAAGAAATATCCCTTGACGACTCCAGACCTGACCAAACCATAAAGATTGGGACCCTTGCAAGCCCCCTGGTCCGACAAGCACTTACAGCTTTCCTCAGAGAAAATCGGGACGTATTCGCCTGGAGTCACGAGGACATGCCAGGGATAGACCCTTCAGTCATGGTGCACAAGCTGAAAGTCTCACCCTCTTTTCCACCCATCCGGCAAAAGAAGCGGGTGTTTGCCCCCGAACGAGATCGAGCCATAGATGAAGAAGTTCGCAAGCTACAGTAGGCAAACTTTATTAGAGAAGTTTACTACCCCGACTGGCTAGCCAACGTAGTAATGGTCAAGAAAGCTAGCGGGAAATGGAGGATGTGCGTAAACTTCACCGATCTAAACAGAGCGTGCCCTAAAGATAGCTATCCCCTCCCGAGGGTTGACACTCTAGTAGACTCTACAGCTCAACACCAGCTATTAAGTTTTATGGACGCTTTCTCCGGATACAACCAAATTAAGATGCACGGAGCCGATCAAGAGAAAACTTTGTTCGTGACCAGCCAAGGCCTCTTCTGTTATAAAGTAATGCCGTTTGGTCTTAAAAATGCGGGCGCAACATACCAGAGGCTTATGAAAAAAATGTTCGCACCACAGATCGGGAGAAATGTTTAAGTCTACGTAGATGATATGCTGGTGAAAAGCCGAAGGGAGGAAGATCACTTGGAAGACCTCAGGGAAACATTCGACACTCTTCGCTCTTACAACATGAAGCTGAATCCAGGAAAGTGCGCTTTCGGAGTGACGGCAGGAAAATTCCTAGGATTCATGGTTTCCCAAAGGGGCATCGAAGCCAATTCGGACAAAATCCGAGCTATAATGGAGATGACACCACCAAAGAATGTGAAGGAAGTACAAAGCCTTAACGGCAAGATTGCGGCACTAAATAGGTTCGTCTCAAGGGCAACTGACAAGTGCTTACCCTTCTTTCGCACACTGAAGAGATCGTTCGAGTGGACTGCCGAGTGCCAGCAAGCGTTCGAGGAGTTGAAAACTTATCTCTCTTCCCCCCCACTGCTGAGTCCCTCGCAACCGGGTGAAGAGCTTTCTCTATATCTTGCCGTCTCCCCAGCCGCCGTCAGTGCCGCCCTAATCAGAGAAGAGGAGAGGGTGCAGAAACCTGTGTACTACACTAGCCGGGCACTACGCGGAGCCGAAGAGAGGTATCCACCCATGAAAAAACTCGTATTCGCACTAGTTATAGCAGCATGCAAACTAAAGCCGTACTTTTAAGCCCACACGATAATCATCCTAACTGACAAGCCTCTGCGACGGGCAATGAGCAACCCTGAAGCTGCGGGACGATTGGCACTATGGGCCATAGAATTAAGTGAGTTTGACATCCAGTACCACCCGCGAACCGCCATTAAAGGAGAGGTCGTTGCAGATTTCGTAGCTGAGTTCACAAATGGCGAGGACAGGGGGGCAAAAGAATCTCCTCAATGGAGCATACACGTTGACGGATCCTCCAACAGGCAGGCTGGAGGGGCCGGCGTCGTGCTACACTCACCCGAAGGAGACATGGTCGAATGTATGATCCGCCTTGAGTTCCCTACCACCAACAACGAGGCAGAGTACGAAGCTCTGATAGCGGGGCTTGATCTCGCCAAAGCTGCAGGAGCCGAAAGAGTAATCGTTCACTGCGACTCTAAAGTCGTGGTCAACCAGATGAATGGGGATTACGAGTGTAAAGGCGAAAGGATGAAAAGATATCTGGACCAAGCAAGGTGGAGGACAAACGAGCTGAAGGCCGAAATTACACAGATCCCCCGAGGAGAAAACGAGCAAGCTGATCGCCTAGCCAAAGCCGCTTCAGCCGAACATATGGCCACCCTTGGTAACGTACTCTCGTTCGTTCAACTCTCTCCACTTATAAATTCTGTCGATGTACAGGAGCTTGGTTCTGAAAGCAATTGGACTATGCCATTAGTGTCCTACTTGAAAAACGGCGTATTACCGGACGGAAAGGAGGCTGCAAGAAAGCTGAAGATCCAAGCAGCGAGGTTCGTCCTGATAAGAGACGTCTTGTACAAAAGAGGCTTCTCCCGCCCCTACCTGCGATGCCTAGGTCCTAAAGAAGCAGATTACGTCATGAGGGAAGTGCACGAAGGAATATGTGGAAACCACTCAGGGTCGAGGTCATTAATACACAAGCTGGTACGAACGGGGTACTTTTGGCCAACTACGCAGAAGGATGCCGAGGCCTATGTAAAGAAATGCGACAAGTCCCAAAGGTTCAGCAATTTTATCAGACAACCATCTGAAGAGCTTACCCCGATGACGGCGCCGTGGCCGTTCGCCCAATGGGGACTGGACATCATGGGACCGTTTCCTACGGCAATACGACAGCTGAAGTTTCTAGTAGTAGGCATCGACTACTTTACGAAATGGGTAGAAGCTAAAGCCTTGGCCACCATTACAGAGAAAAACGTACGCAATTTTGTTTGGAGATGCATCATATGCAGATTTGGCATCCCTAGAGTCTTAGTCTCGGACAACGAGAAGCAGTTCGACAA
Organism: Quercus aquifolioides; assembly: GCA_019022515.1. Lineage (NCBI taxonomy): Eukaryota > Viridiplantae > Streptophyta > Magnoliopsida > Fagales > Fagaceae > Quercus > Quercus aquifolioides. The sequence continues at coordinate 15,329,599 of CM032330.1, read as the reverse complement.
CGATGCCTTCCGGGACTTTTGCTTGCAACTAGGAATACGGAACCACTACTCCTCCCCCGCCCACCCTCAAGCCAACGGACAGGTCGAAGTCACGAACCGATCCTTGCTGAAGATTATCAAGACTCGGCTCGAGGGAGCAAAGGGTATATGGGCTGAAGAGTTGCCAAGCATACTTTGGGCCTACAGGACGACGGCAAGGACATCGACACAGGATACACCATTCCGGCTAACATACGGGAGCGAAGCAGTCATCCCAGCCGAAGTCGGCCTCACAAGCTACAGGGTGCACAACCATGACGAAACGAAAAATGACGAGGCCATACGTCTACAGCTCGATCTGGTGGACGAAGTCAGGACAGCAGCAGAGCAAAGGCTCGCGCGATACCAGGACCGCATGGCCAAGCACTACAACTCCCGGGTCAGGCACAGAGACTTCCAGGTTGGAGACCTCGTTCTAAGGAAAGTCATGGGCGCAGCAAGAGACCCAACCCAAGGAAAACTCGGCCCGAATTGGGAAGGACCTTACCGAGTCACGGCGTGGCAGAGGAAGGGCACCTATCATCTGGAGACACTGGACGGACGGAAGCTACCGCATCCTTGGAATGCTGAGCACTTGCGAAAGTACTACCAGTAGAAGCGACGACATGAAGAACAACACCTATCTTTTTATTCTTAGATTTACTGTTTACTTTTAAGTATCTGCTACAATAAGCCCAACGGGCATGTTTTTTACTTCGGTTTTGCTACAATAAGCCCAAAAGGGCAGGTTTTTCTTTTTTAAGCTACTTTTTATATAGATGCATGGCAATAAGAGGAATTTATTCAGAACTACTGAAGTTTCTACTTACAAATGTAAATCCATAGAAGACTGACAAATTGCCCATCCACAAAGTGGACAAAGCAATAAAGCTGACGGTCTAAAAATGACCAAGTCCACAAAGTGGACGAGCCAAATAGCTGACGGTCTAAAAATGACCAAGTCCACAAGGTGGACAGTAATAAAGCTGACGGTCTAAAAATGACCAGGTCCCACAAATGGACAAAGCAATAAAGCTGATGGTCTAAAAATGACCAAGTCCACAAAGTGGATGAGCCAAATAGCTGACGGTCTAAAAATGACCAAGTCCACAAGGTGGACAAAGTAATAAAGCTGACGGTCTAAAAATGACCAGGTCCCACAAATGGACAAAGCAATAAAGCTGATGGTCTAAAAATGACCAAGTCCACAAAGTGGACGAGCCAAATAGCTGACGGTCTAAAAATGACCCAGTCCACAAGACGGTCTAAATAAAAGACTGACGGTCTAAAAAGAAAAAACTGTCCAAAACCTAACAAATGGACAAAATCTATAAGGCTAACGGTCTAAAAAAGGGCTGAATCTGTCAGTCCACAAATGGACAAGTCTATAAGGCAGATGACCTTGGCCCAGGATGACAGAATTTTGCCAAAATTTCTACAAGCATTTAAGCGAAATGATCAAAAACTGACGGTTTTATTAAGCAGATTATTTCATCAAGCAGCTCAATATAAAGTTTAAACCGACGGTTTGGCAAAGCTGACGGTGCACTAAACCAAAAGGGCCCATAATCCTGATTTCGTTCTTTCAAGTCGAAACATGCAAGTTAGACAAGCCCCACAACAAGCAAAAGTAGCTATACACAAGTAATCAAGAACGACGGCGTTACAAACAAGTCAAAGCCCAAAAGGGGATTTAAAAAGTTGTTAAAATATTACAAATAGGAGCCCAAGGGGCACTTAATAAAACTGTTTGCTAAATAAATAAAAGAGACGGGAAAAACATGAATTACAAAAATAAAAAGCCGTCACTTAAAAAATTCTCTCTACTTTTGAACAGAAGGATCTTCTCCGTCAAGCAGCACCACAGGAGGGGTCGGGGCAGTTGTTGGAAGGTTCGCAGCAGGTTGGGCCAAAACAACTCCACTACCTCCATGTGGAGGAGAATCCACTAAGTCGTCAGCACCAGCAGTGACGGCATCATTAGCAGGCGTCATAGGCTGGGCGTCATCTAGGGTGATACCAGATAGGTCCAACTCAGGGAAAGCTGACGCCACTTGTCTGAGGCAATCATCAAATGCTGTGCCATAGTATCCAGCATAGGAATCAATGAAAGAATCTGACGTCTTGAATTTCTTAACCGCGTCAGCCCCTACAGTCTCCATCTGTTCACGAAGAGTCGTCAGCTCCTTCTCTAGCTCACCCTTCTGACGACCCGCCTCCTCCAGCTTCTCCCTCACTTCTTTCAGCTCGATGTTAAGGACACGCATTGCCTCCTTATACTGAGCCTGCTGGTCTCGCATATTGGCATTGTGCTTATTGACGCGAGTGACGACACCCTCCTTAGCCACGCACCGGTCCTGAAGCGCCTTTACCCAAACCAAGGCCTAGAAAGGGATACAACCGTCAGTTATTAAAATAGGAAAAAGATGAGGAAAGAACCATTTAGGAGAGACGACTTACCCGAGTAAGGTCAAACAAAGCTGACGACCCCAACTCATCTGTTGCCAACAAATCACAAGGATCTATGTCTGTCGGTTTTATAAGTGACTCCACAGCCTCAACAGCAAAATCCTTGTGAGTTAGCAGGCAACGGGGCCCCTTCAGGACGGGACCGGAAGAGGTCATTACACCTTTCCCTGCCCCATGACTTGGCTTAGGAGACGGCTTCTCTAGGGGCTCACTCCCGGAAGCGACGGCTGCCTTCTTAGGTGGACGGCTGGTATCCCCGTCAGATTTCCTCTTGGAAGAACCCTTGATGACGATCTTGGGGGTTGATGAGAATACCGTCTCCCCCTTTGCCTTCTTCTCTTCTTTCAGACGGGCAGCGGCAGCCCTTATCCGTTGCTTAGCCACGTTCATCTCTGCGAAAGAAACACATAAGCGAAACTGACGGCAATATAAAAATAGTTTCGAAAATAACATGGTCAAGATACTCACGGTGATGGGAGAATTCTTCTAGCCTGCGAGCCTCAGGCGTCGGTTCGGGACCACCGCAGTAAGCGTGAAGATAATCAAGGGTAATTAAGTCACGACACGACCGCTCCTCTAGAGGAACCTCCAAAACCCGACGGATGAAGTCTTCCTGCTCACCAGTTATGGAAGGGCGAATGAGGACTGAAAAGTACAAATAAATTGACGGCGTTAGAACCATTAAAAAAAACAAAAATTATTACTTGCTTAAGTTGAAGAGTTAAAAGCTGACGGCTAAAACCTGACTCCCTTACAAACGCCCAAGTATTGTCAAAATAGCCATGGGGTATCTTCTCCCATTCTTCCTGACGGCACACCCAGTCCGTCCCTTCAACGAAAAAGAACCTGCTCTTCCAGGCTCTATTCGAATCCGGCATCTTAGACACCAACCTCAGATCTTTCTCCCTGACGGCAAAGTGGTACATCCCTTTGGAAGAAGAAAGGTGTCGAGGTCTATAACAATAAAAGAATTCGTCCAAGGAAAGCTGACGATTCCCTCCACTCAGGCGACCCCACAGTACCTCGGCACCTATAAAAATCCTCCACGAATTTGGAGCAATTTGGCTGACGGATAAACCGAGGAAGTCAGCCAACTGACGGTGTAAGGCCGTCAGGGGCAGTCTAAGACCGGCAACAAACGTGGCATCATACATGCCAACGTCTGCAGTTCTTCCTGTATAACATTTCTCGCCTTCCCTAGGGAGACGAATAGGAATATGGTCGGGAATTTGGAAACGAACGCGCAACTCTTTAAAAAAAAATTCGGTCATTTTTGGCTGAAACTTATTCACAGCCCACTCTTTGGGAAGGATGAAGGGACGGTTACCTCCAGGACTATCAGAAGTCCCTTCACAAGAGTCCTCGACGCCTTCATCCCCGTCACTACCCCTCTCTCCTTCCACCTCAAATTCACCCTCTTCACCTACTGCCTCAACCTGACTGTCTCCATGACTTCCTACCTCCTTGTTAGGAGTATGGGCTGACGTCTCCCTCTCTGACGACCAGGACAAACTCCCGGACTCACTACCTGAACCAAAAACCTCGTCGTAGCCCGCTCCCTCGCGGACCGACGACCGATCACTCGACATTTGACTACCTACAAGTGACGGACGTAATCTAAGAACCTAGGAGGACGACCTCACTTTAAAAAAATCAAAAGAAATAAAGTATGAGCAGAAGGGAAAAGAAAGAACTTACAAGTATGACGGCTGAAGAAGCGACGGTAGAAGCTCCGGCGAACGGTAAGGAAGTACTGACGGAGGATGACCGATGGATTTGTTCTCCAGGAATCAGGGAAAGTGAAATAGGAGAAATGAGAGAAGGTGGGCCATATATATATATATATATATATATATATATATATAAGGGAAATGCACGGAAGACGAAGCGACGCCCTCGTTTGGACGCGTAACCAACCCAAGAACGCCACGTGTCCGAGCATTTAATATTGACTGCTCGAGGTGTCAGCTTTGGAAATTTCCTCTCTCCTGGCAGATAGTGACGAATGAATACTCCATAACCCGTCAGTATGTACTGACGGAGATATGGAGTAGGGGGCAACTGATATGTAAAAATAAACTGTCTCAACCCGTCAGTTTCCCACGGCTTAGACTGACGGGTTCAGCCAACTTGAAAAGCTGATGGCCCCGAACTAACCGACGGTGATCCAAAGCTCACGGGCAACCCGCAAAATGTAGCAAGGACGCTGACACCAATATGGCTGTCGAAATTGAGGCAAGCTGACGGTCTTGAGGCCGACGGCTTTTGTAGAACCATGACTTGGCCACCACGCGAGTAAATAAGGAAATTACTTGTATTCCACGCCTAATATTAGAGTCCTATAAGGAAATGATTCTGCAATCTACACTCATAAGAATTCCTATATGGAAAAGACTTCTACTCCAAGAAAGAATGGTCAACCCCTTACTACTATAAAAGCGCCAATACCCTCACAAATCGAGATACGCATAATTAACCCCTCTCTAGCACTCTAGAGTTGAAAGAAGTTCTAACTTGACATTCGGAGGGTATTTGGCCGGCACCACACCGGTGCTCTCTGTTAGGTCTTCTCCTTTTTGTTGTGCAGGTGTCGTTTCGAGCGTACAAGCATTGTGCAATTCACTGGTGAGATTTTCGGCATCATCAAACTTATATGTAAAGACATGTGACACAAAATAAGAGTGTTAAGTGGAAGAACACTTAACTTGAAATTAGAAGGATACTTGACACTAAATTGAAATGCAATTATAGTCTAATTTCAATTTTTTATTGCATTTCCACTTTAATATATTATATGGAGATAAAATTATTGTAAAATTTGGTGCGTACGAGTCACCTATCAATTAACCAAAAAAAAAAAAAAAAGTTTGACAAAATAGTGATTTAATAAAAAAGTAATCAAGTGGTGTAACTTTTATTATGGTCCAATAATGTAACTTGAACCAAACCGTTTGAAAATAATAGATCGCGAAAATATATTTTTAACTCAAGTGTGAATTTTGTTAATTACCTTTAACTCAAGTGACATCTTCTCACCAAAAGTCTTGTAGCTTAATGGAAAAGTCCGTTCTCTTTTATTAAGAGAATTAGGGTTTGAAGCCCTTTTCTTTCATTATTATAACTATTAAATTATCAAAAAGAAAAATATAGAATCTCATTTCCTTGAAAAACAAGGTAGAGGGTTGCATCTTAAAAATAAAAGCTAGAGGGCGACACCATGAGTTTAAAACTCACTAGTTGAGTGTAATTATCAATTAAAAAATGCAAATGCAAGTTAACAACTAAATAGCCCCAATAGTAATGCATTTAACATCTATATCACAATATTGTGGAAGCGATAATCAATACTTACAGGTACAAGAATCCAATTCATTCTTTGAAACATCTCTAGGGAGTTTCTAAGTTAGCTTCAGTTTCTCAATTAACTTGGAGGGCATTTATAACTTTAACTCTATATAAAACTATTAGAGGAATATCACCTTTCTTGATAAATAAAAAAAAATGCCCCATTATTTTATCAAATTATGGTTATGCCATTGTACATGCAAAAATATCTTCTCAAACACAAAATAAAAAGGAAAAGAAAAAGATAAGAAAGTGGGAAGGTATTTTTGCTTGTAGACCTAGATTGATATGCCATTGTATAAGAATTGGATAAATGAGTGATGCGTAAGTGTCTGCCCAATCTCACATTAATTGTTTATACACTAAGTCGAAGAAGGTTATATATGTGATTATGTGTATTGAGCTATGTGAAACTTAGTCTGCGTTTAATCCATATTATGACCTAATCTAATATAAAAATGTTATGGTTTTTTAATGAGAGTTTTTTTTGAGGCTTAGTTCATGAGCGCTTCGACTTGTGCCGCAAATTTTTTGGCCCGTTTTAGGCCATCGTGAATCTGCTGTGTGGGATATATTTAGTTGATTTTTTTAATAAATTATAAATTGATAGTTAAACAAGGGTAGGAGGGATTCACATTGGACTTCTCCGTTGGAAATATTAGGAGACACCAGTTGAGTTACAAGGATCTTGGCTAGTTTATATTATCTTAGATGAAGTGGAATTTTAAAATTCTTAAACATAGATAATATGATTTTAATGAGTAAGTCACTTGATGTTTTGGTCATAGATTTACATATTTTAAGGTAAACTATATTAATAATTAATAAGATTGTATTTTGTTATTGCAAAAGGAAGATAGCCATTTAGGGCACCCTCGATTTTTAATGTTGTAAGAGCACTACCATCAGGTGTGTCAAATGCCAAATATTTGGCATTTGACACACCAAACACCACTATTCAAGCCTCATGAGGTGTTCCAAATGTGTCAAAATTTTACAACATGCTACAGTACCGTGATAACTTTGGCACGGTACGGAGCAATATAGCACACGGGTTTATTATTATTTTTATTCATCTTTCTCTCTCATCCCACCAATTCTCTTCATCTTCTCTCTCTGTCACTCTCTATCTCTTCCCTCTCAGTCCTCCATGCTCAAGATCTCTCGCTGCCTCACCTCGCTGTCAACCTCCACATCCCTCGCCGCTGACCTTCAGATCTCTTAATCGGGTCGTGGGTGTGAGATTTGGGATGGGTTCCAATGTGTGGGTTTTGGGTCATTGACTGATCGGTTGGGTTGGGATTTTGAGCCGGTGGTGGTGTCGTGGTTGTGGTAGTGGTTGGTTGAGTTTTGGGCCGGCGGTGTTTGTTAAAGATTTTTAAGTTTTTTTTTCTCTTTTTTGAGGTTTTTGGAATTGGAATTTGTTGTGGGTATTTGATTGTATTTGTTTTGAGTTGTATTTTGGGTGGTAGAGGAAGCTCTTGGTTGTGGCAGTGGTTGTAGCGGTGGTTGTTGGTGGCGACTACCACTGGGTGTGTGTTTGTATATTGGCTGGTTTTGAGTAAATATATTATTTAATGTGGTGTATATATTATTTTAATGTTTAGAATCAAATAATAGAACATTTGATAAATGGTATATTGTAAAATGATGTGTAAAAATGATAAAGTTGGCTTTTGGTGTGTCAAAATGGCATTTTTTATGAAAGACCTGTTGGTAATGCTTTAAATAGTGGAAGTTTAATAAAGAGAAATAAGAAGAATTTTTTAAACTCAAAATTTTTTTTTTTTGAAATTGAATAAATAATATTTGATTGATATTTAAAATATTTACATGAAAAAAAAAAAAAAAAAAAAACCTACAAAAAGAAATTGCATTGAAACGATCTTCTGTGATTGGTATTGAGGTTTGCGGGTAAACAGTAATCTCCAACATGACCTGTTTACTTGCTCAATGCTGGTTGTAGGGGGGTTGGAGTGTGTACTATGGTTTCTTTTCTATATTCTTCTGGCTTTATAGCTTTCCTACTAAAACCCACTCTTTTTCTTTTTCAATTTGCAAGCAATCGAGTATCTGTGCAAATTAAGATTTGTTGTCCGGTAAAATATTCTTTACTTGCCATTTGGAGTTCTTGCCTAGATTTAGCTTTAGGTTCTTAATAATTGTTTCTAAAAAAAAAAAAAGGCTTTATGTTCTTAATTATTAAGTACTAGACAGTGAACTATTAATAGCCTATTACGCTCGACTAACCTAACTATCTGGCTTAATCTTTGCTCCTTACTTTCCAACATGTAAGCTGAAATCTCACTTTTATTTTCTGTTCAATCTGCAATGCATATCTCTTTTGTGCCGAGGACTGATGTCTACTGCTGTTCTTTACTTAGCACTTGAGGTTTGGAATCATTTGTTCGACTAAATCGTAATTTTTATGTTTGCTTTTATATTTTTGTTCCAATGTAAATTTGATTGGTCCAGGTGATTAGTTGTGTATATCAACTTGTTTATTTATTCTAACGAAAAAGAAAACAAAATCTAACACGTCTAAGGCCTACAAGCTCTAAAAGCTAGGCCCCCTACTAGATAGAAAAATATGCGAGTCAATAAATTTTTTTTTAATGTGAGTTGTTGTTTTTCCTCAACTTTTGAGAAGATCCAAAAAAATGAGTGATGTTAAAAATACTATAAATTTTATTATAGTTTTTACAAATTATATAGGTCTTACAAATTGTTATGTCACTAATTACAAAAAATAATTCAAATACTCATATATTATTTTGTTAAAGTTTCATTATTCATATTCATTTTTACATCAATTTGTACATTTTTTAAATAAATTTTGCATGTAAAAAAAGTATATATTAATAGAAAACCCAATACCATGATGTAGTGTAGCTCTTTGATCCCACTGGGCATGGGCTTCCACTGGCATCTCCCATTTGCAGGATTGGGTTTAAGGCCACCCATGAAGTCATCATTTTCGGGAGCCACTGTAGCCGAAGCCATAAATGATTATGAAGTCACCATTTTCGAGAACCCAATCACCTCAATGAAAGATACAATGACCAATTTTGGTGGTTTAGCATTACTCCTTCAATGAAAGATACAATGCAGCCGTGTGCTCAATGTACTTGATGGTTACAGCAAGGAGGAGTAGTGTTGGATCCGTGGTCTGTTTCGATGAAGCAATTGAATAAACACAAAAGCCAGTGACGAAAGACTCGGAGGATGAGCCAAATCAAGCGCCGGCACAATTCAGGAAGATAATAAATAAGTATTTGAATAAATGATCTTAAAGATATTGTAAATTGAGGATTTAGTTATGACATGCTCTTAGTGCAATTGTTAATAAGTCATTTCAAGAATGTTTTAATAACACTTTCATGAGAAATATAAAAAGTCTTAAAAAAATTAATAAATTTCTTTTTTATTTTTCCATAAAAATTATAAAAATATTTTCTAAATTAATGCTCTTATTAGGGTATTCGTTAACTTTTCCCAACATAAATTTTACAATATGGAGCTTACAAAAATGTATCACTAATCACAAAAAAAATTCAAAAATGCTTTTAAAGGTTTTTTTTTTTTTTTTTGGAGCAAAGCTTTAAATGGGTTGTTGAAGTCCACAAATCATAGTAATTATCACTTCAATTTATAAAGGCTATGAAGTAAACTTTATAACATTTCTAGCATTTTCCTATATAAATTACTTCTTATAATTAGTGACACATATATATGTAAGACCTATGTATTTAAAGTTGTCTTGTCTTTGCAATTATTCCAAAGTAGAGGGAAAATGTAACACCCAATTTTTTTCCATATCCCCAAAAAATATTTTGAAAACATAAATCAATTTATGCCCCAAAATTTGGGGCCTTTCTCTAGTAGGGGCCTAGGCGATGGCCTAGGGTCGGCCGAATGCCACTAAAATTTGGGGTTGCACTGACTGGGAGTGCAGCTAGATCGGACCAGTTATAGGACAAATGTACATTGGAGAATCCGCCGATCCTTACTTTTTTGGTATCACCCTTCCAGGTGTGAGAGTAAGTTCTATTCACCCAGTAAAATATGATCAAATATTGAATCTTGAATTACTTGCAATAATTGTTGTTAGGACAATTTCTATTTCTAAATAATTTTGTATGAATTGTAGTTGTTTGTTTGGCCTTTTCTGTGTTAGTTTATATACATGAGGAACACCGGTATTGATCATGTGATATAGTCATTAGCTTGCTGGCATAACTGCATACCTCTTGACATTGGTTTGGTTTGGACTCGCTACAAATTAGAATTGTTCTTACATCTTTTCTCTGTACATTAATTCATTTATGTCTCTAATCCTTCACTTTAGACTTTCAAGAACTATCAAATTTACTTGTTCTGAACATTTGAGTTTGTATGCTTGGAAAATCATGATCAGGTTATCTCATTCCTACTGCCAGCTTCTAATATTCATCTTTCTGTGGTTGAGTCTGGCCATCATTTCTGACTGTAGAGGATTTCAGTTGTGAGGTTGAACCTGATGGAAAGATAGTAATAAAGGGTGTAACAACTGGTGAAAAAAATAGTGTGCAAGAACTCCCAAATTTTTCAGATGCAATCACAGAATCTATGCCCACCGGGGCACTTCTCTATCTATTCCAGCTGCCTGGTCCAGTTGATAACCAACAATTTTCTGGTTCTTTCGGAATTGATGGGATTTTGGAAGGTGTTGTCAAGAAAAGGTGACTAAGAAGTCTTCAATTTTTGGTGAGCATTTACACCTACTGATTTTGAAGAACAATGAATTTATCTGTATGGACTAATCTAGTTTTAGTTGAGGGCTTAACATATAGATAAGTGGAGCTCTAGGAAAAATGTGTTTGATGTTGCTGTTTAGTGACTTCGCTGAAATTTATTTCTAGATATAGCTGAATGGCAAAATATATCTGTAGATTGCCCCAAATAAATATATTTTAAGACTGTTGAGTTGAGTTGAGTCAAGTCTATTCTAAGTTTGGTAAGTTTAGAATTTGAAATTGTTTATCATTTAAGGAAATACTCTTACCTTTTAGACCCATTTGTAAGTAATTTTAGTCTGTTTGTGAAACATGTTCAGTTCTAAAATCAAAGGTATGGTGCACATTTAAAAGAATGTTTTGTTCATGAACTGAGACTGTTGCTCATATCAACCGCATTTTTATTTATTTATTTTTTTAAGGAAACAGCCACATTTTTATGGTGGAGCAGGGGCTTAAGGAACATTAAAATGACAATGTAATTAAGGTTGGTGCGGGTTTTAATCGCTAAGCTATGCACTTTTTCTCCAACAAGTTTATGATGTATGCTACAGAGTTGTCTCAGTACGAGGATCAAATGTCTCCTCTTCTTATGGAGAAGGAATTTTCATCAGAAGCGAAAAGTGAACTGTGAACCTGATTTGAATTATAGTCATAGATTTATATTGTCCACTAGGTTGCTTCAAAATCATTAGAAGGTTTCTCTCCAAAAAAAAAAAAAAAAAAAAAAAAAAAGAAGAAGAAGAGAGAAATCATTTTGAAGGTTTTTGCTACATTAATGAATCTTTGTGAAATAGTGATAAACAATTAAGAGACGTCTTGGAATAAAAAACTTGCACAACCTTGACCTTATGTCTCAAAAATAGAAGAGTAATACATAATAATGCACTGATCAGTAATAAATAAGAAAGGTGAATTATGGGAAATTTGTAAAATATAAATGGGCAATATGGGGATTTCAATCAAAGTTTTCTTGAACTCCATTCTATTTTCTCTAATTCTTCCCAATTTTGGAAAATGAAAAATCAGGTTTTTGATGAAAAAAGATTGAGTTCATTCCTAATCATTCCATTCATTCTTACTTAAACTTTCTACTATGGGAATGATATTTTTTCTACCATGGGAATGATATTTTTTCTCAAACTCCTAAACAAGAGAACAAAACAAATATTTTGAAAAGATTTTATGATTTTATCTATTCCATTTTTCCCACCCTTTTCTCCTTTTAGTAAATTTTGGAATAATGAAAATTTGAAAATAATTGAATAGAATAAATAGATTATAAAAATAAAAAATAGTGTAGTTGGAGTATCAAAAGACGGTTTTTGTGTAACCGGTCTTAAAACCCTTACAAGTTAGGTTTGTCTTGTCTGTAATTTGTTGAATATTAAATCAAGAAAGAATTTGAAGGGATGATAAAAAAATCTTTTTTGATAAATGGATTAAGGGAATCAAGCTGCAGAAAAGAGAGAGTAACATACTGTATTAAATTAGAGTTAGAAGCATTTGAATCCAGGAAGATGTCCATTGCTTTTTCTTTGGCTTTTACTTCTCCTTGTGCTCACGTATTTTGAATTTGTGTATACTAATATTATCATAATTTTATGAAAGACCATTGTGATAGTGTGGGTAATTGCTTTCTTTCCTTTCTTTTCCCAGAGCAATCTGATGGTCATGTTCTTTAAAGAGAAAAATTGAAAAGGGTACCTTGATTTCCAAATGAAATCCAATTCATAGATTTCTAAAATATTGAAGAAAAAGGAACTAGCAAGTCTATGGATTTGCTTAAAGTATAGCTTATAAATTGCAGATACAACTCTTTATCATAACCTCTCATAGATTCTGTAAAAGTAGAAGTTTTGTAAACTGAGTACAACATTTTTTTCAATAGCTTATAAAGTTATAAGTTATAACCCCTTGAGGTTTCCATATCCATCAAATTGACCATTGAGACTAACTTTCGTTAACTCTTATAGACATAAAAATCACGTGACCATTATGTAACCAGTAGAGTGAATTAGTTGGTGTGTCTTATTAATGTGGTCACCTGAATTTTTCATCCATAAGAGCTAACGTAAGTTAGTCTTAGGGGTCGATTTGGCGGATGAGGAACTTTAGAGAGTTAAAAGTTGAAACCTCAAGGGGGGGGGGGGGGGGAATACTTTTGCCTAAAAATAATTATGTCATGTTAACAAATGCTCTTAGGGCATTTGTTAACAAACAATTTAAGAAAAATTTTGATACTACTTTCATAGGAAATATAAAAAGCAGTAAAAAAAAGTTAGTTACTTTTCTCTTTTCCTATCAAAAGTTTTTAAAAATATTTTCTAAATCAATCCATTAACTTTTCCCAAATATTTGTCTTACGAAATCTTAGGGTTCCAAATCTGACAAGGCACAAGTCCCATAGAGAATGAGCTACAAGCACTCACCACAAAGAATCCAATGTTTATATTCCTTGAATCAAATTTAGTAATGTTTTGCAGTAACTAAATTATGAATTACAAACAAAATTTCCTACTTTCATAAGCTGAAGTAAGATGTTGAGTTAATGGTAGATGTCTACAAATATTTGAACAAGAATAATCACACAAAAATTTAAAATACAATTAAGCCCAATTGAAGTGTTAAGGTCTAGTAAGTGTCTGTAAAAGTTCCCTAAAAAATAATTACGAGTCAAAATCAGGGATTGAGTCTGAATGAGATTGGTTTCCTAAGGATTTACTCCAAATGATATTGGGCTCATTTAATCTTGAATTACACTACAATCAAACATATAATTAATTTTAGAATAAAAATTCTAAACTTATCTTGTCGGATTATCAAGTGCCTGCAGGAACATGATAAGTAATCTGATTGAACTAATGAATACCAAGCATTGGGTTGATTTTAATTGGTTCGCCCAAGTCAAACTAAAATACTGTAATTCCATTCTTTTTGATGCATTTTAAGACCATAATCTAATCAATCAAAATTGATTTTTTCACAAAACCGTTCAAGAACCCCAATTCTCATCCAAAAAAATACTTTGTTGTCCTTGACCCCAAAATGTGATCATATTTTTTTTCCTACATCAATTTTAGAATTTTTTTTAATGCATGTAAATTGAAAATTTTTCCCTTTTCCAAATTTATTCAAAAAATAAAATTTCCAAAAGTTACAAAATAAGTCATATACAAGGATAAAAATTGTCTTAAAGATAGATTTTTATTGTACCTTAAAGCTAATATTCTCTCCTTACTTTGCATTGCTTTAGGTCCAAGGATATATAGATGTTTTCCTTTTCTTTTAGAATACCATTTCTTAATAGCCTACTCATATTCATTATTCTCTCCTTGTAAATGGAGGAAATAATAAAAGATTTAGTTTGCATTGCTTTAGGTCCAAGCAAAGAAAGGGATAGATGGATGTTTGCTTTGTCTTTTAGAATACCGTTTTCTAACCGCCTACTTTTATTCATTATTCTTTCCTTATAAATGGGGGAAATAAAAGATTTAGTTTGCATTACTTTAGGTCCAAGCAAAGAAAGGGACAGATAGATGTTTGCTTTGTCTTTTAGAACAGTGAGAATCTTAGTTTGAATTGAATAAAAAAAAGAATTCTACATATATATATATATATATAGAGAGAGAGAGAGAGAGAGAGAAATGAATTCTTTAAATAATATAACACAAATTTTTTTTTTTTAATTCAAAGAGACTTTTGACAAATCCATCATTGTAGTACAACTTTAATAACAAATCTTTCATCCAAAAAATTCACACAAAATAATCACATTAAATAATCAAAATCAAAGTACTAGTTTATCTAGGTAAAATCTTGATCAAACAACATTCCAACATCAAATACACATAGTCAAAGCACAAATAATCCATGGAAATCATGAAGAAGGCTCATGAATTGACATTCTTAGAAGTACACATGACAGTGTCTAGAGTTTCCACTCATCAAAGGAGTTGCCAAATGAAGATTTGTTGCCATTAGTCATAAAAAGAGTCGTGCATGCAGTAATGGTAGTATTAATTAAAGAAATGGATAAAATACAAAAAATTGAACTTAAGGTTTGGACTAATGCTAGATTCTTTTAAATATTATCCAATATGCTCTTTAAGCACAAACTACATTAAACACCATTCGAAAATCCCTTACTCTTTCTTTCTTCTTAGTCTCTTACTGCATTTATCTACTATTGGCTACCTAGACACTTGTGCACATATAAATTATGGGTGCAATTGCTTACCATAACCTCTCATAAATTCTATAAAAGTGGAAGCTTTATGCACTAAGTGTGACATTTTTTTTTTCTATAACTAATAACTTCTTGAGGTTTCCATATGTACCCTATAGAGCGAATCAATTAGTGTGTCTTCTTAATATGGTCACATGATTATTTTCATCTATAAGAGCTAAGGTAAGTTAGTCTTAGGGGTCAATTCGGCGGATAAGGAATCTTAGGGAGTTATAAGGATAAATTGAAAGTTGAAACCCCGTGGGGTACTTTTGCCTAAAAATAATTAGGGTTCTGTTAACGGATATTTTTAGGACATTTATTAACAGACAATTTTAGGAAAATTTTGATATCACTTTCATGAAAATATAAAAAGTTGTAAAAAAAAAAGTTAGTTACTTTTCTCTTTTCTTATAAAAAATTTTTAAAAATATTTTCTAAACCAATATCCTCAAAGCATCTATTAACTTTTTCTAAATAATTAAGAAAATGAGAAAAGCGGGCAAGATTCCAAATAATCTTTCACAAAATATATAAAACACATCCTGAATATGCTTAATTGAAATGAGGATTATATTACTCTCAAAAGAATGTCAACAGCAATGATAGAAAAGGAGGGCTTATTGAACAAATGAAAACCATGATTGTTATACATTGGACACCTCGCTTCTTTTTCAAGAGCAACCCGATAGTCGTGTTCGTAGGTACTCATATTTGTCTTTGCAATTGTTAGGTTCTAAAGATTTAGGAATTTATGTATTTAGAACTCTAATGTGTAATGTTGGCAAACCATGATCAAAACATTATGTTTAGTCTTGTATAGGCTTGCTCAAAGTTGTATCTTTCATGTAAAATTGGAATTGAGAGGCTGCAGATGCATTGGTGCATTTCAGCTTGGCTCGATTGATCGAAAGAAAGGCTCGATCGATCGAATCTCGGGCAGAATGCTTTTCTGCAGAATTTTCCAACTCAGCCCTAACTCATTAAACGTTTTGGGTTTCCTGTTTTTACTCTAGGTATAAAAGGCAAAACTCTAGCCACGTTTTTGAGAGTTGCTCTTGTTGTATTGTTACTCATACATTGCGGTTTGTATGAATCTCTTGTGAGATCATTGAGGAGTTTTCCTTCACATAAACTTAGGGTTTTCAAGGTAGAGATAATATCAACATCTTGATGATCAACTCAGTTGTTGCCATTGGAGCTTAAAGAATAACAAGCATGGGTGCTTGTAGCTGATTGGAGAATCCAAGAAAGAAGGAGTCCGTGGATTCGGAGCTTGCACGTGGTCGTGTCAGTAAGTTCTACTGGTGGGTAGCATTAGGAAGTCAAGCGGTGAGCTTGTAAGTCCTTTTGTATGAACTTCGATTCTTTCGCATAGTGGTTTCAGTTTACCTTGAGGATAGCTAGGTCAAATCCTCCCCAGGTTTTTACCGTGTGATTTCCTGGGTAATCATATCATTGTGTTATTTATATTTCCGCTGCTTTATATTTTTGATATAATTGTATGTTTGTGATAACCTAGAATTGCATAATTTGACTAAGTTAATCACTTGACTAATTAATTAGGTTAATTTGGTTGGTTTAAGGGGTTTAAAACTGTTCAAGTGGTATCGGAGCGGGTAGCTCTCTTATTTGAGATTTTTTTGATTTTTGAGCTGATCTTTGACCCCTGTTGTCATGGAACATGGACATTCTTTTGTTGTTCCTCCTCACTTTAATGAGAATAACTCTGCTTATTGGGAAATAAGGATGAAAGCATTCCTGAAATCTATTGATGAGAGGGTTTGGAATTCCGTTGAGTACGGATGGGAGAAGCCCACTACTCTTGTGAGTGAGTGGAAAACTTCTCAAAAAGAAGCAGCTGGGTTCAATAGCAAAGCTATGAATGCCATTTTTAATGCTGTTTCTATGGAGGAATTTAAGAGAATCTCAAATGTTGAGGTTGCTCATACTGCTTGGAAAATCCTCCAGATTGTGCATGAAGGTACAAAGGTAGTTAAGAACAATAAATTGCAACAATTAACTTCTAGATTTGAAAGTATTAGAATGTCTGATGATGAATTTTTTGATGAATTCTATACTAAATTGAATGATATTGTTAATTCTGCATTTAATTGGGTAAAATCTATGATCAACCTAAAATTGTTAGGAAGATTCTTAGATCTTTAACTGAAAACTTTTAGACCCAAAGTGACTGTCATTACTGAGAGTAAGGATGTGGACTCCATCCCTGTTGATGAGCTTGTAGGATCTCTTCAGTCCTATGAGTTTGACTTACCCAAAGCAAACAAATCCAAATCAATGGCTCTTAAGTCTGTTGATGATGTTGATGTTGGTGGATTTGATGATGAGCTCTCTGCTACAGAGATTGCGTACCTTGCCAAGAACTTTAGAAACTTTCTTAAGAATAACAACAGAAAGGCAAGAGGTACAAACACCGTTGAACCTAGAAACTTTAGGAAGAATAATTGCACTAAGGTTAATAACTTTGAAAAACCTAGAGAAAAAGTTGGTCAATCTTCAAATAATTCTTTGGGTGCTCAGTGTTTTGGATGTCAAGGGTATGGTCATGTTAAATCTGAATGTCCTACATTCTTGAGGTCTAAGGGTAAAGCTATGACTGTAACTCTTAATGATAACGAGGTTTCTGATGATGAGTCTGGATGTGACGAGGATGGAAACTTCGTTGCTTTCACTGCTACTACTGTAGTCAATGAAAGTGTATCCGTTGAAGAGAACCCTTCTGATGGGAAAATCTCTGAGGATGCAGATCTTCAAAAGGCCTATAATAAACTTTGCAAAGTTGTTGCAAAGGATGCTATGAATGTTGAACTTGGCCTAAAGAAAATTAATTCTCTTGAGCTTGATAAGAAAAATTTGCTTGTTAAATTATTTGATACTAATGATCTTTTGAACCATGTGAAATCTGAGAACATGCTCTTGCTTGATAAAGTTAAAACTTTGAAACATAATTTATTTGTTGCTAGATCTGATAGTTCTAAACTTGATCAAATGTTGAATGTTCAAAAGTATCCTTCTGACAAATCTGGTTTAGGTTATGTTAAAAGCATCTCTGTGTCTACACCACATTCTACAAACTTTGTTCCTTCATCTTCTTCTGAACCTTCCGTGAGTGAGGTTGTAAGTGAAACTGTCAAACCCCCTGAGAGTGAGGTTGTCAAACCTGTAGA
This sequence comes from Quercus aquifolioides, assembly GCA_019022515.1. NCBI lineage: Eukaryota > Viridiplantae > Streptophyta > Magnoliopsida > Fagales > Fagaceae > Quercus > Quercus aquifolioides. Next base: position 15,311,573 of record CM032330.1, on the reverse strand, counting down.
AGTTTCATCCCTTAGGAAGATTAAGGTTGATCTAGGAGAGTCTAAACCTAAGGAATCTACCATTTCTAAGGACAAGATGCATGGTAAACCTGCTTGAGTTTGTCATTTTTGTGGAAAGTCTGGACACATTTGTCCTAACTGTTACAAGCTTCAAGCTGCTAAGAGAGCAAACAAACCAAAAGTGTCTATGCCTCAAGCACAAGATCCTATGGACTCATTGGTGAATTGGTAAAGGCGTTGAACCTTTATTCCAATCCTGGAGTTGGAAATCACTCGAATGTGAATAAGAAATCCAATGCTCATGGTGCATCTAAACGGTTTTGGATGCAAAATACTCGATCTAATTGAGTCTTTCTGACATGGTCTTTGTGCTTCATTGCTCATTCCTCTATGACCATTGTTCTTTGGTGTTTGTGTTTTTTGTGTTTTTTTTTTCTAGGACTTGCATTGCATTACATTCATGCATTTCATTCTAGGATTTATTTGTTTTCTCTTTTAAAATTAAAAAAAAAAAAAAAAAAAAAAAAAAAAAAAAAAAAAAAGAGGAGGAGAAAAGCAAATTGTGTTTGGCACTATTTTTCTTGGTCTTTGAAAACAAGGTTGGTCAATTTATTTACACATAACATGTCTTGTGTACCTTGTTTAGCTTTGATGAGCTTATTTATTGCACTTTACTAGTTGAAACTTTGTAGTGCATGTTGTGTGGGAAAGATGTTTGTGGTCTTTATCATTTTGTCTTAATCTTGAAGTCACATGTTATTTGACTGTCGACCTTGATCCTTTTGAGAAATGCATAAATAAACATCTCACCACTGTTCACTAGCCAATCATGAACACCTTAGTGCATATCATAAGATTTTGTTATTGAGAAAGTGTAGCACATGCACAAAAAGAATATAAGGTGTAGCCTTGGTTAATTGCTTAATACTTAAAATTGGTGTGTACTATTAGGCTTGATGCCAATTCACATAATTATGAGGCAAAATTCAAGAAACTTACATGATTGCAAGCTTATGTTCTAGGAGATGTGAGAGTTATATGATGTAACTCTTTTGGTGATAGTCTCTTTTAAATTCTGTGTGATGAATTTTGTAGACTTTGTGATTGATTTCTATTCACATACCTCACATGTAACTCAAACTTTTTATTAAGAACTGAATTACGGAGAGAAGAAATGGAAGAAACAAAGAAATGGGAGAAGAAATATAGGTCACTTCGAGGGGACCACCTCCAACAGAGTAAGAAGAAGAAAGGAAAAGTAAAGAGTCAGAACAAAAGAATAGTATTGAGTAATTCCAAGCCCCCTTTCATTATTCCCAAAATTGGCCTTATATACCATTACAATACTCAACAGCTCAATAACTACCAATTGTAACTATATTGTAACTATCTAACAGTTTCCTAACTAATTGACACTAACAACTCACTCAACTACACATCATCATCACAGTAGGCACAGCTCATCATATTATTAGGCACCTTCCACACACACCAGCTGCCGAGCCAACTGTTGGCACATTAGACACACTATTAGCACAACACTACACAGCCAGCACTACTAAGCCAGCACAACACTACACAGCCAGCACACCTAAGCCAGCATACTCAGCATCTTAACAACTCCTCCCTCCTTAAAACAGCTTGCCCACAAGATGAGGGAATTGCTGTTGAAGAACAAGCAAATCCTCCCAAGTAGCATCATCTGCATTTCCTCCTTGCCACTGAATCAAGTGTTGAGTTATAAGCCTATTTCTAAGCTTGTGAGACCTAGTTTGCAAAATAGCAACGGGTTCAAGTGCAAGAATGCCATTAGAGTTCACTGATGGAAGCAAGGCAACGGTCACATGATTGTGTCCAAGCTTAGCCTTCAAGCAAGAGACATGGAATACTAGATGTATGGCAGCATCAGATGGTAAGTCCAGCCTATAAGCAACCTCTCCAATTTTCTCCAACACCTGGTAAGGACCAAAGAACCTAGGGGAGAGCTTATGAGAAGCTCTATGAGCCACTGATTGTTGCTTGTAAGGCTGTAGCCTTAAGTAGACCCAGTCACCAACATTGAAAGCTCTCTCAGATCTGTGGAGGTCACTTTGTTGCTTCATACGAGCTTGGGCATCCACCAAGTTTTTTTTGAGAAGGGTTAAGATCTGCTGCCTGGATTGAAGGAGAGAATCCACAGCTGCCACTTGAGTTGTTCCAGGAATGTAATCCATCAAACGAGGAGGGGGAAATCCATACACAGCCTCATATGGAGTTATTTTTGTAGCTGAATGATAATTGGTGTTAAACCAATACTCAGCTAAGTAAAGCCACTCAGACCACTCAGTAGGCCTATCTGCAGAAAAAGATCTCAAGTATTGCTCTAGGCATTTGTTCACCACTTCTGTCTGGCCATCAATTTGTGGATGATATGCTGAGGACATGGCAAGTTTAACCCCTTGTAATTTGAATAACTCAGCCCAAAATTTAGCAGTGAACACTAGGTCCCTGTCAAAAACAATGGAGGTTGGCATACCATGCAATTTAAGGACATTTTGAGCAAACAAGCCAGCCACCTTAGCAGCAGAAAAAGGATGAGACAATCCAATGAAGTGGACATATTTAGTAAGCCTATCCACAATCACCATTACTGTATCCAACCTTTGAGAAATAGGTAAGCCACTGACAAAGTCCATACTAATAGCAGTCCAAGGCTTATGAGGAATAGGAAGAGGCTGTAACAACCCAGCTGGTTTGCAAGTTTCATGCTTCATTTGCTAACAAACCCCACACTCTTTGATATGGAGCTTCAAGTCTGATTTCATCCCCACCTAAAAAAAATCCTGTTTTAATCTATGAAAGGATTTGAGAAAGCCAGAATGGCCACCCAAAGGACTGTCATGGACCAAGTGAAGCACCTTGGACTTCAAACTGCTTTGTGGATCTAAATAGACCCTTCCTTTGTACAGAATCAACCCATTATGCAAAGAAAAGAACTTAGGGCAAGTTGAACCAGATTGTAGCTGCTGCATCACTGGGGAGGACTGATAGGTAGCCTTCAACTCTTTAATCCAGGAAGGGTTGGGAAAAGAAATTAGACACAGACATGGAGAGACCACAGCAGAGTTAGAAACAGCTGAATCCTTAGAAACAGCTGAATCCTCACACCTTCTAGACAAGGCATCAGCTACCTTGTTCTCACACCCTTGCTTATACTCCACCACAAACAAATACCCCAGCAATTTAGTTAACCATTTTTGTTGGGCAGGAGTAGCAATTCTCTACTCTAGGATGTATTTTAAACTTTGTTGGTCAGTTTTTATAATGAAGGGTCTGCCTAAGAGATAAGGTCTCCATTTCTGTACTGCTGTGACTAGTGCCAATAATTCTTTTTCATAGGTAGACAATTGTAGTGCCTTGCCCTTAAGAACTTGACTATGAAAAGCAATTGGCCTATGATTTTGCATCAAAACAGCTCCTAAACCACTACCTGATGCATCACACTCAATAATGAAAGTTCGATTAAAATCAAGTAGAGCTAGGACAGGAGGTTTACTTACAGCTGCTTTGAGTTGGTTAAAAGCTATTTCAGCTTCAACAGACCAATTAAAGGCATTCTTTCTAAGCAAAGCAATCAGGGGAGCTGCAATATGTCCATAGTTCTTAATAAATTTCCTATAATATCCAGTCAAGCCCAAAAATCCCTTCAAAGCCTTGACCGAAGTAGGAATTGGCCAAGCCTCCATTGCTGCAGTCTTCCTTGGATCTGTGCTCACACCCTGGCCAGATATGATATGCCCAAGATATTCCACTTCTGAGCACCCAAATGCACATTTACTCTTCTTAGCATACAACTGATGTTGCTACAACAACTCCAAAACTGATCTAAGATGCTGAAGGTGAAGCTCCAGAGTAGGACTGAAAACAAGAATATCATCAAAGAATACCAGCACAAACCTTCTCAAATAAGGCCTAAAAACATCATTCATAAGGGACTGAAAAGTAGATGGGGCATTAGTTAAACCAAATGGCATAACCAAGAACTCATAGTGCCCATCATGGGTCCTAAAGGCAGTCTTAGAAATATCCTCCTCCCTCATACGGATTTGATGGTACCCTGATCTCAGATCCAACTTGGAAAAAATGGTGGCACCAGCAAGCTCATCCAATAACTCATCAATTAGGTATGGGAAACTTATCCTTGATGGTAGCTTGATTTAGAGCCCTGCAGTCAATGCACATCCTCTAAGACCCATCTGCCTTCCTTACCAACAAAACCGGAGAAGAGAATGGACTGTGGCTAGGTCTAATAGAACCAGCTTCCAACAAGTCAGCAATGATCTTCTCAATTTCAGTTTTTGAAAGTGTGGGTACCTATAAGGCCTTTGACAGATTGGAGTAGTACTATCCTTTAAAAGGATTTGGTGTTCATGCCCTCTAGAAGGAGGCAATCCAGTAGGTGTATCAAAAACTGATGCAAACTCCTCCAACAATTTCTCAATCAAGGGATCATAAGCTGGCTGAGATGGGGAAGTACCAGAACCCAAAGAAACTATCTGCAAAAAAATTCCCTTCCTGACAGGCTTCCTAAAGAAGTGAGCACCTTCTTGGAGAGTGGAATTAGTAGGATGCAACCCAAACAATGTAACAGGTCTGCCAAGATGCATGAATTGCATTGACAATGCAAAAAAATCCCATTGTATCAGACCTAAAGATCTTAGCCATTGAGTCCCTAAGACCAACTCACAATCTCCTAAGGGTAAAACATTCAAATCCATAGAGAAGACATGACCTTGCATAACCACCTTAACATCTACGCAAACACCCTTAGTCTTGATTATTTCCCCATTAGCCACCTTAACCTCGAATGAAATAGTAGGGTCTAATTGAAGTTGTAATTTGGAAAGAATGGCAGCATCAAGAAAATCATGAGTGCTACCAGTGTCAATCAAAATGACAACCCAATGACCATTAATTGTGCCCCTAAGTCTCATGGTACCAGGTGAAGGACTACCTAGAAGGGCATATAGTGTAATCTCTGGTTCAAGCACATTATGTTCAGACTCCACAGATGCAAGATGAGACACATCAGAATTATAAGCCAATGCACTATCACCCTCATTAAGCTCTACCAATTGTACACTAGAGCTAGGCCCTTGAAAGGGACAAAGACCTTCCAACAGAAAGAGTTTAGCAGACTTACAATGGTGTCCCGGTTGAAATTTCTCATCACAATTAAAGCAGAGTCCTTTCTTCCTTCTCTCTTCCATCTGTGCTGGTGATAACTTCTGAAGCGGCAACTTGAACTTGGAATCCAGCCTAGTCTCAGGTCTTGGTCCAAGAATTGAAGGCTTAGTTACTTCCAGTGAGGATGATTTTAGAAATTTCTTGCTACTCATCACATATTCCTCTTGAATCTTAGCCAAACCAAAAGCCTCATTGAGAGTTTTTGGATTAAACATTTTTACAGGCAATCTAATTTCATCTCTAAGGCCACTGAGAAAATAGCTTAATTTGTGACTTTCAGACAAATCCCTAATTCTGTTCGAGAGGGCTTCAAATTGGCCTTTGTAATTAATCACATTACTGGTCTGTCTCAACCTTGTCAAAGCCTCCATAGGATCTTCATAGGCAGACGAACCAAATCTGATTAACAGAGCCTCCACAAAACTCTCCCAAGCCACAAATACCCCTGATGCTTCACAATCTTGGAACCATACTAGAGCCTCACCATCCATATGAAAAGAAGCCATCAGAAGCCTCTCACTCAATGGGGTGTGATAGAAATTGAAGTATTGATTAGCCTTGTATACCCAAGTTGCTGGATCATCTCCTCTGAATCTTGGAAATTCAAGTCTCACACTTTTAGCCAAACTATGTAATGGCAGAGACATAGCTTGGGATGATGGTGTGCTAGGAGATGATGGTTGTTGTCTCTTACCTTCAGCCTCTGTTAACTTCTGCAACGCAACACTGATGGCATTCAACTGCTGCGTGATTTCTTGAAGAGAATGGGCATGGTGGTCTGTGATGGTACGTAAAGATGCAATGGATTCATTGATGTAAGTTGTAGATCGGGTTTCAGCCATGGTCGCAGGAAATATGGCTCTTTTACCAATTATTAAGAACTGAATTACGGAGAGAAGAAATGGAAGAAACAGAGAAATGGGAGAAGAAATACGGGTCACTTCGAGGGGACCACCTCCAACAGAGTAAGAAGAAGAAAGGAAAAGTATTGAATAATTCCAAGCCCCCTTTCATTATTCCCAAAATTGGCCTTATATACCATTACAATACTCAACAGCTCAGTAACTACCAATTGTAACTATATTGTAACTATCTAACAGTTTCCTAACTAATTGACACTAACAACTCACTCAACTGCACATCATCATCACAGTAGGCACAGCTCATCATATTATTAGGCACCTTCCACACACACCAGCTACCGAGCCAGCTGTTGGCACATTAGACACACTATTAGCACAACACTACACAGCCAGCACTACTAAGCCAGCACAACACTACACAGCCAGCACACCTAAGCCAGCATACTCAGCATCTTAACACTTTTGCTAGTTGCACACACTATACAAGTTACTCTTTGCTAAACACTGTACATGTTATTGTGTGTGTTTTTGGTCTGACCAACCAAGTTTGAAAATACCTTGAGTATTATGCAAAACATTTTTTTTTTGCTTTTATTTTCACATTTCATGCATTTTGTTCATCAATTCAAATGCTTTGAGGAGTTTGTGTCAAAAAGTGTTTGTTCTTTCAAAAACTGTGATTTTTCTCAAAAATTTTGTGAAGCCTCTGCCTGTTTCGATCGATCCATTCTGTTTTTCGATCGATCGAAATTGTGATGTAAATGTACTTAAAAAGTTTTATAAGTCTCGGGTTTCTTCGATCGATCGAAAGTAATTTTTGATCAATCGAAGATCGCGAATCAGGTTTTTAAAAACTCAGCTTTGACTTGTTCAAATCACTTTTTCAAAAAGTTTTTCAAACCTTTTTCTCTCTCTCCGACTCGGCAAGGCTAAATCTTCGATTTTTTGTCATTTTCCTCCGAATCTTTTGCGAGGTTTTTGTCTACTAAAGTGTTGGAATCATAGACGCGGATAGAGAAGTTCGAAAAGAACTCTCTAATCAAGGTAGCAGGTGGAAGAGGATCAGAAATATCCACCAAGGGTAACCAGCCCCTACGTTCAAAGTTTGCCCTAATGGCAGGTTCAAGCTCATCTAAGATGACAGAACGCTCAGACCATATTTTTCTCCTAAGGTTCAGCTTATCATAAATCTCTTGATTTTTCTCACTCGGAAACTTCTCTCGGTCAAAGGGAGGAGGGGAAGGAGTAGGTGTGGGGACAGACCTACGAGCTCTAGTCTTCCTAGGCATAGTGCTAAGGAAAGGACAAAAAACAGAGAGAGAAAACCAAAAGAACACAAAAAACAAAACCAAAGGCAGACTGCAAGTTAGCACAAAAACAAAATAGAACAAAAGTCTATATGATGCATGAACAGTATTAATGACATGATGCATGTTCTAATGCAGTTAAAACAAGTTCAATTGTAGTTCAATTACACAAAATTGGCTTGAGCATAGAGTTTCTACCAAAAACCCTAAAAATTTGAAAAACCACTTGAATATTTTGAAACAGATTTGATGAATTGAGCATTACATAACACAACACACAGATTATAATGCCTAATTACATCAAAAAAACAAGCCAATTTCATCAAGTTCAACCTAATTGAACAAAATCCCCAATTCGGATTCAACACAAGCCCTAGAATTTTAATTTTTCTAAAAACCCAAAATTGATCAAATTAAACCATCAATGTCATGTTTATATCATGTCCCCACAAAAACCCATTGATCAATTTCACAAAATAGGGCTTGAATCAACAAAAATCCCAAAAATGAATAGTCTGAAAATTTGAATGTATAATGCATGAAAAATGCATGAAAACATGAAAATAAACTCAAAAGGAAGGGCAAAATAGTCTTACCGGCTTGAGAGTTGGATACGAGGCGTAGAGTACACCATTACTCCTACGGTAGTGGCTGATGCTCTAGGGGTACCTTTGGTCCAGCACCCAGTCTACCCTTATGATGAGTCTCCTCTGTTGAGTGATGTCATGTCTTACATCACTGGGTCTTCTATCCAGTGGGGTTCTGATCCTAGGATCACTATTGCTGAGCTATTTGAGTTACATTATCTTTTCTTTAGGATAGCGTGTCATTTTTTTTGGCCTATTTCTCATCTACACACCATTCCTCTCGAGCAGTGTGTCTTTTTGTATGCTCTTGTCACTGATGCTCCTATCAGTTTTCCCCATTTGTTTCTTCGTTCTTTGAATGAAGTTTATAGGAATTCATCTTCGTCTCATGCTCTTGTCCATCCTATCTTTATTCATAGGATTTTGCTTTATCTAGGTCTAGATGATTTCCCTTCCTCTAAGCCTGTTCATGTTATTGCTCCTATAGGTGCGTATTTTCTTAGACAGAAGGCTGCTCACCTTCGAGTTAGCTCTAAACACCCTAGGTCTGAGCCTTCTGGTACCGCACCTCCCCCCTCTTCTTCTACAGGTCCTGCTGGTGAGGCTGTTCCTGATCCTGTTGATGCTGCTGCTACTGCTGCTGTTCCTCCACCTCCATCAGATGACTTTGATATACGTCGTACCTTGAAGACTGTCATTACCGTTCAGGCGGCTCATGGGCAACTTTTGGTGGACTTATTTGACGAGATCTATGCTTTGCGAGCTGATCTGGCGCATTTGCGTTCACCCTCACCACCTCCTTTTGATGATGGCTTGTGATTGCTCTTTGGCATTCCGTCACAAAAAGGGGGAGTAGAGTTTTGTAGAGGAGTTTTGTAGTTAGGGGGAGAGTTTTTTGTTTTGAGGAGTTAGTGGAGATGTTAGATTGTATCTAGGCGCTTCACTTTGTATATCATTTTTGGGGCTATTCATGTTAGGGGGAGTTACACTGTTTTTGATATACATGATTCTTGTTTCTTGTGTTTCACTGCTTATTGATTTATATTTATGAGATTATTCATTGATATACGTCTTTATTATGTTGTGTGAATCATACAAGAATGTTATACCTGTTTATTTACTGTTTTCTGTCACACATGCGTTTATGCGTTTGTTGAGTGTTTCAGGAATATACAGGTTGATTCAATTGAGCTGCTGTCTACACTTGCAACTGATGGATAGTAGTTAGGATTGAATTGTGTTTTATGAGCATTACTTTTTGTAAAGGGCTTTTTACTTTGTAAACTTTGAGTTTTTAGTTTGTGTTTTGTCACGGATTGCCAAAGGGGGAGTTTGTTAGGTTCTAAAGACTTAGGATTTGATGTATTTAGAACTCTAATATGTAATGTTGGCAAACCATGATCAAAACATTATATTTAGTCTTGTTTAGGCTTGCTCAAAGTAGTGTCTTTCATGTAAAGTTGGAATCGAGAGGTTGCAGATGCATTGGTGCATTTCGGCATGGCTCGATCGATCGAAAGAAAGACTCGATCGATCGAATCTCGGGCAGAATGCTTTTCTGCAGAATTTTCCAACTTAACCCTAACTCATTAAACGTTTTGGGTTTTCTGTTTTTATCCTAGGTATAAAAGGAAAAACCCTAGTCACGTTTTTGAGAGTTGCTCTTGTTGTATTGTTGCTCATACATTGCGGTTTGTGTGAATCTCTTGTGAGATCATTGAGAAGCTTTCTTTCACATAAACTTAGGGTTTTCAAGGTAGAGATAATATCAACATCTTGATGATCAACTTGGTTGCTGCCATTGGAGCTTAAAGAATAACAAGCGTGGGTGCTTGTAGCTGATTGGAGAATTCAAGAAAGAAGGAGTCCGTGGATTCGGAGCTTGCACATGGTCGTGTCAGTAAGTTCTACTGGTGGGTAGCATTAGGAAGTCAAGCGGGGAGATTGTAAGTCCTTTTGTATGAACTTCGATTCTTTCGCATAGTAGATTCAGTTTATCTTGAGGATAGCTAGGTCAAATCCTCCCTAGGTTTTTACCGTGTGGTTTCCTGGGTGATCATATCATTGTGTTATTTATATTTCCACTGCTTTATATTTTTGATATGATTGTGTGATTGTGATAACCTAGAATTGCATAAATTGACTAAGTTAATCACTTGGCTAATTAACTAGGTTAATCCGGTTGGTTTAAGGGGTCTAAAACCGTTCAGCAATTATTGTCTTACGTACCTAGCTATACAGCTCAACGAAATCTTAGGGTTCCAAATCTGACAAGACACAAGTCCCACAGAGAATGAGCTAAAAGCACTCGCCACAAAGAATCCAATGTTTATATTCCTTGAATCAAATTTAGTAATGTTTTGCAGTAACTAAATTATGAATTACAAACAAAATTTCCTACTTTCTTAAGCTGAAGTAAGATGTAGAGTTAATGGTAGATGTCTACAAATATTTGAACAAGAATAATCACACAAAAATTTAAAATACAATTAAGCCCAACTAAAGTGCTAAGGTCTAATAAACGTCTGTGAATGTTCCCTAAAAAATAATTATGAGTCAATATCAGGGATTGAGCCTAAATGAGATTAGTTTCCTAAGGATTTACTCCAAATGATATTGGGCTCAATTAATGTTAAATTACATAACAATCAAACGTATAATTAATTTTAAAATAAAAATTCTAAACTTATCTTGAAGGATTATCAAGTGCCTGCAAGAACATGATAAGTCTTGTGATTGAACTAACGAAAACCAAGCATTGGGTTGATTTTAATTGGTTCGCCCCAAGGCAAATTAAAATATTGTAATTTCATTCATTTTGATGCATTTTAAGACCATAATCTAATCAATCAAAATTACGTTTTTCACAAGATCGACCGTTCAAGAACTCCAATTCTTATTCAGAAAAATACTTTGTTGTCCTTGACCCCAAATGTGACAATATGTGATTATATTTTTTTCCCTACATCAATTTTAGAATTTTTTTTAAAGCATGTAAATTGAAAAATTTTCCCTTTTCCAAACTTATTCAAAAAAATAAATTTTCCAAAATTACAAAATAAGGCATATACAAGGATAAATATTGTCTAAAAGATAGACATTAATTGTATCTTAAACTAATATTCTCTCCTTATAAATGGAGGAATAAAAGATTTACTTTGCATTGCTTTAGGTCCAAGGGAAGAATGGGATATATAGATGTTTGCTTTGTCTTTTAGAATACCATTTCCTAATAGCCTACTTATATTCATTATTCTCTCCTTATAAATGGAGGAATAAAAGATTTACTTTGCACTGTTTTAGGTCCAAGGGAAGAATAGGATATATAGATGTTTGCTTTGTCTTTTAGAATACCAGTTCCTAATAGCCTATTTATATTCATTATATTCTTTCCTTAATTTTAGACACAGGAAATAAAAGATTTAGTTTGCATTGCTTTAAGTCCAAGCGAAGAAAGGGATAGATAGGTGTTTGTTTTGTCTTTTTGAATAATGAGAATCTCAATTTGAATTGAATATATATATATATATATATATATATATATATAGAGAGAGAGAGAGAGAGAGATGGGTTCCTTAAATAATGTTAAAAACTTTTTTTTTTATTCGATGAGACTTTATGGTTGTATTAATTAAAAAAATGGATAAAATTCAAAAAATTATCCTTGAGGTTTAGGCTAATGCTAGATGCTTTTAAAAATTATTCAATATGCTCTCTAAGCACAAATGTTATTTAACACCATTCAAGAATCCCTCACTCTTCTTTTCTTCTTAGTCTCTGACTGCATTTATCCACTATTGGCTACCTGGACTCTTGTGCATATAATTGTCATAATATAGTCAAGATAAGCCGTTGAAAGAAAGTAGAAAACCTAGAGGAGTATGAAACTTTCAAATGGTATGAAGTGTCATTTATACTTAAGTATAACAAATTGGATATTTTTTTTTAAAGTTTAGTAGTACTTAGTAATGGCATTAACCTAATTCTTAGGGGTGATTTTTGTATTTTATCCTAAACAAATTTTACGCACACGTAGCACAATGGCGTAAGCACAGGACCATAGGTGGACTATTTCATATGGGTCTTGCGAAGTTGAAAGAGCCTGAAACTAAAGAAAAACAAGTTGGTTGTTAGAAGGGTTGGACCTAGGGCCAATTTAATATAACTTTAGGCATAAGGCAATAACGCTTTTCCTTTGTGTTCGATCTAGACCATACGATGCTTATGTTTTTTTCAAAGAGGAAGCAAAAAACAAAATAGAAAAACTAGCTTAATTGTTGTCCTGCTTTAGAGATATTACTCCCGACAAACCCATACAGTCGTGAAGCAAAAGTATTTTAGTACTAAAAGTTGAAGTGGCAAAGAGTCTTGTAATTTATTGGTCTCTTTTATCAAGAGAGTTAAAGTTCAAATTCTTCTTTCCTCTAACAGTTGAATTATTAAAAAAAAAAAAAAAAAAATTCAAGTTACCAATTCTCAACCTTAAAGAAGGAAAAAAAAAAAAAAAAAAAAAGGTGTAATTGTACTTTTGGTCCTTATATTTTGGCTTCATTTTTATTTTGGTCCCTACTTTTCTATTTTACCACTTTTAGTTCTCAAAATAAAAAACGTGAGTTATTTTGGTCTTTACCGTTAGCTCACTAACAAAAATTGCTTATATGGCAAACTGAGTTAAACACTAACATGATTATTAAAAAAATATTTTAAAAAATAATTTTAAATCTCAAAATTTTTTGAGACGAGCATTTTAATTAGAAAAAACATCTCAATTTAAAAAAAAATTAATTAAAAACAAACATTAAAATCTAATTAAATTAAAAAAAAAATCATTAGTATTTTCGAAGAGCATGACTGGTCATGTTCATCTTATAAATTTTTTTTAGCTTTTCATTATTTTTTCGGGAAGAACATAATAACCCAAATCCTGAACATCAACAATGTACCTCTCTCTATCATGTTCAAACACATCAAAACTCATATAAATAGATAACATTTTACTAAACATTTTCTTGGCAACCAAACACAACACCACCTCTTGTGAACCTAGAAAACCCAACCACCAGCAAACCCAAAAAACCCAACCAACACCACCGATTTGACCCAGCCACCACAATCTCCACCTCCATCGATTTGGCGTGGCCATCAAACCCAACCAACCCAACCCTCTCTCTTTACCTTCGCCGCCAATCTCCACTGATATGAGCCCATCTCTCCACTTCCACCACCACCAATCTGAGCCTTACGTCCAACTCCACTACCGAAAACACCAAAACCCAAAGCCGATTCTCATCAATAAAATATACCAAAACACAACCTAATCCTCATCAATTTCAGATCTGGTCAAATCAAATCATGGTGACCCACCCAGCCACTACCGATCTTGGTTTAGAGAGAGAGAGAGAGAGGATAAGATCAGTTAGCCATGGGTTTCGACCATGGGTCTTGGGTCTTTAGCCATGGAAACACAAAATCAAATTCGCCACAAACCCATAAACCTAGATCAACAAAAATCACAACCCACCATCAGAATCTTCCACCAAAGATTGCCACTAATCTAAGAGAGAGACACCAATATGAGAGAGAAAAAGAAAAAGAAACAAAGATGGAGACTTGTATTTGAAGATGAGTCAATGATGATTTGAGTTTTGTGTTTTGTGCATTGAAGGGATTTGAAAAAGAAAAAATTGAGGGGTTTGATAGGTTATGGGTTTCAAAAAGAAAAAAGAAAAAGAAACAAAGAAAAAAGAAACACTAATCTGTGTTATGGATTTTGTGCGTTGAAGGGAATTGATGATTTGGGTTGGCTCTGTTGAAAGGACTTTTTTTGTCTTTTACTGTTGAAGAACTCTGATGAAGAACATGACCAAAAACATAATGAAAAGAAAAGAATATTTGATTTAATTATTTTATTTTTTAAAATCATAAGTTTAGAAATTTGTTTTAATTGTTTTTCTGATGTGGCTTTTTTTAATATTTAAAATGTTGATGTGGCATTATTTTAAATACTAAATAATTTTTTAAATATTATTTTAATGGTCACGCGTCAGCATTTACTGTGCCAACAATGCAGTCCATTTGCCACATCAACAATTTCCGTTAGTAAAATGACAGTAGAGATTAAAATGGAACGCATTTTTCATTTTAGGGACTAAAAAGAGTAAAATAGAAAAATAAGGACCAAAATAGAAATTAACCCAAAATATATAAAACAAAAGTGCATTTATGCCAAAAAAAAAATGTTCAAGTTACCAACTATATATAGCTAGCTACAAGTGTACTTTTCAAGTTTAGAATAATCCATTTTTTATTGGAAATAATTGAATATATTCTAAGGAAAGATAGAAAGTGTGGGGAAGGATTTAGATCCAAGCCCGCAAATAGTTTGTCCGCTCTGGGGCCGAGGACCCGCATGGCTTTATTCTTTGCAAGTGACGTGAGTAGTTTTTGAGACTTGCTCCCATAGTGGTACACTCTTGCCTTCAGCTATGGCTTATAAGGCATGAGTGAGGTGCATCTTTCTTCGATGTGGGAGCAAGTCTCAAAAACTGCTCATGTCTCTTACAAAGAACCCCATTCATGCCTTATAAGCCTTAGCTGAAGGTAAGAGTGTACCACTATGGGAGCAAGTCTCAAAAACTACTCATGTTGCTTGCAAAGAACAAAGCCGTGCGGGTCCTCAGCCCCAGAGAGACAAACTGCTTGCAGGCTTGAATCTAAATCCTCCCCCACCAAAAGGCATGTGTTGTAGTGGTACACTCTTGCCTTCAGCTAAGACTTATTAGGCATGAGTAGGGCGCATCTTTCTTTGATGTGGGGGCAAGTCTCAAAAACTGCTCATGTTGCTTGCAAAGAACAAAGCTGTGCGGGTCCTCGGCCCCACAGCGGACAAACTGCTTGCGGGCTTGGATCTAAATCCTCCTCCACAGAAAGTATAGTTCCATAAATTCTCTTGAATTCTTAATTGCCATTTATTATTTTCTTCAAATCTATAAAGAATCACAAAAAATACTAAGAAATATTGCCAGTGAAGGGAAATGTTATAGAAAGTATGAATATAATAAAGAAAAGGTAACGGATGATAAACAAAGAAGCATATGAATCTATAGTTTGCTTAACAAATTAGAATCCCCCCCCCCCCCTTTTCCTTTATTTTACTTCTTTTTCTCCTCGTTGAATTTTAACATAATGGTGTAACTGGTGTTAGTATATACTTAATGCTGAAAAAGAAGGCTCCGAAAATTTCTTAAAATTTTCAAAATGATGGGATATTTAAATATACTAAGTTAAATTTATATTGATTAGAAAAGTATATCTAAAAAAATTAGAGGTTTCTTTTTTTTGGCAATATTATAATATTGTTGTGGTTATAATAACAATGGAAATGATGGTGACAATGACTTGATGACAGATGGAATGTATCATTATGTTAGTGGTTGTGATGTGGTCGACAATGCCTATAAGCAGTGGTGGAGATAGTGGCGACGATATTGACTAGTGGTGGTGAAGGTGGCAACAACATTGACATGACAATGGTGGTGGAGGTGGTGGTGGACAATACTTTAAACTTTAAACAATAAACAAGGTTCGAACCAGACTTTCTTTTAAGATTTGGGTCCTTAAGTAATAACTATTATTTAAACAAACTTAAGAGGGTCATAACAGAAATAAGAAAATTTGGGGCACCAATATTCATGTTGCAAAATTAAACTGATATATAAGCTAAAATTTGACATTTTAAAAATATGAGTGCCCAAAAGCATTTATTTAGTTTTGCCCATAAGAGCATTAATTGTATATGGATTGGTTGGTGGGATGACTATAGTAATGTTGGTAGAATTTTTTAAAGGCAAAAATGCAAAACTGACCCTTTAACTTTCACATTTTTTCATTTCAATCCTCTAACTTTTAGTTTTGTCAATTTAATCATTTAACTTTCAATTTTTGTCAATGCAAGGCTCTGTTACATTGCTGTTAGTGTTTGCCATTAGAACCATTTTGCACTTTTTTTTATTTTTTTTATTTAGAATTAAAAAAAAACTGGAAAAACGAAGCATTTCCATTTTCATATGAAATTTTCTCTTAGCTGTTGGATCTGGAAGTTTTCTTCTTGAAGAAACACAATTCTTACTTTATTGACTTGGTTGAAGGGATTAAGAATCTTTGACCTTTAAAATCTCACATCTCTGAAGAACCCATTAAAAAGAAAACCACGCATGCACTGTATTGGGTAGTTTGTTGAAGAAATTTCAGAACCTTAATGTAATTTTCCTCAGTTGGTTGGTTTATGTTGCTATCCACCTTTGCTCTGATATATGTTTTTTGTCTTTCCCTTTTGTTCAGTTCTTGGTTTATATTTCCTATGTTCTGACTTCTTCTGTGTAAATTTTCTATGACATTTATGAACTAATCTATAGGAGGATCTGGGAACCGAGTAACTTGTCAGGCCAGTAGCCCGTGCCGAGGATGAGGAAGATGCTAGTGATTTTGAGCCAGAGGAGAACGGCGGCGAGGAGGAAGAAATCGATGAGGAGGATGAAGACGAAGATGGTGGGAAGGTTGATGTTCCGGCAAAGAGGAAGAGGTTGGATAAAGATGATTCGGATGACGATGATGATGGTGGAGAGGATGACGAGAGACCATCCAAGCAATAGCCAATAGGGTTGGGCCTCTGCTTGGTTTTTCCAGTTTTTTTTTTATTTTTTTTTTTAATTCTGAATAATTAAAAAAAAAAAGTGCAAAATGGTTTTAACGGCAAACACTAACAGCCATGTAACGGAGCCTTGCATTGATAAAATTTAAAAGTTAGAGGACTGAATTGACAAAACTAAAATTTAGAGGACTGAAATGAAAAAATGTGAAAGTTAGAGGGTCAGTTTTGCATTTTTGCCTTTTTTAAATGATGCATTCCTCTGTAGAATTTGAACTTTAAATTTATTAATTGAGAAGTACTATGTCCACAATATTTTCACAATAAATCATAAGTAGTAAATTGTTATTGGTTCTAATTTAAACCTGTCATTGAAATTATATTTTTGCCCATCAATAACAACTCATAACAACTTGCCATGTATGATTTGTTGTAAAAATGTTATAAAATTGTTGTGAATATAGCATTTCTCAATTTGAATACATAGAAATCTTGAGTCTAAAATTTGTACAAAACAAATGAATTAATTTTTTGTTAACCTAAACAAAGGAAGTCAATAATGGAATTTTCAAATTACAATTTGTGTAAATTCCACGTTAAGAATTCCTAATCCAAAATAAGATCAAGATAGAATCTTAGGTGTGTATCATAGTTCAATGGCATTGCTTACTCTCATTTCTAAAGAGGACTAGAATTTGAATCTCATCTTCTCCATTATTTTTGTGGGGGAGAAAAGCCCAACCTAGCGCATTGGGCCCAAGGCCCTATCCGAGGACCACTGTTCGTCCGAGGAGACCGAGACACTCAATCAGAGGCCCATGTGAAAGGGGAATGTCTGGAGATGAGTACATGCACTGTCCGAGGAGATGTTCATATGGCCGAGGAGACCGATACCCTCGGACCTGACGAGGTTTTTGTCCGACACGTGTCAAGCGATCTATTTGACAAGTGTTAAGGGAGAAGGGGAGCCTCGGACACACAAGAAGGTAACAGGAACAGAGAAATATCAAGGAGACAGGCTTCAACCACCGCATTTAATGCACTGCACCTACCCTCCTGGCCGCATTTATGTGGAGAAGACCCCTGAACAGTGCACCCTCAGCTACCGCCACTCAGACAGGGCTAAAGGAGTGTGATGGGACATGCACTCAAGTGGGCGCCCAGATGATGAACAAGTGGACGGTGGAGATGTAGAAAGGCAGTACTATATAAGAGAGAGAGGTCTCTGATAGGGGGAAGGAAAAAGGAGAGAGAGAAGAGGGTATTATTTTACTGTAGCTCCAACATTTGTAACCTAAGTTCTTTAATGAAAATCACCTCCTCGGAAGAGACATTCACCACCGTCCGAGCACATATAAATTCAAATCTTTCTGTCATCATTGCCGTTTAATACTGTTATTTTCATTATTAGCCTAGCTCTTTCACCCACTCTCTACAAATTTATTGTTTTGGGTTCAGTGGGCTCCAAATCCACACCTTCTTGGGCTTGGGCTGCAGAATCTGACCCTACAATTGGCGCCGTCTGTGGGAAGAGCTTGTGCAAGAGTGAAAACAACAGTTGATAATGGCAGAACAAGGTGAACAACAAGCAGAGTCTAGGGCATCCCAACACGTGGACCATTTTGTCAACTTAGAGAGGAGACAAAATCGTGAGGGCAGTGTACACACTGTGCGCCTTAGCCAGGGCCAATCACAGAGCGGAAGTCACATGTCCCATGCAGAGAAGAACCGTGACTTACAACTGGAAGTGGAAAAACTAAAGAGGGAGTTGCGCCACGCAAAGAGGAAGCGGGCTTCCTCGTACTCTGAAGATGATCTTGATGACGAGCAGGACGTCTCTTATCAACGCAAGTCTAAGACGCCAGCTAGCGAGTCCTACACCTATGTAGAGGAGTCTCATCGTAAAAGGGAGCGTAGGAGCCCATCACGCGAGGACGTGGAAAATGATGCCATGAACAGGGCTCTAAACCAGATATCTAGATCACCCTTCACGCGCAGGATAGAGGAGGCCAGACTCCCTCGGCGCTTTAATCAGCCAACGTTCACCATCTACAACGGTAAAACTGACCCCGTGGAGCATGTGAGTCATTTTAACCAAAGGATGGCTGTCTACTCCAGAGATGAAGCTCTGATGTGCAAGGTTTTCCCTTCCAGTCTTGGGCCCGTTGCTATGAGGTGGTTTGATGGTTTGAAGGCAGGCTCCATCAACTCCTTCAAAGAACTCACTCAGGCATTCGGCTCCCGTTTTGTTACGTGCTGAAGAGTGGCCAGGCCTCTCTCTTCACTGCTGTCCTTGTCCATGCAGGAAGGCGAGTCTTTGAAGGCATATTCAGACAGATACTGGGAGATGTTCAACGAGGTGGAGGGCAACAACGACGCAATGGCCCTCAGCACGTTCAAGCTCGGCCTTCCTACTGACCACGGTTTGAGGGCATCCCTATCTGGCAAACCAGTCACAAACGTGCGTCAACTAATGGACCGCATAGAGAAGTATAAGAGGGTTGAAGAAGATCAGCAGCAGGGCAAGGGAAATGATAAGATTATCCCCCAGGAGAGGAGAGATTCGCGGTCGGACCGGTACAATTACAATAAACCGCGGAGGGATTTTGCCGGACAATCAGGATCGATGAATCCTCAGTCGGTCAACACCGTGTTCAAAGAGCCAGTGCATCAGGTCCTGGAAAAAATTAAGAATGAATCATTCTTCAGGTGGCCGAACAAGATGGTAGGAAACCCCGAGAGACGCAACCACAATCTCTACTGCCAATACCATCAAGACCATGGGCATACCACGGAAGATTGTAGGAGTCTGTGGGATCACCTGGACCAGTTGGTTCGCGATGGTAAACTGAAACATCTTCTGCACCCCTCCAGCGGCCGAGGGCAGACAGGCTCGGGGCCACGCAGGGACGACCCCTCAAAGCCGCCGCTTGGGACTATAAACGTCGTCTTCGCTGCGCCGGGGAGAACAGGGTCCTGGCCTTTGAAAGTCATGTCGGTAGGCCGACCACCCGCAGGGGAGTCGAGCCGAGGACCGAAGAGAGCTAGGTCTGGTACCCCGCTGGTTATGGGATTCTCGGACGAGGACATGATCGGCACCATCCAGCCCCATGATTATGCACTAGTCATCACCCTCAGAATAGGAGGGTACGATGTAAAGAGGGTGATGGTGGACCAGGGCAGTGCCGTGGAGATAATGTACCCGGACCTCTACAAGGGGCTAGGTCTAAAACCCCAGGACCTGACACTGTACGATTCCCCCCTATTCACCTTTGAAGGAAGGCCTGTCATCCCAAAAGGCCGGATACGCTTGCCTGTGCAGTCCGGTTCCGAGGTGGTGGAGCTGGATTTTATCGTCGTGGACGCATATTCGCCCTACACGGCACTCGTAGGCAGACCTTGGATTCACGCACTTGGGGCTGTCCCCTCTACTTTGCACCAGAAGGTCAAATATCCATCAGGGGGACAGGTACATGAAATCCGAGGAGACCAGTCTGTCGCTAGACAGTGCTTAGTAGCCGCCATTCAGCATAAGGCCCCAGCCGAGTCCTCGGACGTAGCTGGGAGGGATTTATAGCAACTACAGTCTTGGGGAGTGCCTTCTGAAGAATCGGATGAAAGCACTCGGTGTGAGGATCTGACGAAAGTGATCATTGGAGATGATCCTGACAGGTTCTTTCAAGTCGGATCTCAGCTGCCTCTTCAAGAGAAGGAAGAGTTGATAGGGTTCCTCAAGCGAAACCTTGATGTTTTTGCCTGGAGCGCTTACGAAGCCCCAGGGGTGGACCCGGAGTTTATATGCCACCACTTGAAGGTGAATCCACTGGTCACCCCCAAGCAACAACCTATTCGGCGCCCATCCAAAGAACATGCCGACGCAGTGAGAGACGAGGTAGCGAAACTCAAAGCAGCTGGGGCTATCAAAGAGGTTTTCTATCCCGAATGGCTAGCGAATACCGTGGTGGTAAAGAAGAAGAGTGGGAAGTGGCGAGTATGCGTAGACTTCACGGATCTGAACAGGGCATGCCCCAAAGACCCGTTCCCTATGCCGAAGATCGATCAGCTGGTTGATGCCACTGTCGGTCACCCCCGGATGAGCTTCCTAGACGCTTTCCAAGGCTACCACCAGATACCATTAGCCCTGGAGGACCAGAAGAAAACTGCTTTCGTCACCCCTATTGGCAACTACCACTATAAAGTGATGCCGTTCGGCCTGAAGAACGCGGGAGCTACCTACCAGAGGATGATGACGAGGATGTTCGAGCCGCAGTTGGGCAAGAACATCGAGATTTACATAGATGACATGGTGGTGAAGAGCAAGGTCATAGCCGAGCATGTGAAAGACCTTGAAAGTACCTTTGAGGTTCTACGGAAATACAAGCTACGACTAAATGCCTCTAAGTGCTCGTTTGGGGTAGGGTCCGGCAAGTTCTTGGGATACATGGTCACCCACAGAGGAATTGAGGTCAACCCCGACCAGATAAAGGCCATCAACAACCTCCGAGCTCCTCGGAATCCCAAGGAAGTTCAAAAACTGACCGGAATGACTGCTGCCCTCAATCGGTTCATCTCTAGATCAGCAGACAGGTGTCGGCCCTTTTTCTCTCTGCTCAACAAGTGGAAGGGATTCGAATGGACTGAGGAATGTGCTTTGGCGTTCCAGCAACTCAAGGATTACCTTTCTCGGCCACCAATCATGTCCAGCCCTGAGCCAGACGAGGTACTGTTCGCCTACATCGCTGTAGCTCCCTATGCGGTGAGCCTGGTGTTGATACGGTCAGACTCTGGTGTACAAAGGCCCGTCTATTACGTAAGCAAGTCGCTGCATGAGGCTGAGATTCGTTACTTGCCACTGGAGAAGGCTATCTTAGCAGTAGTGCTTGGCACACGGAAGCTACCTCACTACTTCCAAGCCCACACGATGATCGTTCTCACACAACTCCCACTCAAAGCTATACTCCGAAGTGCCGATTACACTGGTCGGATTGCCAAGTGGGGTACAATCTTAGGGGCTTTCGATATAAGATATATGCCCCGCACATCGGTCAAGGGACAGGTCCTCGCAGATTTGGTGGCTGAGTTCACGGAGCCCCAGCTAGAAGAGGTGGAGCCCACGTCAGGCATGGATGAAAAATCAGTTGGCATGGTCTCTCAACAGAATCCCTCCCATTGGGAAGTGTATGTCGATGGCGCGGCAAACCAAAGAGGTTCTGGAGTTGGGCTAGTATTGATATCCCCCGAGAAAATCATTATCGAGAAATCGCTAAGGTTGGACTTCTCGGCAACGAATAATGAAGCAGAGTATGAGGCCCTACTTATGGGGATGACTATGGTCCGTAGAATGGGTGGGAAGTCCGTGGAGTTGTTCTCGGACTCAAGACTGGTAGTAGGTCAAGTACAAGGCGAGTTCGAGGCAAAGGACGAAAGAATGCAGGGATACTTGGGTCGTGTTAAACATCTGCAATCAGAGTTCGAATCTTTCAGTTTGCTGCACATCCCCAGGAGTGGCAACTCACATGCTGACTCCTTGGCCACGCTAGCCACCTCTTCGGCACAAGACCTGCCGAGGGTCATCCTCGTCGAGGACCTACACAGGCCTACAGAGACGAAGTCAGGGGGAGTCCAGGTTCACCAGATCAGGGCCGGGCCGTGCTGGATGGACCCTTTAATCAAATTTATCAAAGAAGATGTATTGCCTGAAGAGAAGGGAGAAGCCGATAAAGTTCGGAGGAAGGCGACCAAATTCTGGTTATCCGAAGACCAGAAACTATACAAACGCTCCTATTCGGGACCATATTTGTTATGCGTGCATCCCGAGGCGACTGAGGTACTGCTAGAAGAGCTGCACGAAGGAATCTGTGGGAGCCACACTGGAGGTAGATCCTTGGCTCACCGAGCCCTCACCCAAGGCTATTGGTGGCCTAACATGCAGAAGGAAGCACACGAATACGTCAAAAGGTGCGATCAATGTCAGCGCTTCGCTCCAAACATTCACCAGCCAGGGGGAAATCTTAATCCACTATCTAGCCCGTGGCCCTTTGCCCAATGGGGCTTGGATATTGTGGGACCCTTCCCCAAAGCTGCAGGAAACAAGAGATACCTCCTGGTCGGAACAGACTATTTCACCAAGTGGGTTGAAGCTGAGCCACTAGCCAATATCAGAGACGTTGATGTGCAAAAGTTCGTGTGGAAGAATATTGTCACACGGTTTGGAGTTCCTCACACCCTCATCTCGGACAACGGTTTACAGTTCGACAGCAAGGCATTCAGGAATTACTGCAGTGAGCTGGGAATTACGAACAGATACTCCACTCCAGCCTATCCCCAGGGTAATGGCCAAGCAGAAGCTTCCAACAAGGTCATACTGAACGGCTTAAAGAAGTGGCTAGATGATGCAAAGGGCAAATGGGTAGAAGAGTTGCCACATGTGCTTTGGGCTTACAGAACTACGCCCCGCAGGTCTACCGGAGAGACCCCCTTCTCGATGACCTATGGGGCTGAAGCTGTCATTCCTCTGGAAACAGGGTTCCCAACACTTAGAACCAGCTCCTTTAGTCCGACCGGCAACAACGAGCAACTAGAGAAGAGTTTGGACCTTATTGAGGAAAGAAGAGAGAATGCAATGGTTCGGCTGGCACACTACCAACAAAAGCTCAGACAAGGCTACGACGCTAACGTGAAGCTGAGGCCTTTAGAGCCTGGTGATCTGGTGCTGAGGAAAGTTGTGGGCACCGCGAAGAACCCAGCGTGGGGAAAATTAGGACCCAATTGGGAAGGACCATATCGTGTCACTTCAGGCGCTGGTATTGGAGCATATTTCTTAGAAGACTTGGATAGTCGTGTAATCCCTCGCCCTTGGAATGTAAATAACCTCAAGAGGTACTTCTATTAATCAAGTCTTCTCTTCAATTGAGATGCCAATTCGCTGCGTAAAGTTTTCTCTCAAGTGTTTAAACTTAAATCCAATCATGCCTGTAGTCCTCGGACCAGATGATTAGGGTTAGTTAACACTCATTCACCGTTTTCTCTCAAGTGTTTAAACTTAAATCCAATCATGTCTGTAGTCCTCGGACCAGATGATTAGGGTTAGTTAACACTCATTCACCGTTTTCTCTCAAGTGTTTAAACTTAAATCCAATCATGCCTGTAGTCCTCGGACCAGATGATTAGGGTTAGTTAACACTCATTCACCGTTTTCTCAAGTGTTTAAACTTAAATCCAATCATGCCTGTAGTCCTCGGACCAGATGATTAGGGTTAGTTAACACTTATTCGCCACCAGCTTAAGTGTTTAAACTTAAATCCAATCATGCCTGTAGTCCTCGGACCAGATGATTAGGGTTAGTTAACACCGTTAGCTCAAGTGTTTAAACTTAAATCCAATCATGCCTGTAGTCCTCGGACCAGATGATTTGGGTTAGTTAGCACTCAGTT
Source organism: Quercus aquifolioides (assembly GCA_019022515.1). Lineage (NCBI taxonomy): Eukaryota > Viridiplantae > Streptophyta > Magnoliopsida > Fagales > Fagaceae > Quercus > Quercus aquifolioides. The sequence goes on along the minus strand of CM032330.1, from coordinate 15,287,510 downwards.
ACAGTTCTATAGTGTTTAAACTTAAATCCAATCATGCCTGTAGTCCTCGGACCAGATGATTTGGGTTAGTTAGCACTCAGTTACAGTTCTATAGTGTTTAAACTTAAATCCAATCATGCCTGTAGTCCTCGGACCAGATGATTTGGGTTAGTTAGCACTCAGTTACAGTTCTATAGTGTTTAAACTTAAATCCAATCATGCCTGTAGTCCTCGGACCAGATGATTTGGGTTAGTTAGCACTCAGTTACAGTCCTATAGTGTTTAAACTTAAATCCAGTCATGCCTGTAGTCCTCGGACCAGATGACTAGGGTTAGTTAACACTCCGGTGCGGTTCGTGTTTAAACTTAAATCCAATCATGCCTGCAGTCCTCGGACCAGATGACTAGGATTAGTTAACACTCAAGTACATTCGAATCCTATAATCCTTGAACCAAACGACAGGTTAGTCAATACTCCCACGCGGCCAGGGTTACTGGGGCTTAGTGCTAAAACTCCTAATCGCGTTTAAATTGTTTCTAATTTATAAATGTCTCCCCTAGTTGTGTTTAGTTTGAAGCCGAGGAATAATAACTCATGATTAACTTGGAAAGACATGCAACTCATCAATAACTCTTGGTTGGCCTATTCTTTTCAATATTAATTTTGGTTACTTACACCATAAGTATGATGTATCAAGCAGATTTATTTGCATTATTTGGTTATAAGTGCAATGTACAGTTGTATGTGACAGTAGTAATTAGTAAGGCAGGTATTTAAAACATCATAGTCAGATGAAAATCTATTCCATAAATAAAAGTATAGTTTACAATTCTTCGGATAAAACAAAAGAAAGCACAGGTGCAAAAAGTGAAAGCCCTATACATCTATTCTTTTGCTGGAGGGGGCACGGGGTCCGCAGCCTGGCCAATCCGAGCAGTTGCTTCAGGGGCTTGGTCCTTGGGCTCAGAAGGAATTTTCTCTTCGCCTGACCCTTGGCCTTTCTCTTTGGCTGGTTCAACTGGCTTATCCTTGCCGCCTGGCTGACCAGTTTCCTTGCTTGCACCAAGAGTTAGAGGAGGAGCGTGGCTGACCCAGGTTGATTCCGAGGCCTCTGGAAGCTGTGGAACAGGAGGGAGATCAGATCCTGGGAGCTCTCGGATATCAGGATCATAGTATACGCTCCCAGGCAGCCTCAGCTCCGAGTCGGCAGGGACCCCAGCTGCAACCAGAGCTTTGCCCCAACTTATGCCGCAATAATCTCGGCTGACCGAGGCGAACTGCTCTAGAAGCTGGGACGTGGCCGTCTCTACCCCCAGCTGGTGAGCTGCCTTCTTTTCAGCCTCCACCGCCTCCTGGGCCAGCTGGGCTTTCTCCTCGGCATATCGGACGCTGTCTTTGGCTTTTCGGAGTTCATCCCTTAGCCCGTTTGCCAGCTCCCTCTCGGTCTTCAGATTGGCCTCTGCCGCCTTTAGCAACTTACGCTGATCCTCAGCCTGCTTTTCAGCGTTCCTTATCCCAGCGTCAAGGCTTTTCTTCTGGCTGGTCATCTCCGCGAGTTCCCCGGACAGACGGGTATAATCGTCTTTCAGTTGGCCCAGAGATTTCTCCGCCTCGTCTCGGGAGCAGAACGCCGCCTGGGTTTCAAGGCGATTCTTCTTGTCCCATTCCTCGGCTACGTAAATCTGCTGAGTGACCTGCATGATGGAAACTCTAAATGTCAAACGCAGAAAAATAGGAAAGACAAAAATCAGTGATTCAGCTAATCGGACTGAGGTTACTTACAATGGCTAAATCCCTCTTGAGGGATCGAAAGAGCTCCGGCTGATTGAAACGCCTGAAGGACTCCATGTCGTGAGGGAGGAGAAGTGGTTGCTGCAGGGCCTCAGCAACGTAGCCAGCCCCCCTTCCATCATAATTCCTGAGGGAGGTCTCCCAGAGGATTGGAGCGCCCTCCAACTCTAATTTTGGAGACCAAATCCGCGGTCCCCCTCCTCCTCGGCGCACATCCGCCACTGTGCCCTCGTCTCGGCTTTCAGTAGACGGAGCCCTGCGAGTTCGGTTGTCCTGTGCCACCTTTTGCTGCTTGGCCCCCTTTGGTGGTGGCACCTGTTTTTCCCCAACCTCAGTGTGGGGTCTCTTCTTCTGCAGGGTTGGCATGGGTTTCAAGTTTGGGTCAGGGATCTGGGTAGGCACCGCAGGAAGTGTCACCACTGTCTTAGATGTCCCGGCATCTTTCGGGTCGGACTTTTTGCCTCTCCCCTTCATCAAGTTCCTCAGATCCATATCGTCGTCCGAGGAGTCTGCTAAGTGAGTGGCTAGCAAATTAAGTTGGGCGCCTGACTGCTCGTAGACTTCTTCCTCGGCGTCTGAGATCTCTACCACCTGGTTTACCCTTGAAGCTTCTCCCTCAAACTGAAACTCGTCTATTTGCTCTTCTAGCGAGGAAGTGGAAGAGCCAGCCCCCTCACCTTCAATCTCTTGTCCGAGGGGAACTTGCTGGAGTGGTTGGATAAGGGGAGGTGCAGCCCGAGGAATTGGACGGGGTACAGGTTCAAGGTCGTCTGGCGCCAAGAAGCCCTTCCGACCAACGTCGATACGCGCAAGGCGATAGTCTCCCTGGACGATTGCGTTACCGACCGGTTGAAAACCTTTTGACTTCACTTTATATCCAAGAATAAGGGGAGCAGATCGTAGTTGCCCGTCCTTGCTCACGAAGATCTCCGACCTTAAAAGGAAATTGAGGGCAGCAACATTCGTTAGGCTGAGCCGAGGAGAAACTTGTCTCTTATCTGTTGCAAGAAGAAAAGAATGGTTAGAAACTCAGAAATAGCGGCCGAAGAGAAATCAAAAACAGTTAAAAGACGGGAGCCCTAAGCCTATGGTCAGTGCGCCTAATTCTACATGTCACACCTGGCTTCCCATGCTTGGTTGGGCAACCAGGGCCGTTGCGCCAGGCGCCCGAGACGATCACATAGTCATCTTTCATCCCTTTGTTGGATTTGGGAAGGCAGGAAATGAGCCTGACAACATCCGACCGGGATTTTAAGTAGTACCCAGCATCTTGCTGGCTATGGCATTCGTACATGTGTACCACGTCAAGCCAGGTGAGTCCCAACCCCATATGACGCTCAAGGTCCTCAATCGCTCCTAGGATCCTAAACATATTGGGCGCGCACTGCCAAGGAGTAAGCCTATGGTTCCGAAGGTAACTGGCGGTGATGGGGCCCATGGGGATTGTCATTCCCCCTTCTTTGAAGGCGATGAGGGGGATAACCACCTCTCCCGTCTGCCGGTCTGTTAGTATTTTTTCTGGGGGGCAATACCTCACACCCACGTTAGGGGGTATGCGATACGTGGTCCTAAACACCTCTATTTGCTCAGGGCTATCCATCATGTACTCGAGTTTTCCCATGGTGCTTAAGTGAAATGGTTGGCCGAAGAGAAAACTAAAAGATTCGGTGGGCGACGACTTACAAGGGCTAGACCGGAGAAGCGATTGCAGGCTCGGAGGAGGACTCGTGAGGATTCTGAGTAAGATTGGCACCGGCGACTGAGAGATTCGAATGGAGAGATGTGGACGGAGTGGCGCGTCTGTTCTTGCTGGGGCGTCTGAAGATTTGCAAAGTGAGGAAGAAATGATTTCCTCTGAAGCTTTATATGGGGTCAAGCGAAGGGTCAGGGGCACTTCCGCCCAAATCCTGGAGAAAAATCACAGCCATTGGATCAATCAGCCACCGTTGGATGCGAAGGACGAAACGTCACCTGGTGCAGTTAATGCAGCGCCTAGGGAATAAGGAAACCGCAGCGGCATTAATGAGGCGTCTGTTCCCACGTTTACACACGTGCCAGCTCGGTTGTGCGTGTTTCCAAGCTTTTGCTCCGTGGCAAGTCAAAATCCTACTTTTTCTCCTCGGATGCGAGGGAAAAACTACAATTTCGAGGGGCTATTGTGGGGGAGAAAAGCCCAACCCAGCGCATTGGGCCCAAGGCCCTATCCGAGGACCACTGTTCGTCCGAGGAGACCAAGATACTCAATCAGAGGCCCATGTGAAAGGGGAATGTCTGGAGATGAGTACGTGCACTGTCCGAGGAGATGTTCATATGGCCAAGGATACCGATACCCTCGGACCCGACGAGGTTTTTGTCCGACACGTGTCAATCGATCTATTTGACAAGTGTTAAGGGAGAAGGGGAGCCTCGGACGCACACGAAGGTAACAGGAACAGAGAAATATCAAGGAGACAGGCTTCAACCACCGCATTTAATGCACTGCACCTACCCTCCTGGCCGCATTTATGTGGAGAAGACCCCTGAACAGTGCACCCTCAGCTACCGCCACTCAGACAGGGCTAAAGGAGGAGTGTGATGGGACATGCACTCAAGTGGGCGCCCAGATGATGAACAAGTGGATGGTGGAGATGTAGAAAGGCAGTACTATATAAGATAGAGAGGTCTCTGATAGTGGGGATCGAAAAAGTAGAGAGAGAGAAGAGCATATTATTTTACTGTAGCTCCCACTTTTGTAACCTAAGCTCATCAATGAAAATCACCTCCTCGGACGAGACATTCACCACTGTCCGAGCACATATTAATTCAATTCTCCCCGTCATCATTGCCATTTAATACTGTTATTTCCATTATTAGCCTAGCTCTTTCACCCACTCTCTACAAATTTATTGTTTTGGGTTCAGTGGGCTTCAAACCCACACCTTCTTGGGCTTGGGCTGCAGAATCTGACCCTACAATTTTAAATATCAAATTATTAAAAAAAAAACCATATAGATTATGTAAATAAATGAATAAATAAAATATTTATGTGGACATTTAAAAAAGAAATGTTAGTATGAAATTTGTACATGGATTAAAAGTGATTGGAGAAAAAAGAAACATAATATAAATCTAAATTGGAAAGCATAAATACCTAGCTTATTAATTGCTTCTCTTTTCCTTTTGTGTTCAAGAAATTTTTTTTTTTTTTGGCACAATGGCATGATTATAATTTGATGAAATAATGAGGACCATGTTTTATCCTCAAAAAGTAACATCCTTGAGTCCTATATATACTAGAAGTTATGATCTTCAAAAGAACATAGTTTTAACAAAATTGAAACTAGGGCTAACTTAAAAGCTTCCCTTGGTATGTTTTGAAGGCAAAATTGAATTCTTATTAAGGTAAGTAGTAATGGCTGCTTTCAAAACTTTGTTAATATGTGTGTATATTTTTCTAATGCTATCCATAAACAATAGGCTGCTTTGCTTGCTTAAATTTTCCATATGGATGTTGAATGCAATAAATTTTGGGCCTATTTGATTGTTAATTTGCACTTGAATTTACAATACCTTTTACCCATTTTTCTCTCTCTTATGTGTGTGCATATTTGTTTCTAAAAAAGAAGAAGGTGATTGTTCCACATTATTTAATAGTGCATTTTGTGTTTAATATAACTTATTCTACCCTCCTTTAAAAGTTACCATGTCTCTTGTTGGAGACTAATGTCGATTACTTTAAATTTTTATAGGACTAAAAGTGATAATATTAAATTATAGGGATTAAAATCACTAAAGTGTTGATATCAACATTCAGCAGTGTATTTTTTCCTATATTATTTGAAAAAATGTATATTTATAGAAGGTTTTAGAATTTTTAACAAAATTTGAAAATATCAATATTTTCCATTTTTGTTAAAAATTAATAAATAGGAATAACAATGCTCTAACCGGATTAGATACAAGAAAGCTAACTTCCTATTTGGAATAGTCATTTTTCAGAAATAATTAAATCCATCTGGATTAAAGATAAAATTATAGTTCCTTAATGTCTATTGGTTTCTTAATGTCATTTATCATGAAAAAAATCACAAGGATTGGGAAAATCTTGTCAGTGAACGAATCCAAATTGCTTAGCAAGGCCTATTGCCTGTCTTTTAATATCTTTTTCCTCCTTTTTATCGTCAAAATGAAAAGAAACATTAAGACAATAGGAATATAGAAAAGGAAAACGTAACATATTAAGGGAGAAGCATAGGACCCTAGGTTGCATAGCAAGTCCTATTGCTTTTCTTTCACATTTTCTCCATTCTTCTATATTTTCACTTGATGGTGTTATCTTGTACTTATGATATTGCCTTTTCTTTCACTTTTTCTCCGCTCATTTGACCGCCTTAAAATGAAACTATAAGGTTTTACTTGAGGCTAACAATAGGATATTCTTTACTCTTCTTTTGGCCCACCCGATTCTTCCTTTGTTTTTAGAGGTAATAAATAGGTTCAAAGCAACGTATTAATAAGAAGATCGAAACGAAAATTTGAAGAGAGATGGATAAAAGTCTCTTAAATGAATGAAAAAAAATAAAATGTTAGTAAGAAAATATTAGGGGAAAAGGGAAATGTTATATTGGAGTTCAAATAGGTATAGGAGTACAATACAAAATAAAGTAAAGAGTTGGTAATAAAAGAGAAGATGAAACACAAATCTAAGTCGATGAGGATAAGTTCCATTTTCACTTGTTTCCTTTCTCTTTCTTTCTTTGTTTCGTTTCTTTTGTGTTTGAGAAGGTTTTTTTTTTTTTTTTTTTTTTTTTTTTTTTTTTTTTGTGAAGCCAAACTTAAATTCTTATTCTTGTAAGTATTGAAGTTTGAGTTTGCAAGTTTGTTTGTACGTGTGTGTATGTGGTTTGCTGTTAATATTTTTGTTTTTTTGGGAAAGAGGTTTGCTATTACTATTTTTGTGTTTTTTGGAAAGAGGTTTGCTATTATTATTTAGAAACAATGGAAGCTTTGCTTGCTTAAATATTAAATCCCAATAATTTTTGGGTTCATTTTAGTTGTTAATTTCATTGGAATTAACAATATATTTTTTACCACCGCTCAGTTGGCAAGTTGATAGCTTCCCAAGTCATATGAGCTTGTGAGGAGCGGAGGAAGTTGATTGGAGTTACTAGCTAGGGTCGTAACATATATATTATTTAAGTTTTTCTAACCATTTAAAAAAAACAATATATTTTTGTAAAATGTATTAATGGCAAATTAATTAGGTTCTAGTTACATTTAATATAAATTTTATAAAAGTTACATTACTCATTTATACTTTTAATAAAGTCCTATAAAAGTTAAATTACTCATGTAATTTTTAATATAATCCAAATGTTTGATTAATTATCTTCCATTGGTTAATCACGCACACAAAGTGTCACGTCAGGTGATTATCATGTATTATAAATCTATTTGCTTTTTTTTTTTTTTTATAGTATATTTCAGAAAATAAAAAACTATCATTTAAAAATAAATATTACGCTATATAATATTTGTAAAAATTACCTTAAAAGTGTTATTCGAATATAATCCCTATTCAATATATATCATATCTCTCATGTGAATAGCCTTAATTGAAATTACACAAAGTTTTAAAGAATTAATTAAATATTCTAACATTGAGTTTCCCTTTTGACTTTGCAAAATTGAAAATAAAAATAAAAACTATAATATCTTTTATGATAACTAAGTTAAATAAAAATGCGAACTATATTTTAGAGAGGGAAAAAAATATTTTATATTCTAAATATTTCACATACGGTGGCAAAATATGCTCCCAGACTAAAAGACTTGATCACGCCCAGATCATCAACTCCATTTCAAATTTCATATGTGAGCCTCTCTCTATTTCTTTTTTGGTCACAATGCATGGCTGACCCTTTGTTTCCCATACCAATCAGCTAGCACCGGAGATTACTGGAGTCATTAAAGCGGATTGCGACGCCATCTCAAATATAGACTGATCCTGTATAAAGGTATATAATTATATATCCTCTAATATTTCCCTATGTCCAAATTTGGATTCAGGGTACCACCCTATCTTGTTCTATAAAGTCTTTTTTTTTTCCTAAACAAATTAGATATTGTTTGTGCATGAAATATAGATGGAGGTTCATCATTTTTGCCACGAGCATCCGTTGGTCTACCATGAAGAGAAAACAGAAAGATATTTTTGTGATTTGTGCTGGGGAATAAAATTGGATTCTGGCTACCGTTGTATAAAATGCAAATGGTTTTACCTTCATAAATCATGTTTCGAGCTATCCGGTGAGTTGCACCATCCCTTGCACCGAAAACATAATCTTGTTCTTACTAAAGGTCGGCCATATACTTATTCTCCCAAATGCCATCTCTGCAAAGAATATCTCTACCAGTCCAATTCCTTTCTCTCCTACTGTTGTTTAATCTGCCACTTTAATCTTCATCTCGGATGTGCTTCATTACCTCCTTTACCACACACCATGGAAGTTCAGATTCATGATCATTCATTGACCCTCTTACGGAAGTTAATCACGTTCACATGTGATGCTTGTGGCAAAGAATCCAAGGACACGCCCTACTTATGTCTCACGTGCGCATTTTGGGTTCATCCAACATGTGCTTCTTTACATCGTACTGTCAAACATGTACGTCACCAACACACTCTCAATCTCACTTATTCTCTTCAGATCCAACCCGACCACCAGATTTGTCTACTTTGTGTTGAAAAGGTGGACACAAATTATGGGTTTTATTATTGCTCGAGTTGCACTTTTGTTGCCCACCTCAGTTGCGCAGCAGATGATGAAATCGAGGATAACATAAATGTGCCGAAAGATGAGGATAAGGAGTCCATTGAGCCAATAACTGCACTGAGATATAGCATTAATCCTGAATCTGCTGACTCAGTATCTTACGTTGTCAAGAAGAAAATTATGGGAGAAGAAGGAATTGAAATAACTACAGAAATTGAACATTTTAGTCATCAACATGAATTAACGCTCACCCACGAGCTAAAAAATAGCGACAAGTGTGATGCATGCAAAAGGCCCATCTTGACTCCATTTTATAATTGTACGCAATGTCGTTTCGTTCTCCACAAATTCTGTGCAGAATTACCCAGAAAGAAGTGGCACCCTCTTCATCAACACCTACTCACACTTTCTAAGAATCCTTATGGTAGCGATATCGGTTTCGGTTGTAATGCTTGTGCTCGTTTCTACAATGGCTTCACATATAATTGTCGCAAATGCGGCTTTGACCTTGATGTCAACTGTAGTTTGACCTCAGACAGGCTAACCCATGATAGTCACAAGCACCGCCACCTCATCCTCTCCAATGCAACAAGAAACGGGAAATGTAGTGTTTGTGATTCCGAAGGATATGTATTCCGCTGTGCTGATTGTGCATTTGCTCTGGACTTTAAATGTGCCACGCTACCGAGTAGCGCAAGGTATGAACAACATGAGCATCCTTTTACTCTTCAACACACTCTTGAAGATGACTCTGGAGAATATTATTGTAATATTTGTGAGGAAAAACGACACCCAAAACATTGGTTTTATTACTGCGCAAATTGTAGTTATCCTACTCATCCTGATTGCATTCTTGGGGAAAAAATTTATCTGTAATTGAAGACCCATAACTTTCATTGAGGAAAATAAACACCACCCTCCATATCATAGTTGCGGTGGTCCTTGCAAAGAGTCCATCGATGCGTCCATTGAAATTTCAATTTCCACAACTGGCATTTGTGAAAGAGACAAATATGATTCTTTATTTTCTTTGGTTCTTCAGTTTAATAGGAATTTCCTTGTTCTCCTTTTTTTCCCCTTTCCGTTTGTCATGTTTATTAAAGTTGGATTTCAGGGCTACAAGAGTTCAAGTAGCTTAATCAATTCTTCATTGTACACAAGCAATATGGCATAATTACCATCTCATTCCACGAGACCAGCTTCGGTTTGTTGAAATTAATGTTTCTCGTAATTTTGTTAAAGAAGAATCTATTCAAGTCATTACCAAAAGTGACAAGCTTCTCTTGGGAAAAAAAGAAAAAGAAAGAAAGTATGAGAAACATTAATTTATTGATATGTAAACACTATTGCAAATTAAGCTAACTCCCGTCTAACAGTAAAAACAATGACAATCAGGGCATTCTTCAATCCAAGCGTGTTTATATTCTCTTTGTATAGCATACTGTTGAAAGTAACAAGCAAAGATGTTCTGAGCATCAAGGAAGGCTGCAAGGTGCAAGGCAAAGTGACATTAAGCTTCAAGATGAGCTACAAGTTGCATCTGTGAGAAGTAGCAGTGATTAAGTGGTTCTTATAGAGGCAGAATGGGGTAGTACAGAAGCAAGGGACATGATTGAAGCAGTGCCTTACCTTGATCAACTAATTCATTCAGTCCAAGAAGTGATGCCACGTGGATTAGGAGGTTAGAGTTTGTTAGCTACTGTTGTAACAGATTTTCCCCCCAAATCAGGGAAGCAGTTATTTTGCAGTTTTGCTTGTTTTAGATAGTGTATATATCGGAGTAGAGGTAGTGAATTTATGTATCAGATTGTACTCTTTTCTTGATCAATAAAATTCAGTCTTCTATTTAGAGAGAGAGTCTAGAAATTTACACATACTGAGCTAAAAATATTCCTGCCCTGTTGCTCTGATTTGGAATAACGCGCACTCCCGAGCTCCAATAGAACCTTAGCACACCACCTTCAAGTTTTCAACAATAGTGAGATAATGATAAATATTATGGTCACATTACACATTACGGCCTTTGGTCCGTTTGTTTGCACACAACATTATGGTAATATAAAATTATTAAAAATTTCACATTATCATAAATTATTGTAATCTAAGAACCTTATTAAACAATAGTAATTGGTGGATTCTAGTTAGCTCAACTGATAAAATTTTGGCAAAAATACAAAACTGACCTTCTAACTTTTAACTTTTGTCATTTCAGTCCTTTAACTTTCAGTTTTGTCATTTCAGTCCTCTAAGTTTCAATTTTTATCAATTTAGTATTCTGTTAAGTCTCAGTTATTGCTGCCGTTAAGTTTAGTCTTTTTTTTTTTTTAAATAATTTTTGTAATTAAAAGAAAATAAAAAAAATCTGAAAAAAAAAGAAAAAAGAAAGAAAGAAAACATTGAGGTCCCCCCCCTTCAGTCTTCATCCTCAGCCAGATAAACGTTCATCTTCATCCGATAGTCATCCTCAGCGGAAGGCTCCACGTCAGCGTTCTGGAGCCTTCCGCTCTCGATCACGCTCGTCGGACTCTCAATCAGATCTGGCACCGCCGCCACGTCATCCCAGGGGATCTGATCGTGATCGCTTCCTTCGTTCATTCCTCCTCCAACTCCTCCGATTCTCAACCTTCGAAACGCGGCGTCAAGAGCAGAAAACGACGCGGCAGTGGTGAAGTCGTTGGAGGTGGCGGAGGAGCGGAGCAAAGCGTGGATGAGGAGGCTGAGTTGCTTGTTGAGCTCGCAGTTGACGACGTGGAGGTGGCTGTTCTCCTGGCGGAGAGCCTCCACTTCTCCGGTTGCCTCACGGAGGCGAGTGAGGTACAGCGAATTCCGGTTCACGATCTCCTGGTAGAAGCAACGAAGAAGAACAGAGACTTTCTCTTCTGGTTTTAGAGAGAGCTCCATGTTTGGTGGTTGTCTGCTTTAAAGCATAATGCATATATGATGGTGGAGAGGAGAGAGAGAGAGAGAGACTGATCTTGAGAAAGAGATCGAGATTTTTCCTTTTTCGATTTTGATTTCAGGGGAAGAGGAACAACGTCGTTCCCCTTACATTTTTTTTTTTTTTTTACAGTTTTTTTTTTCATTTTCTTTTAATTACGAAAATTATTAAAAAAAGAAAAAAGGAAAAAAAAAGGCCAAACTTAACAAAGGAGTAACTGATACCTAACAGAAGACTACATTGACAAAACTTGAAACTTAGAGGACTGAAATGACAGAACTCAAAGTTAGAGGACTTAAATGACAAAGGTTAAAAGTTAGAGGGTCAGTTTTGCATTTTTGCCTAAAGTTTTTATGGTTGAATAAAAGATTTGACTTACACTAAAAACTAATTGGTGTGTAATCTTATACAGTAATACTTATTTATGGAAATGTGATAATTTTTTTGATTGACAAAATGACCCATGCCAATTAATGTTAATTACAAATTGTCCTAATTTAAAATTTCAAATCCTAACCTAGCCCCTCTATCTCTAGCAAAAATTTGAAACTCATGCCACAGCCACATTGACCTCAAGTTCTGCCACGGTTTGCTTCAGGTGCATCCTCTCTGTTAGAGTTGCAATTATTTGCCCAATTGTCTTGCACCAGTTCACCACAATGCCTATGAGATGGTCTTATGAGATGTGTGGATCCCACTGCTAGTGATCATCAGCCGGTGTAGCTGTTTCAATTCAGTCATGGTTTTACACTTTTCTAATTAACAAATTGAGAATGTAGTCATAGTGTCTCTTCATGCGCTTCTTTGCTGAGCAAAGTGATATCACATATAAGAATGGAAGGTCTTTGGGGGTACTTGTTGTAACTAACAGCTAGCTAGTCGAGCTAGCCCTTGAATTTCAATAAGGAACTAAGTAAAACCAAATAGACTAAACCAATAAGACTATGTTTTGCATGGTTTGTAATGCTTTTAAACAGTTCAAACAAGGTCTACTAACATTTATGTAAACTAAATCGGCATATAGATTGAAGCACTAAAGGGACATACCAAGCAACATATACGATATATCCAGAAACAATGGAACCCCAAGAAACCACGTCTCTCACAATCATCGAACACCTGCCTTGCAACCCCGAACGCACCGCTAGCTACCCATATTCTCGAAAGGTCATTATACACGAATTCCAATCAAAACCCACCTTAATAATCGTGGAATGAACCACAACCCCTTCAACCCTTGAAGTATTGAACACAGGCCACAGGTTTTTAAAATAAAAGGGTACTTGAAATTTTCAAGTTCAACCCTAACTCTTTGAAGCTGACTCAGCTGAGAGAACAGCCTCACTGATTCAATTGGAAAATAGGGCTCTGGTTAAATGCTTTGATCATAGTATTCTACGCAAAAGGTGCTGGACGAATGAGTACGGCATCTAATACTAAAAAGTAAAAAATTATTCTGTGCACATGGCATTTGAAGAATTATCATAATTGTGCTAAAAATATCAAGGATACACGTGTCAAGGTTGCTTGTTTGTCTCATTACCAATCACTCAGAGTTTTTCTCCCTCACTTGCCACAATCACATCCCCCGTACTCGATTTCAAACTATGTGAGCCTACAACAAAGAAATTGATTGACTGTTTCAAATGAATTGGGCGAGTCTGAAAGACCCTGAAGCTTGGTTGTCCAAGCATTTGATTCTTTAGAAGTCCAAGTTTTTCTATGTATATACTTATTCAACCGTGAGACCTTAACTTAAATTTTCCGTTATATCTTTGTTTATTGCTATTTTCTAGTTTAAAAAAAAAATTAATACCATATTTAACTAAACTTAACCTTTACGAGTAAAGATAAATTCACTTAAAATCAAATTAATAAAAGATTTCTTCATATCAATTGCATATATAGAGCGTAAAACGAAAAAAAAAAATCAAATTTATTTATTTTAAATGTGACATGTGTAAAGAAGTTTAAAGGTAAGTGAGAATAGTGGTTTGATTATGACTTATTACGAAGAGATGCCTTTTAAGATTGAAAGGAAGTATATGTGTCCATGATTTTATGATGACCAATTGCAAGAGCCAATTTTGGAATGAGAAAATGAGATTTGATTGAGAGATGGAATTAATTAAAAATTTCTTAAGTTAGAGATGAGAGTAAAAAAAAAAAGTCTATGGATATCTTTTATAATTAGTTAAACATAGACCAACATCATTATCATAATTTACTATTGTTATTATTATTATTAAGTCAGGGTATAATGGAATACAGAAATAGATTTGATTTAAGATTATTATATTAGTATTACACTATAAGATCAAAATTCTGAGGCCTTTTATTAATTTGGGCAATTTAGGCCCAGAAAAAGGTTGCCCCTCCTGAGTTTGTGGTCTTGTGGGAATTGATTCTTTTTGATGATTTGTTGGGCTAGAAAACCCAATACCATATAGTGTAGTCCATTGATCACATTCGGCATGGGGTTCCAATGGCACGTCCAATTTGCGGTATTGGGCTTTAGAGCCAAGTTCGTGAAGGCCCAAAAAAAAAAAAAGATGTATCGAGCAAGAATGCTTCAATGGAGGGCCAAAATGACCCAATACCACTTTTTTTTGAAATTTTTAGCAAAAATTCACTGTTTCGGAAATAAATAGGGAAGTACCACTTTTTTTAAAAATCGAGTTTCAGAAACTCGAGTTCCTCTCAATTCTGCCACCATGGCATTGCTGACATGGAATATCTGTGATTAAAAAAAATTATGTGGTACTCGAGCTTGAGAAACTCGAGTTCCATGCAACAGTACTCGAGTATACCAGACTCGGGTACGTTTTATAAATAAAATGCAGGGAAAAAAATTTACACAGTCCTCGAGTTTCCCAAACTCGAGTACTGTGTAATTGTTTTTTTTTTTTTTTGTTTGTTTTTGTTTTTGTTTTTGTTTGGGGATAATGTAAAAATAAGTGAATTTTTTATGTTTTTATTTATTTAAACAGAAGCATTGTAAAATATTGAGATTTTAATTTCAAAATATGAATTTAATTTCTACATTAATTAAAATTGTTCATTATTTTCTCATAAAAATTGTTCACTGTTTTCTGTATAAACTATTTCTACGATTTTGCATAAAATTATTCTTTGTTCAGCATTATTTAAGAAATTGTTCACTCTCTTTTCTGCATAAATTATTTTATGTTTACTGTTTAAAAAATTGTTCATTGTTTTCTCATAAAACACCTAGTGAAATCGTGTTTTCTAAATTTAAACGCCAAATCTGAATGCTTTTTCATGTTTGAATTTCACAATAATCGAATATATTTTTCTGCATTGATAAAATCTGTTTCTACATTAATAAAATTTGCTCTTTGCACATCATATTTACTGTATATTCAAATCTACTTACTGCATTCATTAAATTTTTTTTTTTTTTTTGCATTAATTAAAACTATTCACTGTTTTCTCATAAAAATTGTTCACTGTTTTCTACATAAACTATTTCTAGCATTCTGCATAAAATTATTTTCTGTTCAGCATTATTTAAAAAATTGTTCACTCTCTTTTATACGTATATTATTTTCTGTTCACTATTTAAAAAATTGTTCACTATTTTCTTATGTAACACTTAGTAAAATCGTGTTTTCTAAATTTAAAAGCCAAATCTGGATGCTTTTCATGTTTAAATTTCACAATAATCGAATTTGTTTTTCTGCATTGATAAAATCTGTTTCTACGTTAATAAAATTTGTTCTCTACACATCATGTTTACTATATATTTGAAGCTGCTTACATCATTCATAAAATTTGCTTTTTGCATTAATTAAAACTGTTCACTGTTTTGTGACAAACATAAAATAGCTCAAATTGCGACAAACACATAAATTGCCTAGTGTATTTTAGTAGGAAGAGATGGACTTGCTCAACTAATTTGAAAAGAACAAAACAATATTTTTCAATGGTTCAGTTCTTATGACATTTTGCTGCAGCCTAACAATCAAATTATGGGTCTACTCTGAATTGAAAGTACTTGCAAATTGCTTAGCAAATTGCCTGAGGAGCTCCAGATCACCAAAAATGACTTGCTAAACTCTATTTCAAAAATAACATAAAAAATGCCAGCATTAAGATCAGATCAGGACACAACTAATAACAGCCCTAATAGATTCATGTTTTTTGTTTGGTGATGTAAGAAAAACAAATGTGTTTAAAAAAAATACACAAGAATGTGAGTTCATTAGCTCGAGCTTTTGGTAGCTAGATCGAGGGGAGACTATTTAGATGGAGACGGCGTTAGATTTGAGAGTATGATATACATGTGGATTTGGGTCGTAGTTACACTTTGTGTAACTCTAAGTTATTTTATATCATGCAATATTTCTTTGTTGGATGTGAATTTTAACAAATCTTTCGTTGGGTTAAATTCACTTCTAATACTCTATGTGCTAGCAAAATATACATACACACACTATAGCTGAGGAGTTGTTGGATTCTAATAAAAATATGGTATTACTGCATAGTTATTGCTTGCTAAATTATTTAATTCTAGAACATTTTTTTCTCTCTTTTATTTATTACAACTATCTAAGAAAGAAGAAAAAAATTATGCAAAAAATAAAACCTTTAGAGAGATAAGAGTCTGTTTGGCATCAATTTCAGCTTTTAACTTTTAGTTTTTGTGTACAGCTTTTTAAAACCTCATTTTTTCCTGCATTATTTTTCACCTTTTCAAATTTTTTCAAAGTACAAATATAATTTAGCACACTTTCAACAAAAAGTTTAGCAAACAGCTAAATAAGCTGTAAACGGACACTAAGCTTAAAAATAGTAGAACCTTAGAAATAGCTATTATATTACCATTTTGTTTCGGTAGTAACACCCTATGTTCCAGCAGCAAATTCCGGCAACAACACAACAACAACAACAACAACAACAACAAATTCCAGCTACAACAACCACAACAACAATCAAATTAAAAAAAAAAACAACAACAACAATCAAATTAAAAAAAAAAAACAACTGAGAGATCGAGGAAGAGCGAGCTCGAGGTGCGATGGCGCGATCGAGGGTCTGGGTCTGGGTCGAGCGGCGTTGGAGCGATGGCGCAATCGAGGAGGCGATGGGTTTGGGTCGAGCGGCGTTGGAGCGATCGGCGCGGTACTGCGATTTCCCTTTGATTGATCGGCGAGGTGCGAGACCGGTGCGATGGCGAGGTGCGATGGGTGCTGGGCTTGGCTCGGCGATGGCGCTGTTTCGTGGGTTCGTGCTCTCTGTTTCGTGGGTTCGTGCGACTAGGCTTGGTTCGTGGGTTCGTGCTCTCTGTTTCTCAATTTTCCGGAAAATGCCATTTGAAGTGAAAATAAAAGGTGAAATGGATTTCCGCCTGGGGAGGGGTATTTTTCGGTCAAAGGTGAAATTATTTTCAGTTGACCGAATTTTCCTAAGCAGCCAAACACCCAAATTTTACGGAAATGGTTTTCCGGAAGTAGTTTGAAGTCGAAACAAACACAGCCTTAAGTGCAATAACTGCGCCAATGCTAGAAATAGTTTATGCAGAAAAGAGTGAACAATTTTTATGAGAAAACAATGAATAGTTTTAATTAATGCAAAAAAAAAAAAAATTATGAATGCAGTAAGTAGATTTGAATATACAGTAAATATGATGTGCAAAGAGCAAATTTTATTAATGTAGAAACAGATTTTATCAATGCAAAAAAATATATTCGATTATTGTGAAATTCAAACATGAAAAAGCATTCAGATTTGGCGTTTAAATTTAGAAAACACGATTTCACTAGGTGTTTTATGAGAAAACAATGAGCAATTTTTTAAACAGTAAACAGAAAATAATTTATGCAGAAAAGAGAGTGAACAATTTCTTAAATAATGCTGAACAGAAAATAATTTTATACAAAATCGTAGAAATAGTTTATACAGAAAACAGTGAACAATTTTTATAAGAAAACAATGAACAATTTTAATTAATGTAGAAATTAAATTCATATTTGAAATTAAAATCTCTATATTTTACAATGCTTCTGTTTAAATAAATAAAAACATTAAAAAGTCACTTATTTTTACCTTTATGTTTATTTGATCATTATCCCCAAACAAAAACAAAAAAAAAAAAAAAAAAAAAAATTTACACAGTACTTGAGTTTGGGAAACTTGAGTACTGTGTAAAATTTTTTTTCCTGTGCATGGAACTCGAGTTTCTCAAGCTCGAGTACCACATAATTTTTTTTAATCACAAAAATTCCATGTCAGCAATGCCACGGTGGCAGAATTGAGAGGAACTCGAGTTTTTGAAACTCGATTTCCAGTAAAAGTGGTACTTTGCTATTTATTTCCGAAACAGTGATTTTTTGCTAAAAATTTCAAAATAAAGTGGTATTGGGCCATTTTGGCCTCAATGGAGGCATAAAATTTTTGGGCAAATTTTAATGTATGTCAATATCAAATAGGGTCGGTTAAAGGGTGACTTAAAAAAATCTTAATTCTATTTTTACGGAAAATATAAAAAGTAATCAAAAACTTACTTAGTGTTTTTTCTTTTCTTATAAATTTATAAAAAAAAAATTATTTCCTAAACTAATGTTTTAAGGTATTTGTTAAATTTTTCCTATCAAAATATGCATATAGAGCTGCAAACTATAAATCAAAACCCCAATTCTCTCTGAAATTTTATTAATTATTTTTTTTAATGAATCAGAGAATAAATTCAGCACCAAAGAAATAAGAACACACGGTCAAAACCATTTTTTCTCCTCGGACGAGAGGGAAGAAAAACCGGAATTTTAAGGGGTTATTGTAGGGATAAGGGGTCCAAGAATATATGATTGGGCCTTGTCCGAGGACTCTTTGTGGTCTGAGGACAGATAAACAATAATAAAGATGTGAGACTCAGGGTTCCATGAGCAAGCTATGAATGAAAAGACTAGGGAAGGTAAGCCGAGGAGGAGTATATCCTCGGCTAAACGAAGTAGAGGTCAGAAAGTGTGTTCTGTCATCCAAAGGGACATTCCAGGAAACTCTATTGATAGAGATATGCATTATGAACGTACAAGACAAATGAGAGCTAGGAAATATCTAAGGGAAAGTTATTGCCATCGCATTGAATGCTCTGCAGCCAACTCCTTGGCCGCATTAATGAGGAAGTGATACCTAAACAGTAATTTTTAGCTTTACAGCTACTTTCTAGAGACTTCAGGAGGGTGCTGATGTGACAAGGATCAAACGCCAACAATCTAACCTACATGTGTAGGGCAGAAGAAAAAGAGAAAGATATTGTAAAATAGAGGAGAAACCCTGAGAGAAGGGGATTGAGAAATTAAGAGAAAAACATTGTAGCAATTAAGAAATGAATTTGTAATCAAACTTGAGAGAAGTATATAAGAATTGATCTCCTTAGATTGCGTCGAGTACGATTTTCTTTAGATTAAACCATTTTATCTTCATTTTCTTGTCATCTAGATCCATTATAATTGCTACCCAACTCATTAGAACCTAGTTTTCCTACCCACTCTCTACAAATTTATTGTATTGGGCTCTTTGGGCCTAAATCCTTTATCATTTGGGCTTAGGACTCAAATTGCGTCCTTACAAGGGATATATCACTTTCGGCGAAAAGTTCCAGTAAAATGTCCCATTTCTGAAATTATGCAGCGATATGCCCCTATTTTGAAACTCGATTTTCTAAAAATCGAGTTTTACATTGAAACTCAATTTTAAGAAAATTGAGTTATAGCCAAATCAAACTTATAAAAATAAAAATAAAAAATAAAAATTGTGGAACTCGAGTTCCACTTGAAAATTTTCAAGGAACTCAAGTTCTACTTGAAACTCGATTTTAAGAAAATCGAGTTTCAAAACAGAGGCATATCTCTATATAGTTTTAGAAAGAGGGCATTTTGCTGGAATTTTGGCCAAAAGGGGTATATCCCCATTTTGGCCTACAAAAACACACTCTTTTTCAATTTGCAAGCAATCAAGTATCTGTGCAAATTAAGATTAGTTGTCCGGTAAAATAATCTTTACTTGGCATTTGGAGTTCTTGCATAACTTTAGCTTTAGGATCTTGATTAAGTACTAGATGGCGATCCATTATGCGTGATTATTTATTTATTTATTTTGAAAAAGAGTTTCAACTTATGGTGTCTACTCTTGATGATAGCTCTTTATCATCAGACCAAGACATCAATTAGTTTTTGGTGTAGGCGGGATTGAACCCCAAATCTCTTATACAACCATTAGAGACTTTACTAGTTAAGTTAATTAAAATCCACCATTATACTTGATTAAGTACTACTAATTATGCTAGAATAACCATCTAGCTTAATCTTTGCTCCATATTACTTTCCTATATGAAAGTTGAAACCTCACTTTTATTTTCTGTTCAACTTGCAATGCATATCTCTTTTGTGCTCACTGCTATTCTTTACTTAGCACTTGAGGTTTGGAATCACTTGTTCAACCAAATCGAAACTTTTATGTTTGCTTTTCAATTTCAGTTCTCATGTAAATTTGATTACTTCCAGCTGATTAGTAGGCAGTATATCAGCTTGTTTATCTCAGATAAAAAAGAAAAAGAAAATGATTCCTTCCATTTTGCAGGCAGTCCATACAAGGGACCAGTTCTTTTTTAACGTGATTTCAAACGTTGACAAAGAAGACATAACTACCAAATCGTTTTGGATATCAAACTATATATCTCTTTGGATATATTGCCAACTTTCACTATGATAAACTTTATGGACAAAAATAGAAAATTATGGCATTAGAAAAGTAATGGAGACAAAGGGCATTAATTCTTGTAGAATTTTTTTTCACAATTATTGACTTTTCTTGATGTATTTTAGTATAATACATATATATTATATCCTATGTAGCCTGCCTCAGCCAAATTTTTCAATGAGTTACACTTAAAATCAATGTATTTTTGCCTTGTAACTTATTAATATTAAGATTAATTATAATAGGTGATACCGTATTAAAATTTAGAGATGAGAGCTAGGCAAAACTAGGGAGGGAGAGAGAGATTTCTTTTGTTGGTAAAAGATTGAAAAGCTTTCTTAAGTTAGAGATGAGGGACAAAAAAAAAAAGAAAAAAAGAAAGAGTTTAGAGTGTCTTTTATTTTTAGTTAAACATAGATATTTTTTTTTAATTAGTATTATTTTCAGGATAAAGTTTGGTTATAAATTTTGTTGTACCAATAGCTACAATTCCACTTAATATCTTTTTATAAAATGTGAATTTTAACAAATCCATCATTGGATAATATTTTCTATTTATATCATTTATACTTGCAAAATTTTTAAAAGATTAAAGATCAATAACTATGCTATCAATTAAATATTTAAATTTCAAATTTTTGTAGTCTAAAATTATGCATAAAAAATAAATTTAAAAATTGAATAATAAATAATATCTTATTGACATGAAGTTTGACATATGATTTAAGAACATAAATAACATATTGCTCAACTATTATATTTTCAAATTATCTAACCATGTTAATCTTTTTAGTGGTAATTCTAGCCATTAGTTACAACCAAGTTAATTTGTAACTAAAAATTATCCCTATACATTAAAGACCAAAACTATTTCTACTCAAAAAAAAAAAAAAAAAGACCAAAATTATGATTTATGAGGGCTTTGGGACATTTAGGCCAAAAAAAATGTTGGCCCGCCTGAATTTGTAGTATTGAGGGCGTTTGGATTCGACGTCCACGTTTTCATTTCAGCGTTTCCTCTTTTTTTTTTTTTTTTTTTTTTTTTCCTGCGCGTGAACAGTAACCTCACATGGGTTCACTGTGCAGGAGACAAAAATTACTGTTCAAGTACTGTTCACACAATAAAAAATATTAAAAATTGGTCCTATGATACTATTCACACATTTAAAAATTATTTTGTTACAGTGTTTTCAGTTTTCAGTTTCAGCAACAATAAGTTCAATCCAAACGGACCGTGTGGTTTAAATCTATTTGATGATTCGTTGGGCTGGAAAACCCAATACAATGTATTAGTGTATTTCTTTGATCTGATTGGGCTTGGGGTTCCAATGGCATGTCCCATTTGTAGGATTGGGCTTCAAGGCGTAGTTCGTCAAGGCCCAAGGAAGGTGTACCGAAGAATGCTTCGAGGAAGGTGTACCAAAGAATGCATCAATGATAATATGTATTTGTAGCTGCAAACTATAAATCAAACACCCCCAATTCTCTCTGAAATTTTATTTATTACTTACTATTTTTTTGATGAATCAGAGATAAATTCAATACCAAAGGAATAAATAGGAACATACAGTTTTCTACATCCCTGGAGTGGTGCATATTAACACCACAGAAACCAAACAGGGAGCATTTATTTATCATTAAATACATAAGCTGCGATTATTAATCATTTATTATATATTAACAATCAGCCTCGTGCTGATACGGGTCTCAACCCAAGACTCTCTCAACCCAAATTGAGCCATCAATAGCCAAACAAAAGTAAGAAGCTCACCACCTTTACTTAGTTGTTGGACATGGGCATTTCCTCTGCTACGACTTGCAGCATATGACAACAATTCCACCCACACTTTGCTCATTACCTCCCATTTCTGTGGGCCCAATTTTTCCAGCTCTTTTGCCTACTTGCTTGCATCAAACAGTGCAGACTTAGATAGATTTCCCTTCACAAGAGCAGGTTTGCGACTTGTGTCTACCCTAAGAATTTTTTGATAGTCCATGCTTAAATTTCCCGGTTCGCGTTGTCGTTGGCTAAAGAATCTTTGTGCTTCGGCCAAGGTATCCCTGAACCTTTGTTTTGCAATGCCTGACGCTTCCGACATCAAACTTGGTTGCTGATGTAAAAGGTAAAACATGTAATCTGAAAGGCGCTTACTCAACTCACGAGCATTACAATAGTCACAATCCAAAATTATGTGACTCTGTTCAACTTCATCAGTGTTGTAGCGGAGTTCAGTAGCAATGTGCCACAATAGAAGGCTTTCATCATAAGTGATAATGCCGAAAAAACCACCAGTGAGCCGCACGATACTCAAGCACTCTAAATAGCACCTGCACAAAGAAAAGAGAAGGCCTAACAGAGAGCACCGATGTGGTGCCGGCCAAATACTTTCCGAAGGTCAAGTTAGAACTTCTTACAACTCTAGAGTGCTAGAGAGGGTTTAATTATGCGTACCTCGATTTGTTAGGGTATTGGGGTTTTTATAGTAGTAGAGGGTTGACCTCTCCTTCTTGGACTAGAAGTCTTTTCCTTATAGGAATTTCTGTGAGCGTATATTACGGAATCCTTTCCTTGTAGGAGACCAACACCAATTGTGGGATGCAAGGCATTTCCTTATATATCCAGGCGTGGAGGCCAAGGCAAGTTCATATCAGAGTCGTCGACTTTACCCCATTCCCTTCAGCATTACCGTCGTCAGCTTATTCGTGGCGTCAACCTTCATGTTAATCAAATCCCTGCCGATTAACTAATGGAATCTAACGGAAGCTGACGGCTTCAACCACAACCGTCAGCTCAAGACCGTCAGCTTTGCCTATACCGTCAGCTTACGTCCCAACTTGAGTAAATACTATTTTTTCCCTTATCAGCTGCCCCCTACTACATATTCCCGTTGTTTTTAAACTGACGGGTTATGGAGTTGAAGTTTTTCACTGGTTCACCATCTTTTGGTCGCAGGGAGTGGGAAAATCATTTATTCTTTTTCCTCGAGCCGCGCTTTCATTTAATGCTTGGCCACGTGGTTTGTTCTTATTGGCTCCGCTTCTGGACGAGTGTGTCGCTTCGTCTTCTGCGCATTTTTCTCCTATATATATCCTGTATTCTTCTTCTCATTCCTCTATTTCAATCTCGCTGATTATTTGGGAGAGAACACTCGTTGTTTTTGCTTCCGTCCTCTTGTTGGCTTGTTGTACCGTTAACGCCGTCAACTTTAAGGTCGTCGTCCTTCAAAGGCTTCATCTGTAAGTTCTTTTCTTCCCTTCTCTGCATTTTTACATTAACTGAACAACTTCCTAGTGAGGACGTCAATTTAGGTACTTAGAATGGATCCGTCACCTGTAGGTAGACAGATGTCAAGTGACTCATCAAGTGAACAATCGTCAGTCCGCGAAGGAGCGGGCTAAGACGAGGTCTTTGGTTTAGGTCAGGAGTCCGTCAATTTTTCGGGATCGTCTGAAAGGGAAACGTCAGCCCGATTTCCTGACGACGACATGGAAAATTATGTTGAGGGAGTTGAGGGGGAAGTGATGAATGACGAAGGGGAAGGTGACGGAGAAGAGGATGAGGATGAAGGTGACGTGGAATCCTATGAAGAGGCTTCAGTAAGTCCCGGAGGTAACTGTCCCTTCATCCTTCCCGAAGATTGGGCCGTCAACAAATTTTTACCAAAAATGGGTGAAAGGATTTTTAGGGATTTACGCACCCGTTACCAGATTCCAGACCATATCTCAATCCGTCTCCCTAGGAAAAAGGAAAAGTGTTATATTGGTTTAACCGCGGATGTTGGTATGTATGACGCTATCCTTGCCGCCGGATTAAGGCTCCCATTGACGGCTTTGCACCGTCAGCTTGTTGATTTCCTAGGATTATCCGTCAGCCAGATTGCCCCCAATTCTTGGAGGACTTTTATCGGAGCAGAGATTTTGTGGGGTCGCTTGAGTGGTGGGAACCGTCAGCTTTCCCTTGACGAGTTCTTTTACTGTTATAGACCTCATCACATTGCTTCATCTAAAGGAACTTATCATTTTTCCGTCAGGGATAAAGATTTGAGACTTGTATCTGACATGCTAGATTCCAACAGAAGTTGGAAAAGTAGATACTTTTTTATCAAAGGGTCGGACTGGGTATGCCGTCTTGAAGAGTGGGATACTATGCCACGGGAATTTGATAATACCTGGGGAATAGTTAGGGATTCAGGTTTGGTACCGACAGTTTATTACATATATATATATATATTATTTTTTTTATAAACCCGTCAGCTTTTAGCTTTCTGTCATTTCGTGTTTTCACGCCGTCGCTTTTTATTTCTTTTTCAGCATACAACCGTCGACATATAACTAACGAACAGGAAGCGTTCATCTGTTGAGTTCTTGAAATTCCACTCGAGCAACGGAAGTGCAAGGATCTGATTACCCTTGACACTCTTCATTTGTACTACGGTGGTCCAAAGCCGACGGTTGAAGCTCGTAGGTTGGACGAATTTTCTCGTCAACGTGGGTACTCTTTACTTATTACATCAGTTTATTGACTCTGTCTGCCTTGCTAATAAACGTCTGTTACTTTGTGCAGAGATGGAGACTGTTAGGCAAAGGGTGAAGGCTGCTGCGGCTCGTAAAAAGGAGGAGAGGGAAGCGAGGGAGAAGGAGGGGGTATCCTCGTCAGCCCCCAAGACCGCTGCCAAGGTCTCAAAAAGAAAACCTGACGGGAGGGACGATCGTCCTTCTAAAAAGGTTGCCGTCACCCCAGGGGACGTGCCCCCTAAGAAGAAGTCACCCCTCAAGCCAAAACAGGGTGCAAGCAAAGGAGTGATGACTTCCACTGGTTCTGTCGTTGAGGGACCCCGTTGCCTTTTGACTCATAAGGACTATGCCGTCAAAGAGGTGGAATCCTTTATAAAGCCGACGGATATAGCGCCTTGCGATTAACTAAGGACGAAGGACTTAGGGGCGTCAGCTCTTTTTGACCTCAGTAGGGTATGTCCCTTTCTTCCTTTGGTTAAGTTGGTTTTATCTACCTCTGATTCGCTTTTACTGACGACAACCACTTTTTCAGGCTTTGGTGCGTGTTAAAGCGCTTCAAGACCGATGTGTTGCCAAGGAGGACGTTCTTACTCGGGTTAGGAAGCACAACACTAATTTGATGGATGCACAGGCTCAATATAAGGAAGGCCTTCGAGATTTGAACCGTGATTTAAAGACGACGAGGGAGAAGCTGGAAAAGGCGTCGCGTGAAAAAGAAAAACTTCAGGAAGAGATGACGGCTTTGCGCCAACAGGTGGAGACGGCTGGGACTGACGTTGTCCAAGCATTTAAGATGTCGCAGTCATTTGTTGATTCTTGTGCTGATTTCTATGTCACTGGGTTCGAAGATTGCTTCAAACAAGTAGCGTCAGCCTTCCCAAAGCTGGACCTGTTCGGAATCACAATGAATGATCTGGAGCCAATGATGCCGGCTAATGACGTCGTTATTGGTGAAGGTGACGGCTCTCCTGAAGTTAATCCTTCCCTTGCGGATGATGGCGCCGTCATTTTGGCCCAGCCTGCTGCTAATTTCGCTCCAGTTGTGTCTATAAATGTTGATAGTCCTCCTCCTCAGAAGAAAGATGACAGAGCCCTTACTGATCCCCCTGCTGCCTGACTTTGTGTCATGTTTTCTATTTATTTTGCAAACAATATTAAGTAGCCCTTTATTTTTGGGTTTTTATTTGTAAACAATTTATCTTATTGTAAGGCACATTAATTTCGTCGTTTTCTGCCTTTTATATGTTTGGCCATCTTAAATAAGTTCGTCAGCCTGTAGCCTCGTCTGTTTTGACGACCTCGTCCACTTTATTAGTGGTGGACTTGTTTATTACTTTTATTAGTTATTTTGCTAACCTTGCGAGCTTGCTAGCCCGTCATTTTTATAAACATATTATCTTTATAAAATCACTGGTTTCATGGCTTAGCCTTTTTATAATCTCATTCCTTCAATGAACCCGTTAGCCTTGAAGGCTGGCTTCAGCTCTTCGGCGGTATTTGTATAGCCCGTCAGCCTTTGATGGCTGACCTTTTCATCCTCTTGGGATATTTATAGGTCCTGTCAGATTTTGATGGCTGACTTTTTCATCCCTTTGGGATATTTATAGATCCCGTCAGCTTTTGATTGTTGACTTTTTTTCCCTTTGGGATATTCATAGATCCTGTCAGCTTTTGGTTGCTGACTTTTTTATCCCTTTGGGATATTCATAGATATTCATGGATCCCGTCAGCTTTTGATTGCTGACTTTTTTATCCCTTTGGGATATTCATAGATCCCGTCAGCTTTTGGTGGCTGACACTTTTTTATCCCTTTTGGATATTTATAGATCCCGTTAGCTTTTGATTGCTGACACTTTTTTATCCCTTTGGGATATTTTGACGATATGCAGTTTTTGGATAGTGAAGTTATCTGCTTCTTATGGATCTGAAGTTGTTTACTTTTTTGCGAACTTGTAAATAAAAGACATCAGTAGTTCTAAATAAACTCCTTTTATTGCCATGCATTATAGAAAAAAGTAGTTCTAAAAAAGAAAGTCTACCCTTTGGGCTTATTGTAGCAAAAACCAAAGTAAAAATCTGCCCTTTGGGCTTATTGTAACGAAAACTAAAATGATAAATTTTAGGAGTATAACTAAAATTTGCTGCGGTAAACTATAAATGAAGGGGGGTGTTGTTCTTCACATAACCATTTCTACTGGTAGTACTTTCGTAAGTGTTTAGCATTCCAAGGATGTGGCAGCTTTCATCCGTCTAGCGTCTCCAAGTGGTAGGTGCCCTTCCTCTGCAATGTCGTGACTCGATAAGGTCCTTCCCAATTTGGGCCGAGTTTTCCTTGAGTCGGGTCTCTTGCAGCGCCCATGACTTTCCTTAGGACGAGATCCCCAACCTGGAAGCTTCTGTGTCGTACCCGAGAGTTGTAGTGCTTTGCCATGTGGTCCTGGTACCTCGCAAGCCTTTGTTCTGCTGTCGCCCTGACTTCGTCTATTAGATCGAGTTGTAGACGTATAGCTTCTTCGTTCTTGTTCTCGTCATGGTTGTGCACCCTGTAGCTTGTGAGTCCGACTTCGGTTGGTATGACCGCTTCGTTCCCGTATGTTAGCTGGAATGGTGTCTCTCCTGTGGGTGTCCTCGCTGTCGTCCTGTATGCCCAGAGTATGCTTGGCAGCTCTTCGGGCCATATACCCTTTGCCCCCTCGAGTCAAGTCTTGATAATCTTGAGCAAGGATCGGTTCGTAACTTCGACCTGCCCGTTGGCTTGAGGGTGGGCAGGGGAGGAGTAGTGGTTCCGTATTCCCAACTGTGAGCAAAAGTCCCGGAAGGAGTCGTTGTCGAATTGCTTACCGTTGTCTGAGACTAAGACTCTTGGGATGCCAAACCTGCATATGATACATCACTAGACGTAACTCCGTACATTCTTCTCTGTAATGGTGGCCAAGGCTTCAGCTTCCCCCCACTTTGTAAAGTAATCGATGCCTACTACCAGAAACTTCAGCTGTCGCATTGTTGTAAGGAATGGCCCCATGATGTCTAGTCCCCATTGAGCGAAAGGCCACGGAGCCGTCATCGGGGTCAATTCTTCGGGTGGTTGTTTAGTAATATTGCTGAACCTTTGACACTTGTCGCAGGTCTTCACATAGGCCTCGACATTCTTCTGCATGGTTGGCCAAAAGTACCCTGCTCGTACTAGCTTATGCACTAGTGATCTTGATCCTAAATGATTTCCGCAAATTCCTTCGTGCACCTCTCTCATGACGTAATCTGCTTCTTTAGGACCTAAGCATCTCAGGAATGGGCGGGAGAAACCTCTTTTGTACAAGACATCTCTTATCAGAACAAATCTCGCTACTTGGACCTTCAGCTTTCTTGCAGCTTCCTTTTTGTCTGGCAATATGCCATTCTTTAAGTAAGAGACTAACGGCGTGGTCCAATTGCTTTCGGAGCCTATTACCTGCATATCGATGGAATCTATCAGTGGAGAGAGCTGAACAAAAGAGAGTACACTATCTATGGTGGTCATATGTTCGGCCGAGGTGGCTTTGGCCAAGCGGTTGGCTTGCTTGTTTTCTCCCCGGGGGATTTGTATGATTCTGGCCTTCAGCTCATCTACCCTCTTCTTTGCTTGGTCTAGATACCTCTTCATTCTTTCCCCTCGACACTCATAGTCCCCATTTATCTGGTTGGTAACGACCTGAGAATCGCAGTAAATGACCACGTTCGCGGCTCCTATAGCCTTGGCCAGATTAAGCCCTGCTATTAAAGCCTCACACTCCGCTTCATTGTTGGTAGTAGGGAAATCGAGGCGGACCATACATTCGACCGCGTCCCCTTCAGATGACAGTAATACAATGCTGGCTCCCCTTGCCTGCTTGTTAGATGATCCGTCTACATGTATGCTCCACTGAAGATACTCTTCTACCTCCCTGTCCTCATCATTTGTGAACTCTGCTATGAAATCTGACACGATCTTTCCTTTAACGGCGGTTCGTGGACGATACCGAATGTCGAACTTGCTCAACTCAATAGCCCATAGCGCTAATCGGCCAGCAGCTTTAGGGTTGCTCATTGCCTGCCGTAAGGGCTTGTCGGTTAGGATGGTCACCGTGTGGGCTTGAAAATACGGCTTGAGTTTGCGTGCCGCTATAACTAATGTGAAGGCGAGTTCCTCCATGGGCAGATATCTTTCTTCGGCACCGCAAAGCGCCCGACTGGCATAGTACACGGGCTTCTGCACTCTTTCTTCTTCTTTGACCAAGGTGGCATTAACGGCGGCAGGGGAGACGGCCAGATAGAGGAAAAGCTCCTCACAGGGCTACGAGGGACTTAGTAATGGCGGGGAAGAGAGATAGGCTTTTAACTCCTCAAATGCTTGTTGACACTCAGCGGTCCACTCGAAGGATTTCTTCAGTGTGCGAAAGAAGGGTAAGCATTTGTCCGTTTCCCTTGACACAAATCTATTCAGTGCAGCTATTTTGCCTTTGAGGCTTTGTACTTCCTTCACATTCTTTGGCGGTGCCATCTCCATTATGGCCCGGATCTTGTCTGGGTAAGCCTCAATGCCTCTCTGTGACACCACGAATCCTAGGAATTTTCCTGCTGTCACCCCGAAGGCGCATTTTCCTGGATTAAGCTTCATGTTGTAAGAGCGAAGAGTGTCAAATGTTTCCTTGAGGTCTTCCAAGTGATCTTCCTCCCTTCGGCTTTTCACGAGCATATCGTCAACTTAGACTTGGACATTTCTCCCAATTTGCTGCGCAAACATCTTGTTCATAAGCCTCTAATACGTCACGCCTTTATTTTTTAAGCTGAACGACATCACTTTATAACAGAAGAGTCCTTGACTGGTTACGAATAAGGTTTTCTTCTGATTAGCTTCGCGCATTCGAATTTGGTTGTAACCGGAGAAAGCGTCCATGAAGCTTAACAGCTTGTGCTGGGCCGTAAAGTCTACTAGAATGTTGACTCGTGGGAGGGGATAGCTATCTTTGGGGCATGCTTTGTTCAGGTCGGTGAAGTCCACGCACATTCTCCACTTTCTGTTGGCTTTCTTCACCATTACCACGTTTGCTAACTAGTCGGGATAGTACACCTCCCTAATGAAGCCTGCTTCTTGTAGCTTACGACTTCTTTTGCTATCGCTCGGTCTCGTTTTTGGGCAAAGACTCGCTTCTTTTGTCGGACAGATGGGCAGGATGACGACACATTCAGTTTATGCACCATGACTGAAGGGTCAATTCCTGGCATATCCTCATGGCTCCAAGCGAACACATCCTGATTTTCCTTAAGGAAGGTTATGAGTGCTGAGCAAATCGCTGGGCTAGCGAGAGTACCAATCCTGGTGGATCTTTCCACCCTGGAGCTATCGAGGGGTATTTCTTCGAGCCTCTCCACGAGTTCTGCCCCCGTCCGTTGTTCCTCTATGCTCACGGTCGGCAAATGGTCATCCATTTTCAGCATCGCAACATAGCATTCGTGCGCGGCTATTTGGTCCCCTTGCAATTCTCCTATTCCGTGCTCAGTGGGGAATTTGATCATCAAGTGATAGGTCGAAGCTATGGCCTTTTAAGAGTTCAGGGTGGGTCGGCCTATGATGGCATTATAGGTAGAGGAGCAATCGACCACGAGGAATGTAACATCCCTGGTGACTTGTTGGAGGCAATCTCCAATTGTAATTGACAATGTGATCGCTCCAAGGGGGTACACTTTGGTCCCTCCGAACCTGACGAGTGGAGCGTTAGTTGGGGTTAATCACTCTCTATTGATCCGCATCTATTGGAATGCTGGGTAGTAGAGAATATCTGTGGAACTTCCATTGTCGACTAAGACCCAGTACATGTTATAGTCCCCTACCTGGATGCTAACGAAAAGTGCGTCGTTATACGAATGGTGGAGACGTCGGGTGTCCTCTTCTGAGAAACCAATAAGTGGGTTGTCGACTCACGGCATCTTTGGGATGGCACTGGTGAGCTGAACGTCCTGAACCATTCTAAGACAAGTCTTCCGAGCCCTTTTCGATAAGCCGCTGGAGGTCGCGCCCCCTACAATCATCCTTATGTCTCCTAAGGGCTATCTCGGATGCTCGTTATCTCGTCGGGGAGCTTGCTCTTGAGGGAGCGGGTTTGCCCTTTCCTTGCTAACGAACTTCTGCAACTTCCCTTGCCTAATGAGTGCTTCAATCTGCTATTTCAGGTCATAGCAGTTAGTTGTGTCATGTCCGTGGTCACGGTGAAAGCGATAGTATTTGTCTCCAGACCGCTTGTTAGGATCTCCCTTCAGTTTTCTTAGGAAAATTAATGTCCCCTCATCCTTGATTTGCATTAGGACCTGGTCGACTGGGGTGGTCAAGGGAGTGAATCTCGTGAAGCTCCCCGTAGGGGGCTTAGATCGCCTATCATCCCTTCGCTCTCCGGTTCTTGCTATCTTCCGCCCTTTTTCCTAGTGGGTATCTTTAGGCCTTTCTCTCTTCTTGGGCTTTTCCTCGCGAGCTAGTAGAGCATCTTCGGCATTCATGTACTTAGTGGCCCTGTAAAGCACATTTAACATAGTTTTTGGGTCATTCTTGTATAGTGAAAACAAGAACTTACCCTTCTTTAGACCATTTGTAAATGCTGCTATGAGTATTTTGTCGTCGGCCTCGTCAATCGAGAGCACTTCCTTATTAAAGCGAGCTATGTAAGATCTCAACGTTTCATCCTCCCGTTGCTTGATACTCATCAAGCATGCAGTAGACTTCTTGTACCGATGCCCTCCAATAAAGTGCGAAGTGAATTGGGTGCTCAGCTCTTTGAAAGTGCTAATGGAGTTGGGTGTCAGCCAGCTGAACCAAATTCTTGCCAGGCCCTTCAGCGTTGTAGGGAAGGCCCTACACATGATCTCGTTCGCTACTCCTTGAAGATGCATCAAGGTCTTGAAGGTTTCTAGATGATCAAGTGGGTCCTTGGCTCCATTGTAGCTCTTAATTTGTGGCATGCGAAACTTCTATGGCAGGGGGAAGGAGTTGACAGAGGTAGTGAATGGCGAATCAGTTCGGTGAACCA
Source organism: Quercus aquifolioides (assembly GCA_019022515.1). Lineage (NCBI taxonomy): Eukaryota > Viridiplantae > Streptophyta > Magnoliopsida > Fagales > Fagaceae > Quercus > Quercus aquifolioides. The sequence continues at coordinate 15,255,776 of CM032330.1, read as the reverse complement.
AATCGTCGAGGTTGCTAGAAACCCGTCCTTTAAGGGCGTTCATCATAAGATCCATCCTTTCCTTCATCAACTGCATCTCCGCTACCATGTAAGGGGGGGCCATGTCAAAACCGAAGGGACGGCTAGTTTCTTGTCATTCTTGTTGGTTTGGAGCGTTGTTACCTTTGGGTCCCTCCTGGTTCCTTCTTTCAGTGCTAATCCCTTCTTGAACATCTTTTTGGTTATTCGGTGTTGCATTCTTCTTACATAACTGTTCTTCCAAATCGTGGTTTTGTTTGGTGAGGCGTTCCACGGCAGCGGCGAGAGTTTGAACTTATCTCTTGAGGGTGGTCGTGGGTGGTTCCTCTTCTCGAACGTCATTTGTGGTTGCCATTGAGCGAGTGAGCACCATGCAACTCTTTTATCCGAGAAACTACATTATGGCTTGCGAATCGCAGCAAAACGCGTTTCCCATAGATGGCACCAACTGATGATGCCGAAAAAACCACCAGTGAGCCGCACGATAGTCAAGCATTCTAAACAGCACCTGTACAACAAAAAGGAGAAGACCTAACAGAGAGCACCGGTGTGGTGCCGGCCAAATACCCTCCGAATGTCAAGTTAGAACTTCTTACAACTCTAGAGTGCTAGAGAAGGGTTAATTATGCGTACCTTGATTCGTTAGGGTATTGGGGTTTTTACAGTAGTAGAGGGTTGACCTCTCGTTCTTGGACTAGAAGTCTTTTCCTTATAGGAATTTCTGTGAGCGTATATTACGAAATCCTTTCCTTGTAGGAGACCAACACCAATCGTGGGATGCAAGGCATTTCCTTATATATCCAGATGTGGAGGCCAAGGCAAGTTCATATTAGAGTCGCCGGCTTTATCCCATTCCCTTCAGCATTGCCGTCGTTAGCTTATTCGTGGCGTCAACCTTCATGTTAATCAAACCCCTGCCAATTAACTAATGGAATCCAACGGAAGCTGACGGCTTCAACCACAACAGTTAGTTGAAGACCATCAGCTTTGCCTATACCATCAACTTATGTCACATCTTGAGTAAATACTATTTTTGGCATAGAACTTGCACAAATGAAATTGAATGAACTTGTGAAAGATGTTATGAATTTGGACATCAACAAAGAATCTATAGATGATAATCGTGGTCATAGTCAGAACTAGTCTACTGTTTGCTCAAATTCTTTCAATATTGATACTTAGCATTTGGCGAGTTCAAAGGGTATTATATTTTTGTTGAACTATGTTATTTTATTTTTGTTAAACTTTGTGATTTTGAATTTGGGTTGAAGTGTATGCACTTCTTTTGGAGTGTAAAGAACTTATTTCTAAATAAATGTTATATTTTTGTTGAATTATATTATTTTGAATGTGGGTTGAAGACTTGAAGTGTATACACTGCTTTTTGGGATGTAAAAAAAATTATTCCTAGATGGATGTTATATTTAATATTATGCAGGTTGAAATGGGTTGTGTTACATTTGTGTCAACCCAACACGACTCATTTATTAAGCGTGTTAAATGGGTTGGGTCAAGTTAACCTGCCTTATTAATAGGTCGGGTTAGGGTTGAAGGATCATGACACGATTATTAAATGGGTTGGGTTAGGGTTGAGCCATTTAGTCGAATACTCCTACCTCGACATGACACGAACCCGACACGCTAACTTGAATTGACACCTCTAATTTAGATTCCAAAAAATAATATTCCCAAGAATCCAAATTCTAGATAGCTCCTTTGTGTTAAAACCCTTTTTCTCTCTCCCTTGTGTATGTGTATTTGTTTCTCAAAAAAAAAAAAAAATTCTAGATAGCTAAGTGATTCCCTTCCAAATGGCATAATAGGATAACAAAAACAAAATTTATACTACTTGATAACTCTTTATCTCAATAATATTTTGTTAAACCCACTATTTGATCAAATGTTTTTCCTTTTATTTTATTTTATATTCCAATAGTTACAATAGGGGAAGGAGAATTTAATTCTAAATATCTCAATTGAAAATAATGAGAATTACCAATTGGTACACGGTTTTTTGCACAATTTTTTCATGTAATTAACTATTATGCTCACCAAATATTAAGTTGATTGTGCATTAAAAACTCTCTTATCTATAAGTGCTAAAACTAACAGTTTCTTTAATTCTTAAGTATGCTAAACTCTCTAAAAAAACAATATGCTAAAAAAATAAGCTATAGATTTAATAGTGAACAACAATAGAGTGGATGTCATATGTTAAACTCTCTAAAAAATATAGTAAACAAGATTATTATATGAAACATTTCACCCTATAATAAACAATAAGTTGTACACATTCACTCAATTATATAGAAACATAATAAATTATAATTGAGGGTTTTAATATTTTCTAATTTTTGATCGATTCTTGAACTTATGTGTAAAGACTACACTTGCCGCAAAAAAAGAGTGTAAGTGGAAGGACACTTAACATGAAATTAGAAGGATACTTGACACCAAATTGAAGTGCAATTATTGTCTAATTTCAATTTTTTTTAATTGTTCTTCCACTTTAATATATTATATAGAGATAGAATTATTGTCAAGTCTAGTGCACACGAGTTACCTATTAATTAAACCCAAAAAAAAAAAAAAAGGTTTGACAAAATAATGATTTAATAAAAAAAAGCAATTAAGTGGTATAATTTTTATTATGGTCCAATAATATAACTCGAACCAAACTGTTTGAAAATAATATGTCATGAAAATATATTGTTAACTCAAGTGTGAATTTTGTTTATTACCTTTAACTCAAGTGACATCTTCTCACCAAGAGTCTTGTAGCTTAATGGAAAAGTCTATTCCTTTCACTAAGAGAATTAGAGTTTGAAGCCCCTTTCTTTCATTATTGTAACTATCGAATTATTAAAAATAAAAATATAGGATCTCCTTTCCTTGGAAGAACAAGGTAGGGGGTTGCACCTTAAAGATAAAAGCCGGAGGGTAATACCATGAGTTTAAAACTCACTAGTTGAGTGTAATTATCAATTAAAAAATTCAAATGCAAGTTAACAACTAAATAACCCCAATAGTAATGCATTTAACATCTATATCACAATGTTGTGGAAGCAATAATCAATACTTACAGGTACAAGAATCCAATGCATTCTTCGAAACATCTCAAGGGAGTTTCTAAGTTAGCTTCGATCAGTTTCTCAATTAATCTTGGAGCTCATCTATACCTTCTACTCTATATAAAACTACTAGAGGAATGTCACCTTTCTTGATAAATAAAAAATGCCCCATTATTTCATCAAATTATGGTTATGCCATTGCACATGCAAAAATATCTTCTTGAACACAAAATAAAAAGGAAAAGAAAAAGAAAAGAAAGTGGGAAGGTATCTATGCTTTTTGACTTAGATTGATATGCCATTGTACATGAATTGGATAAATGTGTGATAGGTAAGTGTCTACCCAATCTCACATTAATTGTTTATATACTAAGTTGAACTAAGTCATATACGTGTTTATGTGTATAGAGCTATGTGGAGCTTAGTCTATGTTTGATCTGGATAATGATTTGATTTAATATAAAAGTGTTATGATTTTTTAATAAGAATTTTTTTGAGGCTTAGTTCATTAGCACTCTGGCTTGTGTCGTAAAATTTTTGCTTTGTTTTAGGCCATTGTGAGTTCGCTGTGTGGGATATATTTAGTTGATTTATTTTTTTATATTTTTATTTTAAATTGATAGTTAAACAAGTGGAGGAGGTATTCACATTGGATATCTCCGTAGGAATTACTAGAAGATGTTAGTTGAGTTACAAAGATCTTGGCTAACTAATATTATCTTGGATGAAGTGGAATTTTAAAATTCTTGAAACTTATATAATATGATTTTAATGAGTTAGTCGCTTGATATTTTGGTCATAGAGTTACGTATTTTAAGGTATACTATCTTAATAATTAATAAGATTGTATCTTGTTGTTGCAAAAGGAAGATAGCCATTTAGGGCACCCTTGACTTTAAGTGTTGTAAATAGTGGAAGCTCAACTATCAAGATCGATTGTTCAAACTATTATGGGCTTAAGAAAATCTCCAAATAAATAATAAGATCAAAGAGAACTTGGGAAATAGATAATTATAGACAAAATAGAACATTAGAGATTTGAGTGGTTTAGTAATAACCTACATCCATAGGTAATAAATGATAATTTCACTAACAATTTTATGGTAAATGGAGATACTCTCACATAAGCTGAGCCCAATACACCTAATAGGCTCTCGCTTATAAATTAAAGTTTAGGGACTCTACCTAAAACAAGGAGAAATTTTCTCTAATGCACAACACCCTCCAAGAGATTTCTTTCTAAAAAAATACCAGAGAACCATTGACTCACAAATACCAAATTGTACAACCAAGTTACACACCACACATAGGGCCTCTCCTAAACTAATCCAAAGATTCTCCTAGTGTGGGAGGACTTATGGGCCAAAGCCACCAAGCCTTTTGTGGTATGGCTTATTTGTAAGACTTTAATACTTATCCTCTCTTGTAGCATTTTCATATTAAATAATTAAAATAAATATTTGCAATTTAAATGCAAAGTTGTGGAAATTAATATGGAAGATAAGTAATGAATCAAATGTGTAATCCCACATTGATAAGAAGAGAGAATCTTTTATTATTTTTAAATGTGGTGAATAATGGGCCGAATATCATTGATCATTAATTTATTTAACAACTTGTAAAAGAGATATTGATAAAACCTATACAAAAATAAAATGGGTCATGTTAATGGATGCCTTTAGAGCTACTGTTAATTAATAAGATAGTTTGACACCACTTTCATGGAAAACATAAAAAACTATCAACAACATTTATTGTTTTATCATTCTCTCAATAAAAATTTGACATAGAGTAACATTTCACAAACAGCATTAGCAATTTTGCTTCTAAAAAAGGGACTTTTTTATTTTTTAACTCAAATATTTTTTTCGAAAATGAATAAATAATATTTGATTGATATTTGAAATATTTATATGAAAAAAAAACCTACAAAAAGTTATCGCATTGATACAATCTTTTGTGATTGTCATTGCGGTTTGCTGGTGAAAAGTAAAAGTACACGGTAATCTACAACATGACCTGTTTACTTAACTCAATGAAGCTTGTAGGGGGATTGGAGTGTGTACTATCCTTTCTTTACCATATTCTTCTAGCTTTATCTTTTTAATTTAGAGCTTCCTAAATGCGTACAAAAACCCACTCTTTTTCAATTTGCAAGCAATCAAGTATCTGTGCAAATTAAGATTTGTTGTCCGGTAAAATATTCTTTACCCAAATCTAGTAGCAAATGTAGTCATTTAATTGCCATCAAGAGTTTTTTTTTTTTTAATTTCTTTCTATATAATATAAAGATATTACCATGCTGAAATCTCTCCAATATAACTCAAAAAAAATTATAACACCCACACACACACACATATATATATATGAGAGATGCTACGTCTACAACAATTTTACAACAAATCACAGATGGTTAGTTGTTATTGGTTCAAATTTGAAACTAATACTAAGATTACTTTTTTGCCCTAACAATAACAACCAGTAACAACCTGCCACTTAGGATTTGTTGTAAAAATGTTGTAGACATATCATTTCTCTATATGTATATATATGTGTGTGTGTGTGAATGCTACAAACTACAAATCATACACTTCCAAAAAATATGCATTTGAAATTGATATATTTGATATTTCCAACTGAGATACAAACCATCACTAACAAATTGAATTAAACAAGAAAACAAAATCTAACACATCTAAGACCTACAATCTCTAAAAGCTAGGGCCCCCTACTAGAGAGAATTAAAAATATGTGAGTCAATAAATTTTTTTCAATGTGAGTTGTTTTTCCTCAAATTTCAAGAAGGTCCAAAAAATTGAGTGATGCTAAAAATACTATAAATTTTATTATATTGTTCTTACAAAATATATAGGTCTTACAAATTGTTGTGCTCTCAATCACAAAAAATAATTCAAATACTCATTTTTTATTTTGTTAAAGTATCATTATTCACATTCATTTTCACATCAATTTGTACATTTTTTTGTAATAACTTTTTCATTTAAAAAAGTATATATTAAAAGAAATCCAAATAAATCACCAATTGTGAATGAAAAATTAAAAAACTTTTGCAAATTTTACTATAAAAAACTTATTTATGTGCCAAGAATATGATATATATGATTATTACATGACTATTATCATTATATATAAATTTAAGACCTAAATTATGAGGCCTTTTATTCATTTTTGGGCAATTTAGGCCGGAAAAAAAAAAATGTTAGCGGGCCTGAGTTTGTAGACTTGTGAGGCTTTAATGATTTAATCTATTTGATGATTTGTTGGGCTAGAAAACCCAAAACCATGAAGTAGAGTAGTTCTTTGATCCCATTGGGCTTGGGTTTCCAATGGCATCGCCCATTTGCAGGATTGGGCTTCTAGGCCATCCGTGAAGTCATCAATTTCGGGAACCACTATAATCGAAGCCATACATGATTATGAAGTCACCATTTTCGAGAACCAATCACCTCAATGAAGAAATTGAATAAACACAAAACCCAGTGGTGATACCGGTGTTCGTGGTATGGTGTGGTGTGGTTTTGGGCTATTTTTGGTACCACATTTTACAATTCGGATTAGTCAAAACTATAACCATACAGTACCTCATTTTTGCGATCACATGTGCGGTGCTGTGCAATTATGGTTTTGGAACTCAAGTGCCACCATGGTAGATTTCATGTAAGTCAAGTTTCTAGAACTTAAGTAACATGTCAAACTCGAGTTTTAGAAACTCAAGTTTCAAAAAAGTGGTAGATTCCTAAATATTTCTAAAACAATGGTAGGTCACCAAATATTTTGACCACCAGTGATATTTAATCATTTTGGCCCCACAGGTCAAAACACCAATGTGACATACATTATACTATATTGCCAGGTCTAGACTGTCCAGTATACTATATTTCTCTTCACGTGATAATATGGAACCAGAGCCTTTAAATCCTAAGCAAATTGTTCTTCATGTGGCATACATTGGTCCACCTACACCACACAGTTATACTGCTCCATCACCAACCAAAAAGAAACAGTGAGACTGTGGGGAAAGTTGGGCCAGCTATGATATTTTTTCCTTCTCTCTTTCAACTCGAGAAGAGTAGAACAATGTTGTAGCTGCCACTCTGGCCCAACAAGTTTGGATGCCCAAGGCGGCTTATTTAATTGGGCAATTTTGTTAACTTTTTTTTTTTTTTTTTTTTTTTATTTGAGAGAAAGAATTTCAACTTATGGCGTCTGCTTATGATGATAGCTTTTTATCATTAGACTAAGACACCAATCAGTTTTTGGTGTAGGCGGGGATTGAATCCCAAATCTCTTATACAATCATCAGAAACTTTACCAATTGAGCTAACTGATAAATAACTCAAATAATACTTAATTAGTGTTTAATATTATAATTTTTTAAATAAAAAATCCCTTTTTTTATGTTTTAATATGCTTTTTTTGGGGGGGGGGGGGGAATGCTAAACTATAACAAATTTTACTAAAAAAAAACTTAAAGAATGTAATTAGTGACACTTCAAGAAAATAATAAATAAGTAATTGAATGAATGATATTAGGAATATTATAAATTAGGTTTAGTTACCGGATGCTTTTAAGACAATTGTTAATAAATCATTCTAATGGGAAATATAAAAAATAGTAAAAAAAAAAAATTAATTGTTTTTTTTTTATAAAAAGTGTTAAAAATATTTTCTAAATCAATGCCCTTAGGGCGTTAGTTAAATTTTTCTTATATAAATTTTACAATATGGAGCTTACAAAAATGTATCACCAATCACAAAAAATAATTCAAAAATGCTTTTAGTACGTAGGTTGTTGACGTAAACCTTGTAGTATTTCTAGCATTTTCTTATATAACTTATTTATTGTAATTAGTAGAGGGAAAATGTAAAAACAACTTTTTTTTTTCCATATCTCCAAAAAATATTTTTTGAAAAAATAAATCAAATTTTGCCCCAAAATTTGAGGCCTTTCTCTAGTGGGGGCCTAGGGGATGGACTAGGGCTAGCCCGGTGCCACTAAATTTTTGGTTGCACTGACTAGGATTGCAGCTATGGGAATGATTGGACTAGTTATCGAACCAACGGATATTGGTGGATCCGACAATTCTTACTTTTTTGGTATCTCCCTACTCCCTTCCATGTCTAACAAGGTATGAGAGTAAGTTTCATTCACCCAGTAAAATATGATCAAATATTGGATTTTGAATTACTTGCAAATAATTGTTGTTAGGACAATTTTTATTTCTATGAACTATAGTTGTTATTTTATATACATGAGGAACACGAGTGTTGTTTTTTAGAAACAAACACACACACACAAGGAAATGAGAAAGGAATTCTAACATATTGATCGTGTGATATAGTCATTAGCTTGCTGGCATAACTGCATACCTCTTGACATTGGTTTGGTTTGGACTTGCTACAAATTAGAATTATAGACATTTTCATTTATGTCTAATTTACTTGTTCTCTTTAGACTTTCAAGAATTATCTAATTTACTTGTTAACATTCAAGTTGGAAAATCATGATCGGGTTATCTCACTCCTACTGCCAGCTTCTAATATTCATCTTTCTATGGTTATTGAGTCTGGCCATCGATTATTTCTGACTGCAGAGGATTTCAGTTGTGAGGTCGAACCTGATGGAAAGATAGCAATAATGGGAGTAAATAAAAACTGGTGAAAAAATAGTGTTCAAGAACTCCCAAATCTTTCAGATGCAATCACAAAATCTATCCCCACCAGGGCACTTATAATTCACTATCTCATTCCAAAAAATAGTGTGCAAGAACTCCCAAATGTTTCAGAGAGCAACCGAAAAAAATTGTTCTAGATCTTGGTTTCTTTGCCTTCTTTGGTATTGTTTTTTATATTGTGTTCCTGTTGTGATGGATTTTTCTTTTTAGTTCCTACTATTAGTCAATTTGGTTGCTAAGAAAGTTTGCTAGAATATTGCTTGGGAAAATGTGCTAGATTTTTTTTGGTAAATTTTTTTAATATTTTTCTTTTAAATTTTTGATAAAAAAATAAGTTTATTAGTTTATATATATAAACACAAAAATGTTTTGGGAGCTACTAACCACAAAATGTTAAGTGCTAATGGAGAATGACAGGAGGCCTTAATTGAATAAGTTTGAAATTTAAAGGCATCAATTGAACGAAAGTGAAATAAGATGACTGAAATGAATTATGGCCAAATTGAAAGACTAAATTTTACATTTTTGCCACAAAAAGAAAATGCCATTATATATATATATATATATATATATAGTTGGGTTCAAGTTACACCTGGTGTAACTCTAAGCAATGTTACACCTCTCAATATTTTTTAATTGAATATGAATTTTGTCAAATCTACTGTTAGATTACATTATCTTCGGATATTCTCCATGCTTGCAAAATTTTAAGATGATCAAAGATTAATAGCTATATCATTAATCACTGTTTTAAATTCAAGTTTTTGTAGTTTAAAATAATGCATAAAAGATGAGTTTATAGATCAAATGGTAAATCACATCCAATTAACATAAAAATTGGCATGAATGTTAAGAACATATAGAACATGTAAATCAACGGTGAGATTTTCAAAATATAAATTCTATAACAAGTTATTGGGTGGTGTAACATTGTTTAGAGTTACACCAAACGCAGCCCAAACCGAGTCTATAGCTGCGTTTTCTACACCCTATAGCTGCATTTTTGCACCCCCTATAAGCTGAGACCTTTAGCTGCGTTTTATAAAAAACGCAGCTACAGACCCGCTTTAGGCTGCGTTTAAAAAGCAGCTATAGGCTCAGACCTGTAGCTGCGTTTTATAAAACGCAGCTATAGGCTGCCCTCTAGCTGCGTTTTCCAAACCCGGCTAAAGCCTCTTATATGGGTTTTGTCTATAGTTGCGTTTATAAAAACGCAGCTATAAACATTTTTTCTCTTGTTAAATCTCAAATTCCTGCCCGAATTTGCATGAAGAAATACAAAGCAAGTTCCCAACAGATACTTAATAAATACTAAATTTTCTGAAGTTCATTGCCAAAATTTTGCTAGTTCCTAACAAAAAATATACCAGTTCGTAAGTTCTACTGACAAAAGATCCTATACATCACAAAAAATCTTTAGAATGAGTTTTTTACATTCTAATTGCATGAAGAAGTATAGCCATAGCCAGCAAGCAGCAACAACACTTCCCAACTGACCTCAAAGTTCCAGTCTTGCCATGCCTGCCATCACTTCCCTACAGTAAGCTTGCTCCCTGCAAAAATTTAAGGTTCAAGTCCATAAAGAACAAAATTTGAGACAAAAAAACACAAGTAGCAAACCATTTTTCCTACACTCACAAAGTTAAAAAGAACCATTTTTCACAAACAAACACAAGTAGCAAACCATCTTATGCTTATAATTATCCTGCCATCACTGCACCTCCACAACCAAAACCCCCATGCCACCACAACCCACCACGACCCAGACCTGCCGCAACCCAAAACCCACTCCCACACAAATCAAAACCCCACACCCACAAAAAAGGAAATAGTTCAAAAAGTTCAAGCCATAGAAAATGAAGCTAAGGAAGAAATGTAAACATAATTCCACTTAAAATCAAAGAAAATATATATTATGGTACCTGAATTCCAAGAGTGATACTCTTTGAGAAGTGCAGGGAGAGATTTTCTAACCAATTATATAATCACAAGTCCTGCTGTGTATGGCATGAACCATAGCACTCAGGAGGGGAGGCTGGCTGCAAAAGGTACCCCTGAGTTTGTGGTTTAACTCCAATTATATAATCATTTAGATTACGAAAGAAATTATGTAAATGAAATTTGCATAAATGAGATTCATATGAAAAAATGTCAAAAGGGAGAAGAAAAAAAAAACAATAACTTGAGGATCAAATGGTTAAGCCAAAAAGTGTTATATAAAAGCTGAAGCATTAATACCAAGTTTAATGAAATGAAACTGTATGTGCCCTACCTTTCAACTAGAGACTAGTGGTCTAGTATTCATTTTATTTATAATAAAAAGGTAGCAAAAACAGTTTAAATTTCAGGTTTGGACTATATTAATTGACAGTTTAAATTTCAGGTTTGGACATAATGACAAGTTTTAACTTTCTAAAATTTTTACATTATGGGTTATACAAGTTATATATACTCATAGCCTTATTAATTATCATGTGTTTTAGAGTTGAGACACCTATGTTAAGACATTAATTTGGATTAGACATGAGAGAGAGAGAGAGAGAGAGAGGTCGTAATGTTAGAATAATTATAACATCTCACTAAACCCATGACCAAAATAAAGACCCTCTGATGGACTAGCATTCCTGACAGAAATAAAGACCAACAAGTGTTAGAAACCAAGCCCCTAGAGGCACCCTCAGTTTGTGGTCATTTTAAATTTGCCCCTTTAACATTTTTATGTCCCTAATGTAATATAAGATTTTCATTTGATCTGTATATTAGAAATTGAAAAGGATTTCTTAAACCATATAAATAAATAAATATTATAAGAAAAAAACAATATCAATAAATAACTAGATATTTTATTAGCACCAAAAAAAAGAAAAAAAAAAACTAGATGTTTTAGTAAACAATTAGAGGATATAGCGAATAAAAGAAGTGTTCATGTACTTACCGTTGCTTCTCTAGAAGGTACTTTGCCAAATCAACAACCAGCTGATTGATATCAACAGAAGAACCCCAAACTAGATGTTAATGACTGAATAGAAGGTCTCTTGGGCTTGTTGGTCTTTTTCTTCAGTTGAGCTGCATTGAGGTTAGCCTCTAACAGTTAGCGAAAGCTAAGAAACAAGGTTTCAAAACAATTAGATACATCAGGCTATAATGGCCATTAAATAAAGTCAGTTTTTTTTATAGCGTTTTTTATTTTTTTTTTATTTTTTTATTTCTGGTATTAGTATCAACTCAAGCTAGGGACTACTACTGCATAGCCGCCTTCATTTAGCAGCCCATATTTTGATGTGTGTTTCCAAGTAGTGCTTTCACCTTTGTACACCAACACCAGTGTCAGGCTCTCTCTAAAAGTGTAGGTATGGAGCATAGCAATGTATAATACTAAAATGAACATATCCAACTATTGCGCACTTGGCTTTGTAAGCAAACGCACAATTATAAGAAGAACAATTCATTGCCTCCAGCAGTGAAAAAAATGGTTATAATAAGGCACTCCATAGTGTTGTCTATGCATCAATAGACACAAAGAAGACAAAAATATTAATTTTTTGTAATGTCTTAAACATATATATGCAATAAGAAAGCAAAGTGTTAGAAATATGGATACTACAAGAATGAAGTGTCATAAACTCAGGGGCAAGTAAATTGATGAATGCATAATAAAGTGAGAGGAAGAAGAAGCCATCATGGCATTGTATACTAGTGGACACAATACATGCTAGAGCAAATCCTAGACAAAAAAAAAATCCATTTTTCTTTTATTTATTTTTATAAGTAACTCCTTGCAGACTAAAGGCTAACAATGGGATGATAATAAGCTCGACTATAAGTAAAAATAGTTATTTGTAGAGATGATGTATATCATACCCTTGAGAAGCAGATGACAGCATTCTCTACAATTAAAATAAATAAATAGGTGATTGCTTTTTGATAAATCAGTAAATTTTCACTGAACAAAACAAAGCTACTTGTTTATGAGGTGAATTAGTAATTGTCTACTTGAGCCAACTACATTTGGGCAAGGGGCACTACTGAGTTATAGCTATAGTTACTGGTCCTTAAGCCCAATTTGCAATTTTATCTAGATCCTATTACTTACATGTTAGACAACACAAGCCCAAAAGAGTTTGGAAGGGCATCCATTCTTTTTATAGCCCAATGTGCATCCAATAATTTGACCAATAAATCTATTGTCGTGAGTCTCCAAATGTCAGTGAACAGAATGATTTAAATGTCATATTCTTCACAAAAGCAAAAAAAGTTAAAGCAAGTTACATAATAGACCCTTTGGATCCCCAATAAGTCTCCTTTATGGTCTTATTGTAAGAACCAGTCTTGAAGGGCCAGTTTGACGGATTCTTTGATAAATCTCAGGATTCAGGTCTTACTTATTGCCATTACATTTATTCAGCCTTAAGATCCTCCTAAAACAAATTCTTTTCCTCTGATTTGAAAGACACTTTGCAGGGGGATAATCAGTGAATTTAAATTTACATTTGCTATTGAGTCAGTATTCACTATCCTAACCACTTTCATTGTTCAAGTAGAACTCACCATCTTATAAAATTAGTTTATTCTAGGTCCACCTAATGGTCTTCTTTTCTTTTCTTTTTTACATTTTAATTTTCCCATCATCAGATTTCACCATGCCATAAAGGAGATATTTTGATGTATCATTTTGGGTTCTACTGTTTACAGCTAGTAATGGGCATATTTTTAAATTTTAAGGAATTAGTCCTATCTGCAATAAACAGAGCCCAAAAAAAAAAAAAAATCTAACGTCTAAAACTACAAAGATCTTAAACTACCAAAAAGAATTGCGGACAAAGCAAAACGCCCATTTGCCCTCAAACCTATTGAACAATGATGTCATAAATAAGTCTCAATTGACAAATAACCACAATCAAACGCTTGCACTCGCCGGATCATATCTTTATAGCCAATAAGCACCAAAGTCTTTCAACTGTAACACCAATAAAAGAAACGGCAATACCACCATGTAGCATATCAAACAACGAAGAAGCCATGACCGTAAATTGAACAAAAGTTACAAGTGTGGCCAACCCCACATAGCTCAGATAAAGCCTTGTTGATCTGTCATACTCTGCCAAATTACAACTCTTCAAAAAAACAATCACATTTACTTCAATTCAACAATCCCAACAGAACCCATTTTCTAAAACCAAAAACACTGTTGTCCATTACTATCCCCAATTAACAAAATAATCCTAAAATCTAACAAAGACCCAGAAAAAAATCTTTGTGCAAAAATAAATAAAAGGAAGAAATTGGGCTTGCCTGGAAACCATTACGGTTCAACTGAAGATGCACCCAAACCCACCTTCCCCAATCAACAACGACCTGCTGAACCCTCTGGTCGCCGATTTCAGCTCCGAGAAGCTGAACACTCGCAGATCGTTGGCTCGGCGCTGACTCAGGAGCTCATGAAACACGGCCGAGTCAGAAAAGTCTCCACCTCCACCTCCGAGTCAGTCTACACCGGTCCGACAGAGAACGCTAAACCGGGTTATGGCGAAGAATCACAATTGGAATGAAACTGTGAAATGGGGAAAAGGGAAGAACAGATCAGAGGGAAGAAACTCAGAGGATCGAAGAGAGAGATAGAGAGAGAGCTTACCGATTGATGAAGGAGGCTAAGAGGTTGAGAGCTTACCGATTGGTTGAGAGAGCTTACCGATTGGTTGAGAGCACGGCGGCGAGAGGTTGAGAGCACGGCAGTGAGTTTGGGATCGGGAGCTAGGTTGAGAGTGTTTTTCAATTTTGGGTTTTTTTTCAACTGTGTATGGATTTAGGGTTTTTATTTATTTATTTATACCAAACCTAGAGCTGCGTTTAATTAAACGCAGCTCTGGGATATTTTGAAAACAAAAAAAATTGGATTTCCAGGATGGGTCTATAGCTGTGTTTTTAAAAACGCAGCTTCAGGCCTTTCCATCTACACGCAGCCTCAGCATCAAAAAACGCGGCTTCAGAGCTGATCTATAGCCGTGTTTAGAAAACACAGCTATACGTCCAAGGCTGGAGCTGCGTTTTTGTAAAACGCAACTCCAAAACGCAGCTCTGGAGTGCTTTTTTTGTAGTGTTGTACACCATGAGTTTAAAACTCGCTAGTTGTGTGTAATTATAAGTTAAAAACTCCAAATGCAACTTAACAACTAAATAGGCCCAACAGTAATGCATTTAACATCCAGATCACACTTTTGTCAAAGCAATAACCAATACTTATAGGAACAAGACTCCAATTCATCCTTCGAAAATCTCTAGGAATTTTGCAACTTAGTTAATTTCTAAGTTAACCTTGGAGCTCATTTACAACTTCTGTTATATATAAGACCACTAGATGATGTCACCTTTCTTGATAAAAAAAAATGTTTATTATAATTTCATCACAAGCATGATTATGCCATTATACTAAAGTATCTTCTCAAACACAAAATAAAAGGGAAAAGAAATGGACAAGAAATTAAGTACTGGACAAGGTATTTATTAGATTGATATACTTTCATTTTGTCTTTTCTCTAATACTTTATTTATTCATTTATTTTGATATCCAAACTCAATGATAATATATATTTTCCTTGATGCGACTATGCTACCCCAAATTATGGGGATGAATTGGATAAATGTGTGATGGGTAGACTTGTGCCTAGCTAGTCTTACATTAAGTGTTTATATATTAAGTTGAAGTAGGATATATGTGATTACTAGGATTCTAATTATGACTTGACTAATTTTTTTGGATTTAGCGCACATGTGGCTAGCATTTACTCGAGTCATGACAACTAGTACAAAGATAACCTAATAACGGCATATGGCTTAGAAGAATTGGAAGAATGTAAGTGTACGGCCCCATGGTGTGCGGACCCATATGGGCCTCGGATCATGGGTCAACAGTGAGGTCCAAGGGCCTGATGTTGTTGCCATCTCGGGCCCCAACTTGAGCCCACCTAGATACGATCCCAATCCAAGTATTGTTCAAAGACCTGAAACGCAATCCGAAATGGGTATGGTTGCTAGGGCAACTGCCCAGTCAGTCTTGCCGAACAACATTGCGTTTGTTCGGCCACATCGCCTTCCATGTGCCCGACAGTGCCTTAGGGAATATCGTTGCCGAGCACATCTACTGAAGTGGGAATCATTTCCAAAGCCACTCTCACCTAAACTCCCACTTACTACTAATGATATTGGACCTCTCACTCCACTGACATTGAGAGTAATCATGATCATCCCAATGGTAGCCTGCTATAAATATGAGAACCAAAGGAAGGGAGGGGGGTTGAAAAGTTTTGGAAAGGAAACAGAGAGTAGAGAGATAGAAGAGCAATTCTGAGAAAAAGGGAAGTAACGTATAAAGAGAGAGAAAAGTGATCTCATTGAGTCTCCTTGCTGCGAATGACCCAATGTAGGAAATACTAACTCACCATACAAATAAGTTGTGAGTCCAAGTGAGGCTCAGCCCATTAGCCTCATTTTCGGGGCGCACAATAAGGAATTTAAGTGGGGAGATTGTGATGTCCCAAATAATGTGGATTGGATAAGTGAATGTTGTAAATGTGTATTGAGTTTCACAATAGGTGTTCACTAGGTCAAATTAGGTTATATAAATTGTGCATAGCCCCGATTGTAATTTGAATAATCATTTTGGGGTATCTATAAATATGACTAGAATTTTCTCGGGTCATGATGGAGCAATAATAATAATTATTTTTTGGATATTTAATTTTACTCATCTCTCTAGGTTATACACATCAGAGATTTCATCTTTTAGGGTTCATTTGATATAACTATTTAAAAATTAGCTCTTTAAAAAATTTATTAGTTTAATAATCAAGGAATTAAAAAGACACTAATTGAAAATTCGGTTGAGCACTTAGTAATATTAGTTGATAATAATAACTAATATTTGCCCTGGTTTACACGCATATGAAATTCTATCTTTTAAAGTGCCACCTATACTTCACTCTTCTTTTAGGAATTCGACTAATACGTTATTTCGAAGCTGTTTCTTACTTTAAGATAAAGCAACAATCCCCCTTTAATTAAAAAAAAAGAAAAAGAAAAAGAAAAGAAGAAGAAGATAAAGCTAGAGATGATTTCATTGTAAGATTTACACAAAGCTTTATACTTGCATTTGAATCTCATTAAGAGTTTGTATGTCATCCCTTTTCTTTTAGTTTTCTGATTTATTTGCTTATTTATAATTCTTAAAGTTCATTTTTTTAAGGTATAATTATACTTTATCTAATAAAGATAATTGAACCCAAACACTCACTAATAAGATAATTGAACTTATTAAGTAACCTAGACTCTCTCTCTCTCTCTCTCTCTCTCTCTCTCTCTCTCTCTCATACATGTGATCTTTTCCTTTTCATTTTCTTTATTCTTATTACTTTAACCTTTAATTTATTGACAAGATTTCTTAGCATTTAATTTTTTGTAGATTTTTTTTTTTTGTATGGATAATTTGATAGTTATAACAAGGGGTAAGAGGGATTTGAATAGTAGATATTTTTGTTGAAGATGCTAAAAAGTGTTAATTAAACTATAAGACTCTTGTCTAATATTATAAAATTTTAAATAAAGTGAAAATTTAAATTTCTTGAAATTTACAAAAATTAGTGTTGCATCTAAAATAAAAATAACGTTTTCTCTACTTCACTGCATCGTTAAAGATATTTCTCTCTAACAAATACCAAAGAACGAAAGGCTCATAGATACCAAGTTGCACGCCACTCGAAACTGCTCTCTCAACCTAATTAAAAGTCTATCCCATGTGAGAGAACCTACAAAGCCCTTTTATGGTATTGTCGGTTTGTAAGACTTCAATATTTGTTCTTTCAATAAACAATGAATACTTTTCTTTAGTAGTTAAGAAATAGACTTCCATAACAACCAAAAAAAAAAAAAAAAAGAAGAACCCAAACCAAATCAAATTAGGAATTTGAGTTAATATCTAACATCTAGGATCCAACTTTTAATATATAAAATATGATACGATATGATTTGAAATTCAAATTTAAAGGCTAAAAACATACAAGTGTATTGTTTTGTTGGAGACAAATTTTTTTCACAATGATTGATTTATTTTGATGTCATTGCAACAACTTAAATGGCATCACCTTTATTATGCTCCCACCATAACAAGTCATCAATTTGTGAAAATATTGAGGAAAATACTGCTTCTATGAAATATTGAACATACGATAATATTTTTTGATAATGTGAGTTCCCTAGAGATTAGAGAACAATAATCAATTCCCACTACTGGTACTGGTCGCAACTGCATTTTATGTTTTCGGCTTTTGCCACACTCCATTCTCGTCGCAAGGGCAGAGCGTGATCCCCGGGCATTTGACTCTCTCCAAGTAATCCAATCCTGGGAATGATTCTTTTAGTTCTCTCCAATTCGTCCTCATTCCACTCAAGTACTTCAAACGTAAAGCCTTCACTTTCCACGTGCCTTTCTTCAAAGTTGTGAAGTTGCCTCCTCTTATGTAGAGTCTCAGCCACGTCGGTGTAGAATAGGGGAAACACTGCAGATCCAGTTTCAATATTTGCACTGATGATTCTGTTGCTTTTCCATGCTTTGATGATTCGCGTGCTTTTTCTGGGTCTTCTGCAATTTTTGGCTGTACACCCCAGGCTATCGTTAGGTTTTGAAGTCCTTTCCAGTTGCAATGATGGTCAGTTTCTTCAGCTTCTTCAATCCTTTCAAATCTTCTCAAGTACACAAGTTTTTCCTTTGTGGATCACCAATGATAAACCCCTTAAGGACTTGGAGTTCTGAGAGTGAGGATAGCTTCTTGGGCAGTTGGGCATGTTACCTATAACATAACAGTGGGAAATATCCAAGTACCTCAGCTCCTTGAGCTTGCTTATCTCCTCTGGAAGTTCCTCCAGATTGTTACAACCCTTGAGATCTAAGACCACCAAATTTTTTAGCATGCCTATGGAACTTGGAAGCTTATTAATTCTAGAGATCCCTTGAAGGCTAAGGAACCGTAATTCTTCCATGGTCGTCAATTCTTTTATGAATTCAGTGCTCTTCACCTCAATGTGATAACCAGCAGATTTCTTCCATCTTCCAAGATAAAGAACTTTGACTGTTTTCATCTTCGATAACCAGTCCACATCTTTCGCTTAACTATTCAGCTTGACGTCAGGGGAAGGGTCGTTAAGATTGAATAAGGTAACAAGCTTTTCTTGTGAAGGACCTTCGAGGATTTTTCATTGCCTTTAACCAAAAATGCCATATCCAGTGCGCAATTCTCTATTACTTTTCCATCAGAATCAAATTCAAACTTCTTTTTTTCCTGGCAAATTCTAATCACAGCAGAGAGCACAAGAGGATCCATTTTGTAGCTTCTAACTTCATATTTTCGCTTTTTTGTAGCAGGCTCAATTAAGCCCATATCTTTAAATTCACCAAGAATTTCGTCAACAATTTTCTCAGGCGTTGAATATGATTCACTTAAAAAGCCCTCTCCGAGCCCCCAATAAGTCAAAAGCCTCCTCTTCACCACTGCATGTTCGGTGAGCACAGCAAAGCATGACAAAAAAAACTTCTCTTTTTCTCCAAGGCCTACAAAATTTTTTTCAATTTCTTTATAAAATGAGCTATCTTTGAACCTTTCACTCTTGTGTAGCTTAGGCAACTCCTGGACTGAACCGCCCACAATAGACCCGCTGCTTGTCTGTGACTGAGCCGTTGGACTTGTCCAGGGCAGTTTGCGGAGTGATGGAATCTGGTACTTGAACTTCATGAGTTTCTTGTTGATGTCGCTGAATAATGGAGCATTAGTATTACAGGTTGTTTTCTTTTCTTCATGCTCAAGTTGTCAAGGTCGCTTAGACAAGTTTTTAATTTCTGTAGTTAAGATTTTTTTTTAAGAAATAAATTTTTGTAAGAACTGTTACCAATAGGGAAAAGAAAATCCAATTACATACTAGATTATAATGATACACTGGATTCTTGATCAGTCGCATGTATTGCTACATATTTATTAACAATACCTATTAAAGTGACTTTTGCCAAAGAAGTGTTCCAAAATAATCATATCTAAAAATCAATCAATTATGTAAGAAGAAATATTAAGAAAATTTTGTCATATTATTAAGACAGCCCCTCTTTCCTTATTTTTTATTTTGCTTCGGGAGAAAAAAAAGTATATAAGCTGGATCCTTTATTTTACTACTAGGGGGAAAAGAAGTACATAAGCTGGATGTATTAATTGAGTCATTTACCAACAATCAACTTTGTGCCGAAACGGGTCTCAACCCAAGACTCTCTCAAGCCAAATAGGGCCATCAATAACCAAACAAAAAGTAAGAAGCTCACCCTATCAAAAAAAAAAAAAAAAAAGAAGCTCACCACCTATACTTAGTTGTTGGACATGGGCATTTCCTTTGCTACGATTTGCAGCATATGACAGCAATTCCACCCACACTTTGCTCGTTACCTTCCATTTCTCACTGCCCAATTTTATAATCTCTTTTGCCAATATGTTTGCATCAAACAGTACAGACTTACATCGAGTTCCCTTCACTTGAACAGGTTTGAGTTTTGTGTCTACTTCAAGAATACATCGATAGGTTTCTTCTAGACGTTCCGATTCACGTTGTCGTTGGCTAAAGAATCTTTGCGCTTCTGCCCAGGTATCCCTGAACCTTTGTTTTGTAATGCCTGACACTTCAGACATCAAACTTGGCTGCTGATATAAAAGATATATCATGTAATCTGAGAGGCACTTACTCAGCTCACGATCATCACAATTGTCACAATCAGTGTTGTAGCAGAGTTCAGTAGCAATGTGCCACAATAGAAGGCTCTCATCATAAGCAACATCCTTGACATAAGACATTAATATACTGCTTTCGAAGTCATTGATGAAGTCAACATTCTCCAGAACCCATTCACCTCTAGCTGAGATTATTCTCTTGGCTGCTTCTGGATCTTCCGCATCTCTAGATTTCTCTTGTAGCTCTTTGAAGATAAATTCCCATAGGTTCTTAGTTAATGGCTGAGAGGAAACGAATATCATCTCAAAAATGTAACTTTTCTTATGATCTATAAAATCCTTAATGTGAAAATATTTAAGTATGCTCGTGATACTGATAATATTTCTGCTTTCTACTTCATTCACCCCTTTTGACCTATGTTTCCAACAATACTTTATGAAGTTGAATTGTGAGAGTTTCAGACCACCTTCTAAATCTTATTGTTGTTTTCCAATAATGTGATAGCATGGAGACACCAGCACTTTCCTTCCACCTTGGCTTTTTAAGATCAAGGAACTTGTCGAAGATTTTGGATAGGAGGGAATTTTTCTGAGACTTAGTTAGAGAAGCAATAGCCCAATCAGAGAACACCCATAGGAGGAGAGTTACCATTTTCAGGCCTAAAACACCAAAGAACAAGGTATAGGTCATTTTAACATCGAACCTCTGGAAAACTCGTTTCTCTTCTTTGTAGAAAAGTGACAAGGCTGCCACAACTAACCCGATGGATGTACACTGAGATATAATTCCTACCTTGGAGGTTGCCACCGCCACCTTGGTATGGATTAGATCATAAAAGAAGTTGAGTTCGATCTCTAATATTCTCAGTGTATCTTCTGCATCTATTTTAGAGAAGAAGTCTCGACTCTCCTTATGCTCACTAGAGCTGAACATGAGATTGACAATGAGTCCCTTGTACATATTTGACATGCCATAAGCATACAGCACCAACTCACGGTTTTTCAACTTCCGTTGCTTCACCATTGGAGTAATGAGTTTGCCCACCTGGGATTCTCTGCCTTCTTCGTCTTCGAGACATTCAAAGTTTGTAGGAAGACCCATCTCTTTAAACGTGGAGTATGCTCTCATTAATTTCTCATAATTGGGTCCCGGGTTCGGTTCTTTAATTAAGTACCCATCGATGGCTACACCGTTAGTCTCTTTCCTCCCTCTATTTGCATTCACTTTCTTGTTTCAATTTTTGGTTTTTAGTTTTTTAGTTTTTTTGTATCTAGGTTTTGGTTTTTGAATTGCTTTGATTTGGGTGGCTGTGACTATAAATCTGTGGTGGTTGGGCTCCTATTTATGGTTTTGGTTTGTGGTGGTGGGCTTTGTGAAGATGGTGGTGAGACGGTGGTTTTGGTCTCAGCGAGTGGTGGTTGGGTCTATACACCAATCAGTTTTGGGTGGTTGAGTGTCTTGCCGTCTGAGTTTTAGTGGTGGTCACGGTGGTGTTTTGAGATAGAGTGTGAAGAGAGAAGCGAAGTTTGGGTCAGGAAGGAGAAGAGAGAGAAGGGAGAGTTAAAAAATAACGTCTGTTAAGTCTGTTTAGAGATTAAGTTGTAATTTGGACCAAATTGGTTAGTTTTGAGAAGTTGTGGACTTGCTTGGTATTACTCCAAATCTCAGGGGGAGTTAGTGAAATTCATCCAAAGGATTATAATCTCCTTGTGGTCATTTCCCTGTAAAGCAATCTTTGTTATTGCCCTCCACAAAACTAACTTATAAATAAATTATTGTCAGAGTTTGTAGCACGATCTACAAACGTAAGTTTTGTTAGTTTATATCTAATATCTAAAAAAATATTCTTTTGTTAGTTTGTATCTAATATCTAAAAAATTAGAATATTTTTTTAGATATACAAATGCAAAATTTTGTAGCCCGATATACAAATGCAGAGTTTCTAAGTGCATTTTTTTTAGTATCTAACTAGTAAAAGGGAAAGTTGAGAAAATATTCAATTTACAAAACTTTAAAGTATCTCACATTATGCCAAAATGGCGTAACTTAAATTGAAAGAATATTTAAATTTTGCACAAATTTATGGTCCTACAACTAAAATCTTCTGCTTTATTACTTAACTAAAATTTATTAAATTAATCTAATCTAATATATATTCTAATGTTTAATTTCAATTATATTAATGACATTTTATTCTATACAATTTTTAGTTTTTACCTAATCAGTTCACCGCATGAGCATATAGCTAGTTTTTTTTTCTAAGAATGGTTTTTTTTTTCAACAATGATCTTTATTTAACAATATTTATTGTAGGGGCTCGTTTTGTCGTAGATCCCCCGACAATAAATTTGTTTAGAGAGTGGGTCGTAGGGTTTGGCGCCAACAGGCTTGCCACCGGCTCGCCGGAAGCGTTCTTCCTTCTTGAAGGCTTTTCTTTGTTCTTTTGACTTGGGGGTTGCTCCTCGGATGGCCGAGGAGCCCCTTACTCTGAAGGGCCCCTTGCATTATATACCCTCCTTGGCCAATCCCGGCCCTCCAACTGTCAATCATCTAGACCATTGCACAAGGACCTGTCCCATCAGCCACGTTCCCCACCTTACCGTGGGTCGCAGCACCCAAGGTTCCGCCGTTCAGGAGTCCTTTCAGCATTAAGATTGCCAGGAGAGTTAGGTGGATGCATTTAAGTGTGGATGTGACTGCCTGTACTGGGCTTGTCCCCCACCTGGGATTACGGGGATTAGGGTAGGTATGCCGAGGTAAGGGTCGTCCTCGGCGTGGCCTCAAAGGGCAAGAAGCCCCTATACGACTGCCTGGGGCAGCCATTGATCCTCGGCGTGGGCTTTGGGCCAGCCTAGGGGTGGGCCGAGACTTCCAGGCCCACGGGCCCCACATTTATCTTACGTCTTTAAATTTTTATTCCATGAATTTGTGTAATACTTGTGTTATTTTTATTTTTCATCCCTATTTTATTTAAGTTTTTCTAGCAATATTATTGGTATTTTCAAGAATAATTGAAACACATAAAATATTTCAAGTTTATATTGTGCAATGTTTTTTGGACATAAAAATTTAATCATCTCTATATATTAAGAGGATTCAGAAAGTTAGTTATGATTATAAAAAATGTTAAAAATACCCTTAATCCAATTAGATAATCTTTATTCTTAAAAAATAAAAAAATAGGGTTAAAATTGTTGTAAGGACACAATTTGAGTCCCTAGCCCAAAGGATGAATGAACTTAGGCCCAAAAAGCCCAATACAATGAATTTGTAGAGAGTGGATTGGAAAACTAGGTTTTAATAAATTATACAACAAGTAAAGTGGATTCAGATGACAAGAAAATGAAGATAGACTAGTTTAATCTAGAGAAAATCATCATCGGCACAGTCCAAAGAGATCAGTTCTTATATATTTTTCTTAAGTTTGATTACGAGTTCAATTTTTGATTGCTACAATATTTTTCTCTTAATTTCTAGATCCCCTCCCCTTAGGGTCTTCTTTCTATTTTATACTATTCTCCTCTTTCATCTCTACCCTCCACGTGTAGACTAAATTGCTAGTGTTGATCCTTATCCCATCAGCACCTTCTTGAAGTCTTTGGGGAGTAGTTGTAAGGTTGAAAGATATTGTTCAGGTATCACTTCTTTATTAATGTGGCTAGAGAGTTAGCTGCAGAGCATTTAATGCGGTGGTAGTAGCTTTCCCTTTAGATATTTCATGGCCTCCCTTTGTCTTGTTCCTTCTTGATACTTATCCTCATCAGTGGAATCGTCCAAAACGTTGCTCTTAATGTTAGACTGCATCATCTGACCTTGGCTTTGCCTAGCGAGGAAGCATTCATCCTCGGATTACTTCCTTGGAACATAACACATAAATCCCTTCCTTTATTTATTAGTGCCGACCTCTATCACATGTGTAAAGTTGTGATTTACAACTATTTTGTATTGGTTTTAATTCTGTGCCAAATTTGATTATAATTATGTTCAATCTTATGTACCCTATATTCTATGTGGGATTTCTTTGTAAGAGTTGTATGTGAGAGAGAGTGTGAAGACTCAAGGCAAAGTGAAGAGGAAAGAAGTTTTCGCAAGTAGCTCGCGAGAAGCCTTCCAGCGAAGTGAAGCATGTGCTCAGCACATGACTGGAATGCGAGGAGTCATGACAGATGGTGACAACTAGGTTTTGTGAGTGTCTCACGAGTAAGGCTTTCTCGCAAGTTACTCGCGAAATATTCTGTTTTGCTAATTTTCCATATCTGATACACCAGGTTTCTACACACACTATATATACCCTCATTACCCACATATTGAGAGGAGTGCTTTTCAGAGAGAAAACCCTAGCCACAAACCCTTGAGAGTTAGAGATTGTTATACCCACAATTCTCTACACAATCCGTTGTGGTTTTCCTTAACTCCTACCTCTCAATTTCCAAATTCACGAGAGGTTAATAGCCCAAACACTTACTATACCCATCTTGACTGTCAAGTGAGGTCTTGGTACTGCTGGGAAGCATTGGAAGAAGCCAAGCTTTGGCGGATGCAATTGGGTGCATTGCGGGATCTGGAAAGTTAGACAAGACACGGTTCCGAGAAGCTTTGTTGGAGTAGAAGCTTGGAGGGCATAGGTGCATTCGGTAGATTAGGTTTGAAGGGTCTCTTGCTATTCGTGTATCCCAACTTATTGTCTAGTAGATTGATTTACCGCTTGGAGGGCGACGGAGAGGTTTTTCGCCAAGTTCTTCGATTTCCTCTTCGATAACACATCGGCGTGTTATCTTGTGTTTTCATTCTTTTTCCCTACTCTTTTAGCTTTTATTTTATTGCTATGGTTTATTGAATATGGCTTAGAGTAGTTACTTTGTTTATCTGCTTGCATTTACTTTATTCTGCACTTAATTTAAATTAGAGTAAAATCAACCGAGCCATAATATTTAATTTAGGGGTCTAAATAGCTCTTGTGTTTTTACACATAATCGAGCTTTCAACATGTTTATCCATCCTCGGACTTATGAGGTGTCCTCCGACTGGGCTCTCGGCCCAATACATTTTATTGGGCCCAATATCCCTATAATAGCCCTTCAAAATTCCCCTCTTTTGCTCCTTGGGCAAAAAGGAGGATTTCGATATCGCCACAACCATTCTACCCTTATCATATATCACTCCTGATTGCGCAGATGCCTTTTTAACTGCCCAAGGCATGCTCTTGACGCTTTGGCATACGAGACATGCCATCATTAAATTTTTACGGCTCCATGTTCCCCACGTTCTACGGCATGATGCGGATCTAACGGCCGAGGATTTTGTTGGAACTTGGGCGGGAATTTTCCCTCTTGTAACTTTCTTTTTGATATAAATACTATCCAAATCAATCATTCATCTCACTCTAGCATTCATACGTTGAACCTTTGCACTCATAAATAGCAAGAGCTAGTCTGAGGAGAGTTTCCCATTTCACGTAAGTCTTCATAAATCTTTTTATTTATCTTTTCCTCTACTTTTCTTTTCTATTTTTTCTCCTCGGCTCCTATTCCTTCTCTTTATCTTCTTAGTATCTCCAAATCTCTCTAAGAAATGGGTAGATTCGCCTATTTAGTAGACTCCACGGAGAATATGGAGAATTTTAGAGCTTAGTATAGGATTCCACTAGGAGTGTCACTTAGGTATTGTAAGGAAGGGGAGTGGCATGAGAGAAGGCAAGAGGGAGAGGTGGTAATTCCGATGATTGCCTTTGTAGAGGGAGGGATAAGAATCCCTATGGGCACTGTCACTAGGGATTACCTTAGGGCTCACAGGTTAGATCCCACCCAATGTGCCCCGAACATGTTTAGGATCTTGGGAAGTATAGATGCCCTTAATGAGAAAATAGGCTTAGGGCTTACTCACGATGATGTTAACTGGGTTTACAACCTCCACCATCTAAAAGGGCAAGGGTATTACCTAAAGTCTAGATTCCCTGAGGTTAGGCTCATCCAATGCCTCCCTGATTCCAACAAAGGTCTAAACAAGGACTTCTTGATCGTTTTAGGGGAGTGGCACGATGGCCTCCCTTGCTCGACGAGAGAGGGGACACCAGGTGGGGCTTTAGGTCTAGGTTGAATATTTGTATATGAGTTTTCCTTTGACCCCTGCTCGACGAGAGAGGGGATACTAGGGGGGCTTTAGGTCTAGGTTGAATATTTGTATATGAGTTTTCCTTTGACTCGCTCTGTTTTTTGCTAACGATGTTTTTCTGTTTTTCCCAATGGTTTTGCGAATAAGAACGCTGCTGTACCTAATTTCAGCCTTGTCAACCAGCCGAGCCTAGACAAAATACTAAAGATCGAGGTGTTCGTCCATAGTGACGGTCAGCTCAGAGCAGCACACCTCATCCTTGGCTACACCCCCATCTCCAAAAGCTACCAGGTGCCAAAGTGCGTCATCAAAATAAAGGACCCTCGTCTACATCGGATAAGCATTACCGCTCTGGGTTTTCTCACCACCGGTCCTGTCCCAGAAGGCACTCTCACCACCGATCCTATACCAGAAGGCATACCAAAGGTAGCCCTGCCACTATAGTATACAACCGGAGATGCCACTTCTTCTCATCCTGCCATCACAAAGGAAGAAGAAGAAAAAGAAGAAGAGGTAGTTGAAGTGTTTGACTTTGAGGACAAGTTTGAAGTCTTTAATCAACCTTTGTCTCCAAGAAGCCTCAACTGGTGACCTCGGCCATCCTTTCCTAGCCCAATCCAGCCAACACTGAGGAATTACTTCCATACCAAACGATATGGGAATCCAATGCAAGTTGAGGTCCACCCTGCAAGAACTACCGAAGTCCCAACCAGGGGGAAACGCACGTGGGAAGGCAGCCCAAACTAGGCTTCCCACCCCTCCACCCACCCAGCCCTTTTGACTTGAATCCGCTGACCTCAAAAAGAAGAGGGAGCAGAAGGGTAAGGAGGTGGCGGAAAGAGGAAAAACCTACCCCTCCTAAGAGGATGAGGCCCAAAGAGGGGCCAAACAAGCTAGGGTAGGGCAAAAGGGCACTGACCAGAAGAGTGATTCTCAAGTCGCACCTCCGTCCTGGACCTTCACTGCAATGCTGGATAGAGCTCCTCTGCTCGCCAATGCCTCTATCAGGGACTTCTGAGGAGGGAAGGCCGGCTATGTGGCTGATGCGGTGGAGCAGGCACTGCTACTCCCTGAAGATATGGCCGATCTAAAGTCCCTGAGGAGGCACGAGGTCTTCCTTAATCTGAAAAGGGACCTCGCGATGGTAAGTCTTTCAATTCATCCTCTTTTTTTTTTTTTTTTTTTTTTTTTTTTTTTTTTTTTTTTTTTTACAAGTTTCCTCCTTTTTCTCCCCTTTAATATTTCCCTCTATTCACCTTTACCATGTTTCTTTCCTCGGTAGGCCGTTCAAGCCACGTTCCAGGCAGAAGAGATAACCAATTTTTGCCATTGCCAGATGAAGGAAGAAGAAGGGAGGCGCAATGCCACCATGGAGGCCTTCAATCTGGTTGAAAAAAGAATAAGTGAAATGAAGAATAAACTATTCGAGGTAGAGAGGGACAAAAAGAGTGTAGAGGCCGCCTTGGACAGTGCTGAGAGGCAAGCTGAAGGTCAGCGGGTGCTCCTTCGTTAAGCCAAGGATCAGCTGGCCGCCTCCAAAGGAAAAATCATCGCCTTAAAGAAGAAATTGGAGGAGGCCGAGAAGGCAAGGGACCAAGCTGAGCAAGAAGTCTATGATGTGGGGGTAGTAGAAACCGATGAGGCCTCTAGGGCTAAGGTCTCGAGGGTATGTAGAAACTACTGCCTCCAAATGTGGAGTGAGACCCTTAACTAGGCTGGGGTTGAGGCCTCTTCTGCACTTAGGAGAGCAGAGAGTGTATACTACCCTCCTGCTATTCGTGCAATAGGCTCAGTTAATTCCAAGGCTCACACCTCCTCCGAGGTGGCAGAACTTGGGAAGGGCAGCTCGACCAAGGCCCCTCCTTCTTCTGGCAGCCTGTCCGAGGAGACTCAACAGTAGGGGGTTGCTGAAAAAGAAGCTGATGCTAACAAGGGAGTGGCCCCTAATGCCACCAAGCCCCCAGCTGTTCCTCAAGATCCACCTAAAGAGAAAAAGGTGCTTTCTACAATGGAGATAGTTCTAACAACTCTCCCATTGCCTGCCTAGGGTGACCTTAAAAGCAAAGACTCAGGATCTTCAAAGGTAGCACTATCCCAAACTGCCAAGGGTCCACCAAAGGAGAAAATTGTAATAAAGAACAAGTAGTTTAGAGTAATAGTTTTTAGTTAGTTTTTTTTTTTAATTTCTAGAACTTGTAATTCAGTTTGATCTTTTGCAGGCAATTGGCCTTCTTCTAAGGCTAAGATCAATGATAATTATGAGTTTTTCCTTCATATTTGTGATATTGATATTGATCCTAACATAGTTTTTGTTTTATTTAACACTTAACTGACATGAAAATAAGATATAGCTCCATTTAGTTATTTGCATAAGTGATAGCACAGTTATTGCATCCCACATGATTAGCAACTAAATAAGTTAAACCTGCTAAGTCCATAATCCCAGCAAAGTGTAACCTTAATCTCAAAAACATACATAATTGCAAAGCATCTGTTCATATCAGGCTCCACTTAGTTTTCCATTTATTAGTAAGTCTAAGGAATTGGGGATGATAATCAATGTTCAAATTGAATCATGGACATACTTTCAAATGCTTTAAGTGATGCTCATGAGTGTCCATTTAATCATGTTATCATAACAAAGATTTTTGCCACTTAGCATAGCTGGTTCTACTTGATACTTAGATAAATAACCGAAAGTATGAACTTGCCCAATGTATGTGGTCTGAGGAACCAGGTATAACTAGAACTCTATTTAACACTTAGAAAAATAGCTTAAAATATCAATTTACCTAAGGCATGTGGTCCAAGGAGTCAGGCATGACCAAGGTTCTGTTTGATACTTAGAAAAATAATAGAAAGTATTAATTTACCTAAAGCATGTAGTCCGAGGTGCCAGGCATAGCTAAGTTTCTATTTAATACTTAGATAGATGTCAGGAAGTATTAATTTACCCAAGCATGTGGTCCGAGGAGGCAGGCATAACTAAGGTTCTGTTTAATACTTAAATAGATGACTTAAAATATCAATTTACCTAAGGTACGTGGTCCAAGGAGCCAAGCATGACCAAGGTTCTGTTTGATACTTAGAAAAATGATATGAAGTATTAATTTACCCAAAGTAAATGGTCTGAGGAACCATACCTAACTGAGATTCTGTTTAATACTTAAATAGATGTCGGGAAGTATTAATTTACCCAAAGCATGTGGTCCGAACAGTCAGGCATAGCTAAGGTTCTGTTTAATACTTAAATAGATGTCAGGAAGTTTTAATTTACCCAAAGCATGTGGTCCGAGGAGCCAAGCATAGTTAATGTTCTGTTTAACACTTAGATAGATGTTAGGAAGTATTAATTTACCCAAAGCATGTGGTCTAAGGAACTAGGCATAACTAAGGTTCTGTTTAATACTTAGATAGATGTTAGGAAGTATTAATTTACTCAAAGCATGTGGTTTGAGGAGCCAGACATAGTTACGGTTCTGTTTAATACTTAGATAGATGTCAGGAAGTGTCAATTTACCCAAAGTATGTGATTCGAGAAGCTAAGCATAGCTAAGGTTCTGTTTAATACTTAGATGGATGTCAGGAAATATTAATTTACTCAAAGCATGTGGTCTGAGGAGTCAGGCATAACTAAGATTCTGTTTAACACTTAGATAGATGTCAAGAAGTATTAATTTACCTAAAGCTCGAGGAGCCAGACATAACTAAGGTTCTGTTTAACACTTAGATAGTTAACCCAAAAATATCAATTTACCCAAGGTATGTGGTTCAAGGAGCTAGGCATGATCAAGGTTCTGTTTGATACTTAGGAAAATAACTTAAAATATAAATTTACCCAAGGTACGTGGTTCGAGGAGCTAGGCATGACCAAGGTTCTGTTTGATATTCAAACAAATAGTAGGACGCATGACGCATAATGTAATAAACCCAAATATGGTAAAGAAAGCTTTCATTAATAATAATACATTCTTAGGTAATTTACATTCCAGGGGCGTGGTATAACCTTTTCATTTAGATCTTCAAGATAATATGCACCTATTCTAGCAACTAATGTGATGCGATATGGCTCTTTCCAATTGGGTCCTAACTTTCTCCAGGCTGGATTCTTGGTAGTACCTAAAACCTTTCTTAATACCAGGTCTCCAGGCACTAGTGGCCTTAACCTTACATTTGAGTCGTACCCTTGCTTGAGCTTGTGTTGATAGTATGCAGCTGAACCATAGCATTTTTCCTTCGCTCTTCAATTAAATCTAAACTCTTCTCTAATAGCCCATCATTACTGCTCGGAGTAAAAGAGCTTGTCCTCAGCATTAGAAATCCTGTCTTTAGAGGAATCACAGCCTCGACTCCATAAGTCATCGAAAAGGGCGTCTCCCAAGTGGACCTACAAGATGTAGTCCGGTATGTCCAGAGGACGTGTGGCAACTCTTCCAGCCATTTTCCCTTTGCGTCATCCAGCCTCTTTTTAAGCCCACTCACTATGACCTTATTGACAGCCTTGGCCTGTCCATTCCCCTATGAATATGCCAAGGTGGAATATCTATTTGCTTTGCCTAGGTCACAGTAATACCACCTGAAAGTTTTGCTATCAAACTGAAGACCATTATTCGAGATGAGTGTACGAGGGATTCCAAACTGAGTGACAATATTTTTCCAGATAAATCTCTTGGCATCCATATCCCTGATATTTGCTAGTGGTTCAGCTTCAACCCATTTGGTGAAGTAGTTTGTGCTGACCAGCAACCATCTCTTACTCCTTGTTGCCTTAGGGAATGACCCTACAATATCCAAGCCTTATTGAGCAAAAGGCCAAGGGCTGGACAGAGGATTAAGGACACCTCCTGGTTGGTGAATGTTTGGGGCAAATCTTTGGCATTGGTCGCATTTCTTCACATACTTTTGTGCTTTCTTTCGCATATTTGGTTACCAATATCCCTAAGTGAGGGCTATGTGAGACAAAGATCTGCCTTATGTATGGCTTCCACAAATCCCTTCATGTAATTCTTCTAGGAGTAGTTTAACGGTGTTAGGACATATGTGATTCACATGTTAGAAACATAAGTCACTATTTTATGTAGTTGGTTAATCCTTTAACAAAACGCACTTTACTTATATTTGGATAGATCTAAGTTGTTAAGGATACCTCCTGGTTGGTGAATGTTTGGGGCAAATCTTTGGCATTGATCGCATTTCTTCACATACTCTTGTGCTTCCTTTCGCATATTTGGTTACCAATATCCCTAAGTGAGGGCCCTGTGAGACAAAGATCTGCCTTATGTATGGCTTCCACAAATCCCTTCATGTAATTCTTCTAAGAGTAGTTTAACGGTGTTAGGACATATGTGATTCACATGTTAGAAACATATGTCACTATTTTATGTAGTTGGCTAATCCTTTAACAAAACGCACTTTACTTATATTTGGGTAGATCTAAGTTGTGTTTAATACTTGAAGAAACATATTGTTCAAGTCTAGTATTAAAGCCATGAAGATTGGACTAAGAAACAAGTGAAGAAAAGATGTTCAATAAAGCTGGACAGATAGCTCGACACCTCCTCGACACCTGGCTATCTGTCGAGATCTTCAGCTAATGCTTATCGCAATCTTGATAGCTTCTCGATAGCTGGTCGATCGATCGAGAAAGTTTCTGTCCCCTCGATACCTTCTCGACAACTCTTCGATAGCTGCTATCTGTCAAGATTCATTAAATCTCGACACCTGCTCGACACCTCCTCGATAGTTGCTATTTGTCGAGGTTACAGAAATTCAGATTTTTGATTTTTGGGCCAGGCTTATGTATTTGTGTAGGGTTTCTTTTCTCACAACCCTAGACCTATATAAGGCTTATTTTAGAGGCCGTCACATAAAAGAATACAAGGAGAACACAAGCAAAAGGTGACCAATGCCTTATTCTCTCTGAAAGAAGCTATTGCGTCTTTGCGCCTTAGGGTTTTGTAACCAAGTGCTTCTTGATCTTCATTGTTGATGAAGTAAAGAACTTTGCAGCCAACATTCTTCTTCCTCAAGTTGGTGAGTGAGTCACGTACTGGGATTCGTGCAAAGGAGTTAGTCACGTATTGGGATCCATGCAACATCAAAAGGTGGCGTTATATTAAAGAGTTCAGAGGTTCTGAAGCGGTAGAAGGTTTCTGCTGTGAGTTCATCTATGGGGATTGTAGAGTCTAGAGACAAAGGTTTTGTACTAGACCTAAAACTTCTCTTTACTATAGTGAATTGCTTTTCGGGAAGGTTTCCCCCCTAGGTTTTTTACTGTGAAACTGGTTGGTTTCATTGGTTTTCCTGGGTCATCATATCTTGTCTTATTTATTTTTTTGCTGCATGATTTTGACATGATATTAATGTTTGTTTGTTTTAACAAGTTGTATTCACAATAAATCTAATTAAAAACTTTGGTTTAAAACTTGTTGATTCTATTAACCGGGGTCTAAATTTTCCAACAAGTGGTATCAGAGGGGGTTCACTCCGATTGGATTAATATCTTGAGTGTGATCCATTGACCCCTATTGTCATGGATAGAGGACAATCCTTATTTATACCTCCTTTATTTGATGGAATTAATTATGCATACTGGAAAGTTCGTATGAAAGTTTTTTTGCAGGCTCTAGGTGAACAGGTATGGCAAGCTGTTGAAGTTGGCTAGATTAAGCCAAAGGAAGCGCCTGTGGATTGGGATGATGCAACAATCATAGCGGCAAATTTCAACAATAGGGCTTTGAATGCTTTGTTGTGTGGGGTGACCAATGAGGAGTTCAAGAAAATATCATCCACGAAAGTTGCCAAGGAAGCATGGACCATTCTTGAGACCACCTATGAAGGTACCAAGGCAGTAAAGACTATGAAGCTTCAAAGACTCACTAGTAGTTTTGAAGAAATAAGGATGGAGGAGGATGAGACATTTGATGAGTTCTATGCTAAACTCAATGATATTGTGAATTCTGTTTTCAATCTTGGAGAATTTATAGCAGAATCTAAAATTGTTAGGAAAATCCTTAGGCCCTTATCAGAAAGATTCCATGCCAAGATCACTGCCATTGAAGAAGCAAAGGACATTGATCAAATTCCTTTGACTGAGCTTGTAGGGAACCTTCAAACCTATGAGATGGGATTAGGCTCAATGGGAAAAGGAGAAAAGAGTAGAAACTTGGCTCTTAAAGGTATAGAGGAAGAGATTGAGGACTCTGAAGATGAAGATGAAAGTGAAGATTAGGATGAGGATCTAACCTTCATAACTGATGAGATTATCAAGCATCTTTAGTTTAGGAG
Source organism: Quercus aquifolioides (assembly GCA_019022515.1). Lineage (NCBI taxonomy): Eukaryota > Viridiplantae > Streptophyta > Magnoliopsida > Fagales > Fagaceae > Quercus > Quercus aquifolioides. The sequence goes on along the minus strand of CM032330.1, from coordinate 15,221,839 downwards.
AAAGGATAAGGGCAAACCTCCTAAGAAACCTAAATCCTCTAGGAAGGGCAAGAATGAGAAACCCCTTATTCAATGCCATGAGTGCAAAGGTTTTGGTTATATGAGGATAGAATGTCCAAACTACCTCATGAAGGAAAAGACCAATGAGTCAAAAGATAAATGATTGGTTGCTACTTGGAGTGATACTGAGGATGACTTTTCTGATGAGTTTGTGGATGAATGTTGTCACATTATGGCCTTTGCTGCCTCAACGAATAAGGTGATTGTGGAGAGTGCTAGTGACAGTGAGGATTCTTTTGATGATGAAGTACCTAAGAAGATGACCCTTCAAGAAGCCTATGATAAGCTATGCACTGAATTCATAAAATCTGAAAAGACTTCTTATCTTTGTAGAAAAGAGCTTAATGAGATAAAAACTGAAAAAGCTGATCTGTTAGTCAAACTAGATGAGACTACAAGGTTAGTTGAGACTCTTGTTGTGAAGAACACTTCATTTGAAGAAAAGGTCAAGAATCTTGAGGTTGAGCTTAGTCAAGCTAGAACTCAAATAGAGAGGATGTCTAGTGCAAAACTTGATGAGGTCTTGAGTGCTCAAAAGCCTAGTTCTGATAAGACTGGCTTAGGATATGCTGTTTCCTCCAGTCCCTCCTCGTCCACGGCTTCTAAATCAAGGACTATCTTTATGCCACAATCTAAAGGTGATAAAGGTATGAAATCCAAAACTGTTCTGGCTAATTCTAAATCCTTTATTAGACCTCATGTTTGTCATCATTGTGGTGTTGCTAGACACATTCGTCCTAATTGTTTTAAATTGTATTCTCACAAGCAATTGTCCAAATGGTCACAGGTTTCCTCTCAAGGACCTACACCTTTGTTTGGAGAGTTATTAAAAGTCTTGAGCTTTTTAGCTCAATTTCAGGAGAATTCTAATTCTTCTATGTCCTTTAGTAAACATACTAGGACACGTGCCTTTTCATCTTCACGGCCAAAGACTCATGCTGTGTGGGTGAGAAAGGAGCCTAAGACTTAAGTGTCTTTTAAGTTTGTCCTCTGCTTTAATTCTTTCTATCTAAAGTAGGACTTTTTGCTTGATTTCTTATCTGCTTTTGGAATCATGCTTTCATGCATCTGCATATTTCTATCATGTTTTCATGCATATGCATTTTTCTTTCATGCATTCATGTTGTTTGTCTGTTTTTGTTTGGTTGTTTAGTTTTTATTTTATTTTTTTTTCAAAATAAAAATAAAAAGGAAAAATCAGAAAAATACAAAAACAGTGTGTGTTTGTGTACATTGGTACTTGTGTACCTTGGATGGCCATTGAAACAAAATTTAGAAACTTTGTATCTTTTGTAGCTTAGATGAGCATCTCTATGCACAACTAAGCAAGTGAGCTTTGTGACTCTTGTTTGTGATGAATAAGATTAAGTTATCTCTTAAACTTAACACTCATATTACTCTTTTTGACGGGTAGGACTAGAAAATCCTAAGATAAATGCATAAATAACCATATCACCACTGTTACCCGCCAATCATGTATGACACTTGTATGCTTTGGCATAGTAAAAGTGCAGTGTCAAAGACATCAGTATGCTTCGGCATAGCAAAAGTGCAATGTCTATGCTTAACATGTTGGATATTTCTTTTCTCTCTTTTTATGCCCATGCATGATATGCTTAAAATAAAATAAGCAAAGAAAAAAAAATGCTTTAAATATGATTGTAAGCATGTTTTCTAGGAGATATGGGAGTTATAGGATGTACCTCAAAGGTGATAGTCCCCATCAAACAGTTATGATTGTGTGTGAGTTAAAGTTATTTTCTCATATCTCAGATCGTTATAACATGTATACACATATGCAATCTTGTGATGTTTTTCACACACAACACGCAATATTCTTTGCTACTTTTGATACATGTGCAGGTACAATGCGATTTGGCCATCACAAAGTTTTACATGAGCTATTGTATACTCACTAAACTGTCTTGACTTGTTTTTGAAATATAAAATTTGTTAGACTTGTTTAGTGAGTGTGTGTGTTTTGGATCCATGTGTTTTTCACATGTTTTGCATTCTTCTTTTATCTTGTCATCCATAGCATCTTGTTTCATTACATTCTTGCATTTATATGGATTCTTTGTACCCCCTTGATCATCCTTGATCATCTTTATGTTTCTAGGGTGAAGCTTTCTAGCTTCTTGTACCCTTTGTCAATCATGACAAAAAGGGGGAGAATTTGTGGAGAATATGTGGTTTCTTTTTAAGATTCTACATGTTAGGGGGAGAAATACATTCCTTTGTAAGGGGGAGACGTGTTTCATCTTGATAGGGGGAGTGTTTACTTCCTTCATCTTGTACCTTGGGTCTTGTGACCATTTGTTTACATACATTGTGCTTATCTTTGATATTTATATGCTAATGTATGTCTTCTTCACCTACCTTTACATGTGTTGTTTCTTTTCTTTCTTCATATACATGTTTCTTATACTTGTATGCAATCTATTATTTCTGTTTCAAACAAGATGCCTTGATGAGTTTTGTTTAAAGTGTTTCAAAAATACAGGTTGTCAAAGTCTACTTGCCGTAAACTCTCTTCTTGCAAAGTTTTTCAAGAGTTTGTGTTAGGATAGATTTTATTATATTCAACAAGTGAATATGAGTTGAGTGATTTATGACTTCTCTCATATGTTCATTTATTTGTTGTGGTTTTGTCACGGATTGCCAAAGGGGGAGATTGTTAAGACATATGTGATTCACATGTTAGAAACATATGTCACTATTTTATGTAGTTGGCTAATCTTTTGACAAAACGCACTTTACTTGTATTTGAGTAGATCTAAGTTGTGTTTAATACTTGAAGAAACATGTTGTTCAAGTCTAGTATTAAAGTCATGAAGATTGGACCAAGAAACAAGTGAAGAAAAGGTGTTCAATAAAGCTGGACAGATAGCTCGACACCTCCTCTACACCTGGCTATCTGTCGAGATCTTCAGCTGATGCTTATCGCAATCTCGATAGCTTCTCGATAGCTGGTTGATTGTTCGAGAAAGTTTCTGTCCCCTTGACACCTTCTCGACACCTCCTTAACACCTCTTCGATAGCTGCTATCTGTCAAGATTCATTAAATCTCGATACCTGCTCGACACCTCCTCGATAGCTGCTATCTGTCGAGGTTACGGAAATTCAGATTTTTTATTTTTGGGCCAAGCTTATGTATTTGTGTAGGGTTTCTTTTTTCACAACCCTAGACCTATATAAGGCTTATTTTAGAGGTCGTCACATGAGAGAATACAAGGAAAACATATGCGAAAGGTGACCGATGCCTTATTCTTTCTGAAAGAAGCTATTGTATCTTTTGGTTTTGTAACCAAGTACTTCTTGATCTTCATTCTTGATGAAGTGAAGAAATTTACAGCCAACATTCTTCTTTCTCATGTTGGTGAGTGATTCACGTACTGAGATTCATGTATATTTGGTTAGTCACGTACTGAGATATGTGCAACAAAAAAGTTGGTGTTCATATATTGAAGAGTTCAGAGGTTCTAAAACGGTAGAAGGTTTCTGCTGTAAGTTCATCTACGAGGATTGTAGAGTTTAGGGACAAATATTTTGTACTAGATCTGAAACTTCTCTTTACTATAGTAGATTGTTTTTTGGGAAGGTTTTCTCCCAAGTTTTTTACTGTGAAACTGATTAGTTTCATTGGTTTTCCTGGGTCATCATATTTTGTCTTATTTATTTTTCCGTTGCATGATTTTGACATGATATTGATGTTTGTTTGTTTTTAACAAGTTTTATTCATAATAAATCTAATTAACAACTTGGATTTAAAACTTGTTAATTCTATCAATTGAGGTCTAAATTTCCCAACAAACGGCTTCAGGGTGTACGCATAGCAGATATGGTCTAGAAAAAGAGAGCTTGCACGAATTTTGGTCCTCGGACAGCTAAAACCGAGGAGCCTTTCTCCGTACCTTGTCAGCCTCAGACTTACTCTCGGGCAAGATATCTTCCTTAAGGAATAGCACAATAGAGTCCATCCAACTAGGACCCACCTTAACCTAATGAATATGAACCGTGTTTCTCCCTATTTCAGTAGGTTTACACAAGTCTTCTACAAGGATCTCCCAAGGTAAACTTTGTGCCGATGAGGTCACGAGTGTGGCAAGAGAGTCAGCATGTATATTTCTACTTCTAAGGATTTGCGATAAATTAAAAGATTCAAATCCTGATTATAGGTGTCTAGCTTGGTTCAAACATCCTTGCATTCTAAGTTCTCTAGCTTCCAACTCTCCCCCTACCTGGCCTACAATCAGTCTTGAATCTGAAAACATCTCCACTACTTTTCCTCCCATTCTCTGAACCATAGTCATCTCTACCAACAGAGCCTCATACTCGGCCTCATTATTGGTGGCCGAGAAGTCCAACCTTAAGAATTTTTCAATTATGATCATTTCGGGAGAGATAATAACTAGCCTCACTCCCGATCCTCTGTGATTCGTTGCACTGTCAAAGTGTACTTTCCAGTGTAAAGGTTCTTGCAGGGAAACCATGCCAAATGATTTTTCATCCATGTTCTGTTTCTTAACTTTTTCTTCAAATGGGGTTTCAGCAAACTCCACCACCAGATCAGTGAGGACCTGACTCTTGACAGAGGTGCGAGGCATGTACTTAATATCAAAAGCCTCTAGGATCATACCCCACTTGGAAATCCTCCTTGTGTAATTAGCACTTTGAAGTAAAGATCTAAGCGAAGTTGGGTTAAGACAACAATTTTGTGTGATTGGAAGTAATGAGGGAGTTTACGCGTAGCATGCACCACTGCCAAAATGGCCTTCTCCAATGGTAGGTAATGGACCTCGACCTCATGTAGTGACTTGCTTACATAATAAACTAGCATCTGCACACCACTATTAACCCGTACCAGCACTAAGCTCACCGCATGGGAGGCCACTGTAATATAAGCAAACAAAATCTCTTCCACCTCGGGTCTGGATATAATGGGTGGCCAAGAAAGGTATTCCTTCAACTGCTGGAAGGCCAGGATGCACTCCTCGGTCCATTCAAATCTCTTCCACTTATTCAACAACTGAAAGAAAGGCCTACACTTGTCTGCTGACCGAGAGATGAATCGGTTTAATGCAACAGTCATTCTTGTCAACTTCTGGACCTCTTTGGGGTTCCGAGGTAGCTGTAAATTTTTAATTTCCCTAATTTGGTCAGGATTGACTTCAATTCCACGGTGAGTAACCATGTATCCCAAGAACTTCCTTGATCCGACACCAAAAGAGCATTTAGAAGTATTAAGTCGCAGCTTGTGTCTCCTCAAGATCTCAAAGATATTCCGGAGGTCGTTAATATGCTTGGATTCTAACTTACTCTTAACCACCATGTCGTCTATATAAATCTCAATGTTTTTTCCTAGCTGTGGCTCGAACATCCTGGTCATCATCCTCTGGTAGGTAGCCCCTGCATTCTTTAAACCAAAAGGCATCACTTTGTAGTGGTAATTTCCAGTAGCAGTGACAAAAGACGCATTCTCCTGATCCTCTAAAGCTAAAGGCATCTAATGGTACCCTTGAAAGGCATCCAAAATGCTCATCCGAGAATGGCCTATCGTTGCGTCAACTAATTGATCAATCTAAGGCATGGGGAAGGGGTCTTTTGGATAGGCCTTGTTCAAGTCTATGAAGTCTACACATACCCGCTACTTCCCATTCTTCTTCTTCACTATCACTATATTAGCCAACCATTCAGGGTAGAACACTTCTTTAATAGCCCCAACCTATTTAAGCTTGTTCACCTCCTCCTTGACAGCATCAGAATGCTATTTAGATGAGTGTCGAGGTGGTTGCTTCCTAGGGAGGACAGTTGGGTTAACATTTAGATGATGGCAAATGAAGTTTGGATCCATCTCGGGGGTCTTATAAGCATTCCACGCGAACACATCAATATTGTTCCTAAAAAATGCTGACAGTTCTTCCTTATCCTGAGGAGGCAGCTGAGTTCTGATCTAAAAAAACTTCTCTAGATCACCATCTATAATGATTTCCTCCAACCTCTCACACTTTGCCTCTTCCGACACTGCATCCGTAAATAGGATCGGAATCCTTAACTGCTATGAGCCCCCCTCAGCAGAGGCTGAGGACTTAGCTTTAGACTAGTGCATAATTGCAGCCACCAGACACTGCCTAGCCATGGATTGACACCCAACAAGCTCCTCAATCCGGTCCCCAGACAGGTATTTTACTTTCAAATGCAGAGTTGAAGAAACGGCCCCTAGGGCATGAAGCTAGGGTCTGGCCACAATGGCCATGTAGGAAGAATATGCATCCACCACAATGAAGTCCACCTCTACCACTTCTGAACCTGTTTGCACGGGCAGTCTAATTTAACCCTTTGGAATGACAACTTTCCCATCAAAGCTTACCAAATGTGAATCATAGGCTATCAAATCATCGGGCTTTAAGTTCAGCCCCTTGTATAAGTCAGGGTACATAATCTCTGCACCACTGCCCTGGTCTACCAACACCTTCTTCACATCATACTCTCCTATCCTGAGCGTGACTACTAAAGCATCATCGTATGGCTGTATGGTTTCGATCTTGTCCTCATCCGAAAAGCTCAACGCCGGTTGAAACTCCACTCTAGCCCTCTTCGGCTCAGAATTAGGGTCCTCGGCGTGTTGCCAAGCTACAGACATCACCTTGGAGGGATGAGAGTCAGTTCTCCCAAGAGCAGTAAAGATGACATTAATTGTGCCCAAAGGGGGCCTTGAAGGAGCATTCCCCTGAGCCCCTGACCTTGCTTGGTCTCCTTGCCCATTGGGCCGATACAAAAACTGTTGTAACCTTTCCTCTCTGACCAGTTGCTCCAGATGGTTCTACAGAGTTCTTGAAGGTCCAACCTTGAAGGTCCTAATGGCCACATCATCAAAATCCCCATCGATCTCTAGTATTTGTCCGAGTACATTTTCAAGGTCTTACCTTCTTGCATGGACATGGACATGGACAACAGGGATTCTAAGGGCCGAGGAACCTTACTACACGTAATAAAACGAGACCCAAACGCTCGGGTGAGCTCCTTGAAGGAATCAATAGAACCTGCACCCAGACCATCAAACCACCTCATCGCCACAGGCATCAAGCTGGATGGGAATACCTTGCACATCAAGGTTTCATTCCTAGAGTGTACAACCATTCTCTAGTTGAAGTGACTTATGTGCTCTACAGGATTTGTATGACCATTATACATGGTAAATGTTGGCTGAGTGAAGCGTCGATGAAGTTTTCCTGCTTCAATCCTACGTGTGAAAGGTAATCTAGAAATTTGGTTCAACGCCCTACTCATAGCGTCATTTCCTAGACTTTTATAGGATGGGCTTTTACCCTTACGCCTATGGTGGTGATCCTCATCGCACGAGAAAGACTCACTGGGGGGAGTCCTTAATCTAAGCCTGTAGCTGCCATCTTCTTCTCCACCAAAAGAAGAAATAGAACTTGAAGGAGTTCTCCTCCGTCGTTCACGGTGTAACTTCCACCACAAGTGATCAATCTCCTACTGTATGTTTCTAGCATTTTTTTCATAAGAGACGTGGCTCCTAGTATGGGTAGTGTGCACACATCCCTCCCAATCTCTTCTCTGTTCAAGATCACGAAAGTGATCTTGACGCTGAGACCCCATAGATTTTGCCTGGTTCGGACTTGAACCTACCATAGTTGAACGTTAAACTCACTATAACACCAAAAATTCCCACAGACGGCGCCAATTGTAAGGACGCAATTTGAGTTCCTAGCCCAAATGATAAATGAACTTAGGCCCAAAAAGTCCAATACAATGAATTTGTAGAGAGTGGGTTGGAAAACTGGGTTTTAATGAGTTGGACAACAAATAAAGTGAATTCAAATGACAAGAAAATGAAGATAGATTGGTTTAATTTGAAGAAAATCGTCATCGACACAGTCTGAAGAGATCAGTTCTTATATATTTCTCTCAAGTTTGATTACAAGTTCAATTCTTGATTGCTACAGTGTTTTTCTCTTAATTTCTTGATCCCTTCCCCTTAGGGTCTTCTTTCTATTTTATACTATCCTATTCTTTCATCTCTACCCTCCACGTGTAGACTAGATTGTTGGTGTTGATCCTTGTCCCATCAGCACCTTCTTGAAGTCTTTGGGTAGTAGCTGTAAGGCTAAAAGTTCCTGTTCAGGTATCACTTTCTCATTAATGCGGCTAGAGAGTTCCCTTTAGATATTTCGTGGCCTCCCTTTGTCTTGTTTCTTCTTGATACTTATCCTCATCAGTGAAATCGTTCGGAACGTTGCTCTTGATGTCAAACCGAATCTTCTGACCTCAGCTTTGCCTAGCCGAGGAAGCATTCATCCTCAGATCTCTTTCTCGGAACATAACGCCTAAATCCCTTCCTTTATTTATTAGTGCTAACCTCTATCACATGTTTATCCATTCTTGGACTTATGAGGTGTCCTTGGACTGGGCCCCCAGCCCAATACATTTTACTGGGCTTAATATCCCTACATTCACCAAATGTTATTTTTTTTTTTTTTTTTTTGGTGTGAGAAAGACCAAATATTAAGTTTTTTTTTTTTTTTTTTTTTCTTTTGAGAAAGACCCAATATTAAGTTGATTGTGCATTAAGAGCTCTCTTATCTATAAGTGCTAAAAATATCAGTTTTTTCAAATTCCTTTTTTTTTTTTTTTTTTTTTTTTTTTTTTTTTTTTTTTTTGCAGAACAGTTTTTTCAATTATTAAATATGCTAAATTGTCTAAAAAAAAAAACAATACGCTAAACAAATAAACTTATAGATTTAATAGTAAACAAAATTATAATATGAATTGTTTCACCCTAGTAAACAACAAATTGTAGACATTCATTAGATTATATAGAAACATAATAAATTCTATTAGAGGGTTTTGATATTTTCTAATTTTAAATTCATGAACTTGTATGTAAAGACATGTGACACAAAATAAGAGTGTTAAGTGGAACACTTAACATGAAATTAGAAGGATACTTGACACTAAATTGAAATGCAATGATAGTCTTTTTTTTTTTTTTTTTTTTTTTTTTTTTTTTTTTTTTGAGAATATGATAGTCTAATTTCAATTATTTATTGCAGTTCCACTTTAATATATTATATAGAGATAAAATTATTGTCAAATTTGATGCGTACGAGTTACCTATCAATTAACAAAAAAAAAAAAAAAAAAAGGTTTGACAAAATAATGATTTAATAAAAAAGTAATTAAGTGGTGTAACTTTTTTTTTTTTTTTTTTTTTTTAAATTATGGTCCAATAATGTAACTTCTTTGTAATTAAGAAGTTATTAGGAACTTATATTACTGCAAAGCCACTACTTGCTCCTTGATAGCGTTGGTCAGCCTCACACTCGTTGGCAAAACCATAGTTCCGCGTTGGTCAGCCCGTTTTGTTAGCCGATGAACTGGCGTTGTTTGGGTGGTCTTGCAATGGAGTTTCCCAAGGAGGTGGTCCCGATAGCAAGGATACTAGTGGTTAGTAATAGTTCCGCCAGTAATTATTAATTGCTTAGAAAGAGAACAAATACATTTATCAGCTCATCATTTGTTTGCTTTTTCACACTTAGGCTAGGCACACACTAATTTGAAACATGGACTATGATGATATAGATTATGACGAAAGTTATAGCATGAGAGATATAGACAATAATTGGTCAAACAAAAACATGGATTATGAAACAAATTCTAATTCTGATAGTGATATTGATGATTATAACTATAATAATAACACAAATAATTGGAGTATACTAACAAAAGATAATATCAACTGACAGACTAATAGACACAATAACTTCTTAGACATAATTAATAAAAAGTTAAAATCTTTAGAAAATGATGAAAGATCTACAATATATACTAAAGTAGAAAGGAAAAATGATAGTTTTTTTGGACCTATATGAAAAAAATGAAAGTTTTAAATTCACCTTTAAATTCAAAAGAAAGAGAACTTGAACCCCATCATAGATCACCTTTAACTAATACTATGACAGATAATTGGCATAATAGTCAAGAGCATAATTCTGCAAGTATTGACATATCAATGAATATGATAGAAAGTAGGAAAGACAGCTTTTTAGGTAATTCAAAAGCAACTAACAGAGCTATACCTGTAGCATTTAAAGACAAAGAAATAGACTCACAGACATTAAAAGCAGCTGACAAGAGAATTGATAGGAAAACTAACCCAAGTAAGGAAAGTGCAACACGTATAAAAGATAAAGGAAAGAATCCCATAAAAGAAAGAAGTGCTATAGATACAGAAAAAGGCATGATAAGGAAAGGCATAGTAAAAGAAATGCTAGAAAAGATTGAAAGACAAAATGAGCAAAAGATAGAAGTCATATGTAGGAAATTAGAGATAAAAGATGAGATAGAAAAAGTCAACAATTGTTGGAAAGCTAATAATAATAGTCCAAAAGAAGTGGTGGAAAAGCAAAAAGCTAGTTCAATACAAGTGATACGGACAAAGCTAGAGCAAAAAGAAGAAATAGAAAGAGATAGACTAAAAGAAAGAGAAATAGTCAAAAAAGGTAGGAAAAATAAAAATAATAGTTTAAAAGACGTAATTGATGAAAGACTAAAATTAATTGAGAAATCTATGATAGATAACAGTTTGGCAGAATTAAAAAGAAAGATGGAAATTTTAAATTCACCTTTAGATACAGACAAGGAAAAAGAAATAGCAGTTTTAAATACTACTGAAGTATCAGATAATGAGAATACTGACAGACATGTTAAACATATTATTTGTCATAAATGCAAAGAATATGGACACACTAAAAAACAATGTGCTAGATAGATTAAAATTGCTAAACAAATAAGTAAATTAGAATTTGAAAGAGATACACTAAATGAATTAATGGAAATATTTAATATTAGTCAAAAAGAGATAGATCGAGTAAAGAAAAAGGAAGAACTAAAATCAACCAACCCACTTAAAATTAATAAAAGAAAAAGAAAACAAAAGGATATCATAATGAAATTGATAGATAATCTACCTAATCAAGACAAAAAAGACCATTTACTAAAATTGAAAGAATCCATAGACATACCTATTGCCTGTATTAGATGTAAGAAATATGGACACCATGTTACAGAGTGCAGAAAAGAAGAAAGAGCCAAAAAAGAAAAAGACAAGCAAGAGAGAATAAGAAAGAAAAAAGATGACGTAGAAATAAAACCAGTAACTTTACAAGACTTAATGACAGAAGCAAAAATACTAAAACAAGAAATTAAAGAAATTAAAGATGATAATGCTATAGACATAGATGAACAAAATATTGTAGAATTAATAAATTTAAAAGAAAGTTCTAAACCCATGATAAACCCACCTTTATTAGAAAAAGATGATGGTAATAGACAGAATTTCTTTAGTTTAATTGACAGAGTAATCTTCCAAAAATGGCATACAGAAATTACTTTAGTAATTAATTAAGAATTTTCTTTGACAGAAATTGCTTTAATAGACTCAGGCGCTGACATGAACTGTATACAAGAGGGATTAATACCTTTAAAGTATTATGAAAAATCATCTGAAAGATTAACTCAAGCTAATGGAGAAAAGCTAATAATTAATTATAAAATACCTAGTGTCCACATATGTAATGACGGAGTATGCTTTGAAACAGTTTTTGTTTTAATTAAAGACCTTTCTTCTAAAATTATTCTAGGAAACCCCTTTATGGCTTTACTTTACCCATTTTTAACTACAGAAGAAGGAATTAAAACTAATGTGTTAGGGAAAGATATACTTTTTAAATTCATCTTGCCACCCATCCCGAAAGAAATCTATTCCCTTGACAACATTTCCATAATAAAAGAAATTGACAGAGAAAGAATTGACAGAAAAAATAGACATTTAGAGTCTTTAAGATTAGAAATAATATACAAAAGAATTGCTGATCAATTAATAGACCCTATGCTACATCATAAAATAAAATCATTCAAACAATAGATTGAGACAGAAATTTGTTCTAATCTCCCCACTGCTTTTTGGCACAGGCACCGTCACATAGTACAACTACCTTATGAAAAGGACTTTAATGAAAGACAGATACCTACTAAAGCTAGACCAATACAAATGAATAATGAACTATTAGAACATTGTAAGAAAGAAATTGAAGATCTTTTAAAAAAGGGCTTAATCAGAAAAAGCAAGTCTCCTTGGAGCTGTGCTGCCTTTTATGTTAACAAACAGGCAGAATTGGAATGAGGAGTTCCAAGATTAGTTATAAATTATAAACCTTTAAATACAGCTTTACAGTGGATAAGATATCCCATCCCCAATAAAAAAGACTTACTTGACAGACTTCATGAAGCAACCATATTTTCTAAATTTGATATGAAAAGTGGATTTTGGCAAATACAAATCAATGAGAAAGACAGATATAAAACTGCTTTTATAGTCCCTTTTGGTCATTATGAATAGAATGTTATGCCCTTTGGATTAAAAAATGCACCCAGTGAGTTTCAGAACATAATGAATGACATATTTACACCTTTTACAGAATTTTCAATTGTCTATATAGATGATGTTTTAATTTTCTCTAAATCAATTGATGACCATTGGAAATATTTAGACATATTTGTCAAGGTAATCAAAAACAATGGATTAGTTGTTTCAACCTCTAAGATAAATTTATTCCAAGATAAAATCAGATTTTTAGGACATAATATTTATAAGGGTACCTTAAGTCCCATTGATAGAGCCATTCAATTTGCAGACAAATTTCCAGATGAAATAAAAGATAAAAATCAGTTACAAAGATTTCTTGGCAGCCTAAATTATGTTTCAGACTATTTCCAGGGATTAAGAAAAATATGCAGACCCCTATATAGAAGGTTAGAAAAGAATCCTCCTGCACGGACAGATAAACATACTATGATAGTCCAACAGATTAAAAAATATGTTAAACAACTCCCTTGCATTGTTATTCCATCACCCCATGCTTTTAAAATTGTGGAGATAGATGCTTCTGATATAGGCTATGGTGGAATTCTAAAACAGATAGCAAAAGATAAGGCAAAAGAACAAATTGTTAGATTCCATTCTGGCTCTTGGTCGACTACTCAACAGAATTACAGCACTATTAAAAAAGAAATTTTATCTATTATATTATGTGTTTCAAAATTTCAAAATGATCTTTTTAATCAAAAGTTTTTAATCCGTGTTGACTGTAAAAGTGCTAAAGAAGTTTTACAAAAAGATGTTCAAAATCTTGTTTCTAAACAAAGTTTTGCTAGATGGCAGGCTATTTTAAGTGTTTTTGATTTTGATATTGAATATATTAAAGGAGAAACTAATTCCATTCCTGATTTCTTAACTCGTGAATTTCTACAGGGACGATGAGTTCCCCTGCAGATAAAAGTAAATCCCCTAAACCAGAACCAGACAGTCTTATGCTGCTCCTCCGATTCCTCCCCCTAGTAGATTTCTCCCTTGTCCCTCTTTCACCTCACCTACTTTTTCTTCGAATAGACCCCATGAAAAGACCCCCAATACCTTGTAGCCCAAACCCCTTTCAACCTCTCTCCCCAAGCCCCACTCCAATGTCCAAACAGTCTTATGCCTTACCCTTAACTCCTCCCTTAAAGAAACCATTTAACGTAGTCGCATCCTCTTTTCTCCCTTTAACCCCTCCCTCCAACCAACCAAACTATAGAGCCTCTACCTCACAAGAAGCCCCAACCCCAAAAGAAGATCACAGTATTGAACTCTCAAAGGATTCCTGGAATTTTATTTTATGGATTGAACCAGAATACCAGCACATAAAAGACACCCTCTCCCTAGTCAGACAGCTTATACCCCCAGGATGGGAACATCCTAAGACAGAAACATTAAAGACCCAGACATTTTATGAACTTATTTTAGTAGATACATACTCAATATTGGTAACACATATGCCCTATTCCCAAGAACCAAACAGATTTGGCTACTCTAACGTGGTCATAAAACAGATTCTCACCCCTTCCCAGTGGAGAGCCCAACCCGGGGTCACTAGGAACTTTTCCATACTTTTTGAACCATCGTTTTATAATTATTATGACTATATGGAAGCCTGGGATAGGTTCCTTCTATTCCAAAATAATATTTACAGGCATACGTGGTTTTTTCGGTTTGATATGTACAGAAAGAAATACATGATGATCCCAAGATGGTTTATTGACTGGTGGAATTCCTATGGTCCTGAAGCTATGATTCTCCCTCCTGATCTCTTAAAGGCTTATGAGACTTTCAAGAAAGAACCAGACGTACCACATCTCAAGGATTTCCCACATCTTTTGCAGTTCTTTTATAGATTTCCTGATCTCCCATGGATCATTAGATGGGAGTACAAGATAGAGAAGCATCCTCAATACCCTTTTCCTATGCTTACTAGAAAGTTTAAATTAAAATGGTGGAATAAGTTTAATTTTGATCATATTTGCAATGAATTACAGAAAAAAAGCCTCTTCCTCCCAGACAAAAGGTCCCAATTTCCTTTTAGAAAAGAGTCAAGTTCAATGCCAGCTTGCCTCCGTCTTAGACAGAAGACAGCTCAAAAAGCAGCTGCTTGAAGCTGCATCACAAATCTCAGATGATGAAGATGACACAGTAATGGAATCCTCCTCTCCAAACTACAGGACTCACCCAGAAGCATTCCAAGATTCTCAAGATCACTATGATATGTGACAGATAAGGCAAAATAACAAATTGACAGAAAGATCTAGAAAGATATTTTGATAAAATATTATTTACCTTGACAGATGAGTTCCACAGATAGATTAGAAGTCCCTTTTGAAAGATTACTATTCACTGGCACTCGTTTACTGACAGATTCCCAGACAGATTACTACTGTTCAAGATTTACTTTTACTGTTAAAGATCCCGCCGACAGATTAACTTGAGTTCACTTTATTTAACACAGGTTACTTTTGAAGACTTACCATGGTTCATTTCATCTATAAAAAGACAGACTCCGAAGACAGAAGATAGGTCTAAATTTACAAGTCCAGAATTAAGGTCCAAATTTTAGGTCCAAAATTTCAAATCCAAAATTTCTAAAGCTTAGGTCCAAGATAGCTCTCTCCTTTTCTCAGAAAGACTTTTGTAATCCTTTCTCTTGTAATCTAGTAACCCTTTCCTTCTAGACAGATAACCTTGTAACCTTTTTGTTTCAAAGACAGTTTTACTTTGTAATCTTATAACTCTTCAGAGAGTACTTATTTTCAAAGCTTGTATCAGAAAGAAGTTTATTTTCAAGAAAGAAGTTTTATTCAAGTAAGATTTTACTAGTTTCTGCTTTCATATTTCATACCCTGTTTTAACTTATTTTGAATATATCTATTTCGCTATTTTCTTCTTTATCATCTACTTTATCATTGTTTATGCTTTCATATTACCATTAACTACCCAGGAGAGAGCATAGCAGTAATATGGAAGCATAAACAATGATAAAATAGATGATAAAGAAGAAAATGCAAAATAGATATATTCAAAATAAGTTAAAACAGAGTGTGGAATATGAAAACTGAAACTGATAAAGCCTTACTTGAATAAAACTTCTTTCTTGAAAATAAACTTCTTTCTGATACAAGCTTTGAAAATAAAGTACTGTCTGAAGAGTTACAAGATTACAAAGTAAAACTGTCTGAGGAGAAAGGTTATAAGATTACAAAGTAAAGTCTATAAAGGGTTACAAGATTATCTGTCTGGAAGGGAAGGATTACTAGATAACAAAAGAAAGGATTACAAAAGTATTTCTGAGAAAAGGAGAGAACTTTTTTTTTTTTTTTTTTGAGAATATGATAGTCTAATTTCAATTATTTATTGCAGTTCCACTTTAATATATTATATAGAGATAAAATTATTGTCAAATTTGATGCGTACGAGTTACCTATCAATTAACAAAAAAAAAAAAAAAAAAAGGTTTGACAAAATAATGATTTAATAAAAAAGTAATTAAGTGGTGTAACTTTTATTATGGTCCAATAATGTAACTTGAACCAAACCGTTTGAAAATAATATGTCACGAAAATATATTGTCAACTCAAGTGTGAATTTTGTTAATTACCTTTAACTCAAGGGACATTTTCTCACCAAGAGTCTTGTAACTTAATGGAAAAGTCTGTTCTCTTTTATTAAGAGAATTAGGGTTTGAAGCTCATTTCTTTCATTATTGTAACTATCGAATTATCAAAAAGAAAATATAGAATCTCTTTCCTTGGAAGAACAAGGTGGAGGCCAGGTTGCACCTTAAAAATCAAAGCCAGAGGGTGACACCATGAGTTTAAAACTCACTAGTTGAGTGTAATTATCAATTAAAAAATGCAAATGCAAGTTAACAACTAAATAGCCCCAATAGTAATGCATTTAACATCTATATCACAATGTTGTGGAAGCAATAACCAATATTTACAGGTACAAGAATCCAGTTCATTCTTTGAAATATCTCTAGGGAGTTTTTAAGTTAGCTTCAGTTTCTCAGTTAACTTGGAGCTCATTTATAAGTTTAAGTATATATAAAACTACTAGAGAAATGTCACCTTTCTTGATAAAAAAATGACCCATTATTTCATCAAATTATGGTTATGCCATTGTAGATGCAAAAATATCTTCTCAAACACAAAATAAAAAGGAAAAGAAAAAGATAAGAAAGTGGGAAGGTATTTATGCTTGTTGATTTAGATTGATATGCCATTGTACAAGAATTGGATAAATGTGTGAAGAGTAAGTGTCTGCCCAATCTCACATTAATTGTTTATACACTAAGTTGAACGAGGTTATATATGTGATTATGTGTATTGAGCTATGTAGAGCTTATCTGTTGTGTGGGATATATTTAGTTGATTTTTTTTTTTAATTGATAGTTAAACAAGGGAATGAGGGATTTACATTGGACATCTCTGTTGGAAATATTAGGAGATGCTAGTTGAGTTACAAAGATCTTGGCTAATTTATATTATCTTAGATGAAGTGGAATTTTAAAATTCTTAAACTTAGAGAATATGATTTTAATGAGTCACTTGATATTTTGGTCATAGAGTTACATATTTTAACGTATACTATGTTAATAATTAATAAGATTGTATCTTGTTATTGCAAAATAAAGAGAAATTTTCTCTACTGCACAACACTCTCCAAGAGATTTCTTCCTAACAAATACTGAAGAACCGTAGACTCACAAATACCAAATTGTACAACCAAGTTGCGCACATACATAGGGGCTCTCTAAAACTAATCCAAAGATTCTCCTAGTGTGGAAGGACTTATATGAGCCAAAGCCATCAAACCTTTTGTGGTATGGCCTATTTGTAAGATTTTAATACTTATCCTCTGTTGTAGCATTTCATATTAAATAATTAATATAAATATTTGCAATTTAAATATAAAGTTGTGAGAGTTAATATGGAAGATAAGCAATTAATCAAATGTGTAATCCCACAATTATAAGAAAAGAGACTCCTTTATTGTTTATAAATGTGGTGATTAATGGGCTAAATAATCATTGACTATCAATTTATTTAACTTGTAAACAAGATGTTGATCAAATTGAAACCTATACAAAAAAAAAAGATTAGCAATTATATATGTAGGGGTATTGGGCTAGGAGCTCATTATCTATGTATATGTTGGGCCTAAGGCCCAAGCCGAGGACTAGGGGACGTCAGAGGAGTAGTAAACATTGTCAAGGGAGTCCATGCTAGTAGATGAAGAAGTTAGTTTTGGTCTTAATGGCCCAGAAGGATGGGCCGAGGATGAATGCCTCTTCAGCTAACCAAAGCCGAGGTTCAAAGAGGTGGTTTGCTGTTCAGGGGAACGTTCCAGGAAGTTCAGTAGGCATGGATAAGCATTGCAGAAACGTAGGACAAGAGAGAATCCTAAAATATCTAAGGGAAAAGCTGCTGTCACCACATTAAATGCACTGTAGCTAACTCTCTGGCCACATTAATGTGGAGGTGATACCTGAACAGTGATTTTCAGCCTTACAACTACTACATGAAGACTTATGAGAGGTGCTAATGGGACAAGTATCAACACCAACTATCTAGCATGCACGTGGAGGAAGAAGATGAAAGGGGAAGAGAGTATAAAAGATGGAGGAAGCAATGGGAGAAGGGGATCGAAAGAACTAAGAGAAAAAGACTGTAGCATCAAGAACTGATTTTGTAATCAAACCTGAAAGCAATATATAAGAACTAATCTCCTCGAACTGTACTGATGACAATTTTTTTTAATATAAACTCATTTATTTTCATTCTCTTGTGATCTAAACTCATTTTAGTGATTTTTTGATTCATTGAGGCCCAGTTTTTTCAATCCACTCTCTACAAATCATTATTTTGAGCTTTTTAGGCTTGAGTTCATCCACCGTTGGGCTAGAACTCAAGTCCGGTCCTTACAATATATATGCACACTATATTTACTTTTAGGGGGATTGGAGCGTGTACTATGCTTTCTTTTCTATATTCTTCTAGCTTTATCTTTTAATTTATAGCTTTCCAAATGTGTACTGTAAACTAAAACCCTCTCTTTTTCAATTTGCAAGCAATATATCAAGTATCTGTGCAAATTAAGATTTGTTGTCCGGTAAAATATTCTTTACTTGGCATTTGGAGTTCTTGCCTAGCTTTAGCTTTAGGTTCTTAATTGTTTCTCCAAAAAAAAGAAAAAAGAAAAAAAGAGAAGCTTTAGGTTCTTAATTGTAATAATCGTCTGGTCTTTGCTCCTTACTTTCCTATATGAAAGCTGAAGTCTCACTTTTATTTTCTGTTCAAATTGCAATGCATATATCTTTTGTGCGGAGGACAGATGTCTACTGCTGTTCTTTTCTTAGTTAGCAGTTGAGGTTTGGAATCATTTGTTCAACTAAATCGTAATTTTTATGTTTGCTTTTGAATTTTTGTTTCTGATGTAAATTGGATTGGTTCCAGGTGATTAGTGTTCTTGAACTTTGTTTATTTATTCTAACAAAGTTCAAGAACACTACCTCCATTATCAATAACAAACTCACACAAAAGCAGGTTGAGAATGAAGTTTGTCTATGAATATATAAACAAGTTGATATACTCAACTAATCACCTGGAACCAATCCAATTTACATTAGAACAAAAATTCAAAAGCAAACATAAAATTCACGATTTAGTTGAACAAATGATTCCAAACCTCAACTGCGTAAAGAAAAGCACTAGAGATCTGTCCTCCGCACAAAAGATGTATGCATAAATAAAATATTAAAAAGAAATGAATAAATAAAATATTTATGTGGATATTTTAAAAAAGAAATGTTAGTATGAAATTTGTACGTAGATTAAAAAGTGACAGGAGAAAAGAGAAACATAATATAAATCTAAATTAGAAAGCATAAATACCTAGCCTATTAATTGCTTCTCTTTTCCTTTTGTGTTCAAGAATTTTTTTTTTGGGGGCACAATGGCATGATTATAATTTGATGAAATAATAAGGATCATGTTTTATCCTCAAAAAGTAACACCCTTGAGTCCTATATATACTAGAAGTTATGATCTTCAAAAGAACATAGTTTGAACAAAATTGAAACTAGGGCTAACTTAAAAGCTTCCCTTTGTATGTTTTGAAGACAAAATTGAATTCTTATTCAGGTAAGTAGTGATGGTTGCTTTCAAAACTTTGTTAATATGTGTGTATGTTTTTCTAATGCTATCCATAAACAATAGGTTGCTTGATTTGCTTGCTTAAATTTTCCATATAGATGTTGAATGCAATAAATTTTGGGCCTATTTGATTGTTAATTTGCACTTGAATTTACAATACCTTTTACCCATTTTTCTCTCTCTTATGTGTGTGCATATTTGTTTCTAAAAAAGAAGAAGGTGATTGTTCCACATTATTTAATAGTGCATTTTGTGTTTAATATAACTTATTCTACCCTCCTTTAAAAGTTACCATGTCTCTTGTTGGAGACTAATGTCGATTACTTTAAATTTTTATAGGACTAAAAGTGATAATATTAAATTATAGGGATTAAAATCACTAAAGTGTTGATATCAACATTCAGCAGTGTATTTTTTCCTATATTATTTGAAAAAATGTATATTTATAGAAGGTTTTAGAATTTTTAACAAAATTTGAAAATATCAATATTTTCCATTTTTGTTAAAAATTAATAAATAGGAATAACAATGCTCTAACCGGATTAGATACAAGAAAGCTAACTTCCTATTTGGAATAGTCATTTTTCAGAAATAATTAAATCCATCTGGATTAAAGATAAAATTATAGTTCCTTAATGTCTATTGGTTTCTTAATGTCATTTATCATGAAAAAAATCACAAGGATTGGGAAAATCTTGTCAGTGAACGAAAATGTAATGATAATAAGGATATAGAAAAGCAAATGGTGAAGGGGGAGAGAGTAGCATCTGAATCCAAATTGCTTAGCAAGGCCTATTGCCTATCTTTTAATATCTTTTCTTCCTTTTTATCGTCAAAATGAAAAGAAACATTAAGACAATAAGAATATAGAAAAGGAAAATATAACATATTAGAGGGAGAAGCATAGGACCCTAGGTTGCATAGCAAGTCCTATTGCCTTTCATTCACATTTTCTTCAGTCTTCTGTATTTTCACTTGATGGTGTTATCTTGTACTTAAGATGTTGCTTTTTCTTTCACTTTTTCTCCGCTCATTTGACCGCCTTAAAATGAAAATATAAGGTTTTGCTTGAGGGTAACAATGGCCAAAATGAGCATTTGCCTTTTTTGCTTAAAAGATGTAACAAAATACCCATGTTTTGAAATTATCTAGCAAAATACCCCTATTTTGAAACTTGATTTTTAGAAAATCGAGTTTCAATGAAAAACTCAATTTGATGAAAATCGAGTAATGTGAGAAATTTTATATGGAACTCAAAATACCCCTGTTTTTTTTTTTTTTTTTTTTTTTTTTTTAAGTTTGATTTCACATAACTCGATTTTCTAAAAATTGAGTTTTTCATTGAAACTCGAGTTTTAGAAAATCGAGTTTAAAATAGGGGCATTTTGTTAGATAGTTTTAGAACATGAGCATATTACTTGAAATTAAGTTTTGGCGAAAGAGACAAATGTCCATTTTGGCCGGGTAACAATAGAATATTCTTTACTCTTCTTTTGGAGGGAGGGGTAATTGTATGTCTAAGCCCACTCGATTCTCCCTTTGTTTTTAGAGATGATAAATACGTTCAAAGCAACGTATTAATAAGAAGATCGAAACGAAAATTTGAAGAGAGATGGATAAAAGTCTCTTAAATGAATGAAAAAAAATAAAATGTTAGTAAGAAAATATTAGGGGAAAAGGGAAATGTTATATTGGAGTTCAAATAGGTATAGGAGTACAATACAAAATAAAGTAAAGAGTTGGTAATAAAAGAGAAGATGAAACACAAATCTAAGTCGATGAGGATAAGTTCCATTTTCACTCGTTTCCTTTCTCTTTCTTTGTTTCGTTTCTTTTGTGTTTGAGAAGTTTTGTTGTTGTTGTTGTTGTTGTTGTGAAGCCCAACTTAAATTCTTATTCTTGTAAGTGTTGAAGTTTGAGTTTGCAAGTTTGTTTGTACGTGTGTGTATGTGGTTTGCTATTACTATTTTTGTTTTTTTTGGAAAGAGGTTTGCTATTATTATTTAGAAACAATGGAAGCTTTGCTTGCTTAAATATTAAATTCCAATAATTTTTGGGTTCATTTTAGTAGTTAATTTCATTGGAATTAACAATATATTTTTGACCATTGCACAGTTGGCAAGTTGATACCTTCCTAAGTCATATGAGCTTGTGAGGAGCGGAGGTAGTTGATTCGAGTTACTAGGGTTGCAACATATATATTATTTAAGTTTTTCTAACCATTTAAAATATATATATATATATATATATATTTGTAAAATGTATTAATGGCAAATTAATTAGGTTCTACTTACATTTAATATAAATTTTATAAAAGTTACATTACTCATTTACTTTTAATGAAGTCCTATAAAAGTTACATTACTCATGTAATTTTAAATTTTTAATAAAATCCAATTGTTTGATTAATTATCTTCCAGGGGTTAATTATGCACACAAAGTGTCACGTCAGGTGATTATCATGTATTATAAATCTATTTGCTTTTTTTTTTTTTTTATAGTATATTTCAGAAAATAAAAAACTATCATTTAAAAATAATTATTATGCAATATAATATTTGTAAAAATTACCTTATAATTAAGTGTTATTCGAATATAATCCGTATTCAATATTTATCATCTCTCATGTGACTAGCCTTAATTTAAATTGCACAAACTTTTAAAGAATTAATTAAATATTCTAATATTGATTTCACTTTTGACGATGCAAAATTGAAAATAAAAATAAAAACTATAATATCTTTTATGATAACTAAATTAAATAAAAATTATGATTTAAAAGAAAATGCGAACTATATTTTAGAGAGGGAAAAAAATATTTTATATTCTAAGGGTATGTTTGGTATACTGAATGAGGATTACGATAGGAATTGTAATCTTTATTACTACGAATGAAATGTGTTGTAATGTAATAATTAAACCTATTCATTAATTTGGTTATGAGTTTAATATTAGAATGAAATTTAACATTTATTTTAAGAAATTTCTTATTCATACAATTATATCTCCTTAAAAATTGTTATTTTTAAATTTAAGAGAGATATGTGTTATTTTTTATGAATTTTTTTTTTTATAATTGTTAGATGTATATGGAAAGTTTGTTTATTTGGAAATTTATTAAGTTTTGAAATTATTGCTCTTACTAAGGAATAGCTAATACAACATTTTATAGATAAATAGTTATTCCTCATTTTGAAGAGTAGATATTCATAAGGAATGATTATTCCTTGTAATAAAAACATAATCAAACTAAAGAATAACAAAATCATAGGAATAACTATTACATTACAACGCCTATTACAATCTACCAAACATGCCCTAAATATTTCACATACGGTGGCAAAATATGCTCCCAGACTAAAAGACTTGATCACACCCAGATCATCGACTCCATTTCAAAGTTCATATGTGAGCCTCTCTCTATTTCTTTTTTGGTCACAATGCATGGCTGACCCTTTGTTTCCCATACCAATCAGCTAGCACCGGAGATTACTGGAGTCATTAAAGCGGGTTGCGACGCCATCTCAAATATAGACTGATCCTGTATAAAGGTATATAATTATATATCATCTAATATTTCCTTATGTCCAAATTTGGATTCAGGGTACCACCCAATCTTGTTCTATAAAGTCTTTTTTTTTTCCTAAACAAATTAGATATTGTTTGTGCATGAAATATAGATGGAGGTTCAACATTTTTGCCACGAGCATCCGTTGGTCTACTATGAAAAGAAGACAAATATATTTTTCTGTTATTTGTGCCGGGAAAAAATATGGGGTTCTAGCTACCGTTGTATAAAATGCACACGGTTTTACCTTCATAAATCATGTTTTGAGCTATCCCGTGAGTTGCACCATCCCTTGCACCGAAAACATCCTCTTGTTCTTACTGAAGATCGGCCATATACTTATGCTCCCATATGCCATCGCTGCAAAAGAGATCTCGACGAGTCCAATTCCTTTTTCTCCTACAGTTGTTTAATCTGTCACTTTAATCTTCATCTCGGATGTGCTTCATTACCTCGTTTACCACACACTATGCAGGAAGTTCAGATTCATGATCATTCATTGACCCTCTTACGGAAGTTAATAACGTTCACTTGTGATGCTTGTGGCAAAGAAGGCAAGGACACGCCCTACTTATGTATCACATGCGCATTTTGGGTTCATCCAATATGTGCTTCTTTACATCGCACTGTCCAACATGTACGTCACCAACACACTCTCAACCTCACTTATTCTCTTCAGATCCAACCCGACCTCCAGATTTGTCTACTTTGTGTTGAAAAGGTGGACACAAACTATGGGTTTTATTATTGCTCGAGTTGCACTTTTGTTGCCCACCTCAGTTGCGCAGCAGATGGGGAAATCGAGGATAACATAAATGTGCTGGAAGATGAAGATAAGGAGTCCACTGAGCCAATAACTGCACTGAGATATGGCAATCCTGAATCTGTTGGCTCAGTATCTTACGTTGTCAAGAAGAAAATTATGGGAGAAGAAGGAATTGAAGTAACTACAGAAATTAAACATTTTAGTCATCAACATGAATTAACACTCACCCATAAGCTAAAAAATAGCAACAAGTGTGACGGGTGCGAAAGGCCCATCTTGACTCCATTTTATAATTGTACGCAATGCCGCTTCGTTCTCCACAAATTCTGTGCTGAGTTACCGAGAAAGAAGTGGCACCCACTTCATCAACACCTACTCACACTTTCTATGAATCCGTATGGTAGTGGCGGGTTCTCTTGTAATGCTTGTGCTCGTAGCTACCGTGGCTTCTCATATTCTTGTCACAAATGCTACTTTGACCTTGATGTCAACTGTAGTTTGACCTCAGACAGGCTGACCCATGATAGTCATGAGCACCGCCGCCTCATCCTCTCCAATGCAACAAGAAGCGGGAAATGTAGTGTTTGTGATTCTGAAGGATATGTATTCCGCTGTGCTGATTGTGCATTTGCTCTGGACTTTAAATGTGCCACACTACCGAGTAGCGCAAGGTATGAACAACATGAGCATCCCTTTACTCTTCAATATACTCTTGAAGATGACTCTGGAGAATATTATTGTGATATTTGTGAGGAAAAACGACACCCAAAACATTGGTTTTATTATTGTGCAGATTGTAGTTATCCTACTCATCCTGATTGCATTCTTAGAGAAAAAATTTATCTGTAATTGAATACCCCTAACTTTCCTTGAGGAAAATAAACACCACCCTCCATATCATAGTTGTGGTGGTCCTTGCAAAGAGTCCATCGATGCGTCCATAGAAATTTCAATTTCCACAACTGGCATTTGTGTAAGAGACAAATATGATTCTTTATTTTCTTTGGTTCTTCAGTTTAATAGGAATTTCCTTGTTCTCCTTTTTTTCCCCTTTCCGTTTGTCATGTTTATTAAAGTTGGATTTCAGGGCTACAAGAGTTCAAGTAGCTTAATCAATTCTTCATTGTACACAAGCAATATGGCATAATTACCATCTCATTCCACGAGACCATCTTCGGTTTGTTGAAATTAATGTTTCTCATAATTTTGTTAAAGAAGAATCTATTCAAGTCATTACCAAAAGTGACAAGCTTCTCTTGGGAAAAAAGAAAGAAAGTATGAGACACATTAATTTATTGATATGTAAACACTATTGCAAATTAAGTTAACTCCCGTCTACCAGAAAAAAGAATGACAATCAGGGCATTCTTCAATCCAAGCGTGTTTATATTCTCTTTGTATAGCATACTGTTGAAAGTAACAAGCAAAGATGTTCTGAGCATCAAGGAAGGCTGCAAGGTGCAAGGCAAAGTGGCATTAAGCATCAAGACGAGCTACAAGTTGAATCTGTGAGAAGTAGCAGTGATCAAGTGGTTCTTATAGAGGCAGAATGGGGTAGTACGGAAGCAAGGGACATGATTGAAGCAGTGCCTTACCTTGATCAACTAATTCATTCAGTCCAAGAAGTGATGCCACATGGATTAGGAGGTTAGAGTTTGTTAGCTACTGTTGTAACAGATTTTCCCCCCAAATCAGGGAAGCAGTTATTTTTCAGTTTTGCTTGTTTTAGATCGTGTATATATCAGAGTAGAGGTAGTGAATTTATGTATCAGATTGTACTCTTTCTTGATCAATAAAATTCAGTCTTCTTTTTAGAGAGAGAGTCTAGAAACTTACACATACTGAGCTAAAAATATTCCTGCCCTGTTTCTCTGATTTGGAATAACGCGCACTCCCGAGCTCCACTTAGCACACCACCTTCAAGTTTTCCACAATTATGAGATAATGATAAATATTACGGTCACATTACACATTACGGCCTTTGGTCCGTTTGTTTGCACACTACATTGCGGTAATATAAAATTATTAAAAATTTCACATTACCATAAATTATTGTAATCTAAGCACCTTATTAAACAATAGTAATTAGAGGGTTCTAGTTAACTCAATTGATAAAGTTTTTGCTAGTTTTTTTTTTTTTTTTGATAGGAAGTTTTTGCTAGTTGATTAAGAGATTTGACCTACACTAAAAACTTATTTGATGTGTAATCTTATACATTAATACTTATTTATGGAAATGTGATAATTTTTTCAATTGACAAAATGACCCATGACAATAAATGTTAATTACAAATTGTCCTAATTTAAAATTTCAAGTCCTAACCTGGCCCCTCTATCTCTAGCAAAAATTTGAAACTCATGCCACAACCACATTGACCTCAAGTTCTGCCACAGTTTGCTTTAGGTGCATCCTCTCTGTTAAAGTTGCAATTACTTGCCCAATTGTCTTGCACCAGTTCACCCCAATGCCTATGAGATGGTCTCATGAGACTTCTCTTTCACACCATGTGTGGATCCCATTGCTAGTGATCATCAGTCCATGTAGCTGTTTCAATTCAGTCATAGTTTTACATTTTTATAATTAACTAATTGAGAATATAGTCAGTGTCTCTTCAAGTGCTTCTTTGCTGAGCAAAGTGATATCACATATAAGAATGGAAGGTCTTTGGGGGTACTTCTTGTAACTAACAGCTAGCTAGTCGAGCTAGCCCTTGAATTTCAACAAGGAACTAGGTAAAACCAAATAGACTAAACCAATAATAAGACTATGTTTTGCATGGTTTGTAATGCTTTTAAACAGTTCAAACAAGGTCTACTAACATTTATGTAAACTAAATCGGCATATAGATTGAAGCACTAAAGGGACATACCAAGCAACATATACGATATATCCAGAAACAATGGAACCCCAAGAAACCACGTCTCTCACAATCATCGAACACCTGCCTTGCAACCCCGAACGCACCGCTAGCTACCCATATTCTCGAAAGGTCATTATACACGAATTCCAATCAAAACCCACCTTAATAATCGTGGAATGAACCACAACCCCTTCAACCCTTGAAGTATTGAACACAGGCCACAGGTTTTTAAAATAAAAGGGTACTTGAAATTTTCAAGTTCAACCCTAACTCTTTGAAGCTGACTCAGCTGAGAGAACAGCCTCACTGATTCCATTGGAAAATAGGGCTCTTGTTAAATGCTTTGATCATAGTATTCTACGCAAAAGGTGTTGGACGAATGAGTACGGCATCTAATACTAAAAAGTAAAAAAAATTATTCTGTGCACATGGCATTTGAAGAATTATCATAATTGTGCTAAAAATATCAAGGATACACGTGTCAAGGTTGCCTGGTCGTCTCATTACCAATCACTCAAAGATTTTTCTCCCTTCTTGCCACAATCACAACCCTCCTACTCGATTTCAAACTATGTGAGCCTAAAACAAAGGATTTGATTGACTGTTTCAAATGAATTGGGCGAGTATGAAAGACCCTGAAGCTTGGTTGTCCAAGCATTTGATTCTTTAGAAGTCCAAGTTTTTCTATGTATATACTTATTCAACCGTGAGACCTTAACTTAAATTTTCCGTTATATCTTTGTTTATTGCTATTTTCTAGTTTAAAAAAAAAATTAATACCATATTTAACTAAACTTAACCTTTACGAGTAAAGATAAATTCACTTAAAATCAAATTAATAAAAGATTTCTTCATATCAATTGCATATATAGAGCGTAAAACGAAAAAAAAAAATCAAATTTATTTATTTTAAATGTGACATGTGTAAAGAAGTTTAAAGGTAAGTGAGAATAGTGGTTTGATTATGACTTATTACGAAGAGATGCCTTTTAAGATTGAAAGGAAGTATATGTGTCCATGATTTTATGATGACCAATTGCAAGAGCCAATTTTGGAATGAGAAAATGAGATTTGATTGAGAGATGGAATTAATTAAAAATTTCTTAAGTTAGAGATGAGAGTAAAAAAAAAAAAAAAAAAAGTCTATGGATATCTTTCATAATTAGTTAAACATCGACCAACATCATTATCATAATTTACTATTATTATTATTATTAAGTCAAGTATAATGAAGTACAGAAATAGATTTGATTTAAGATTATTATATTAGTATTATACTAGAAGATCAAAATTATGAGGCCTTTTATAAATTTGGGCAATTTAGGCCCAAAAAAAGGTTGCCCCTCCTGAGTTTGTGGTCTTGTGGGACTTGATTCTGTTTGATGATTTGTTGGGCTAGAAAACCCAATACCAGATAGTGTAGTCCACTGATCCCATTGGGCTTGGGGTTCCAATGGCATGTCCTATTTGCAGGATTGGGCTTTAGAGCCAAGGTCGTGAAGGCCCAAAAAAAGGTGTATCGAACAAGAATCCTTCAATGGAGGCATAAAATTTTTAGGCAAATTTTAATGTATGTTAATATCAAATAGGGTCGGTTAAAGGGTTACTTGAAAATTTCTTGTAGGATCTATTTTTGTAGCTCAAGCCCAAAAGCTATGGTTTGTGAACCCAATGAACCCAGTACAATGAATTTGTAGAGAGTGGGTGAAAGAGCTGGGCTAGTAATGAATTAAACAGTAATGGATTGGGGAGTTTGTAAATAAATTAACATGCAATCATGCTTGGACAAATGCAAACATAAACGTCCGAAGAGGAGTTTTATTGAATGTACGTTGGATACAGTTCATAATAGAGCTACAGTAAAGATATTTTCCTCTTCTTTCTTTCTTTTTTCCGATCCCCTATTATCAGAGGTCTCTCCTCCTTATATAGTACCATCTCCCTTCATCTTCATCGTCCACTTGTTCATCATCTAGACGCTCACTTGAGTGCATGTCCCATCACGTACCCTCTTTAGCCTTGTGTGAGTGACAGTAGCTGAGAGTGCACTGTTCAGGGGTCTTCTCCACATTAATGCGGCCAGAAAAGTAGGTGCAGTACATTTAATATGGTGGTTGAAATCTGTCTTCTAGATATTTCTCCGTTCCTGCTATCCTTATGCGCGCCTGAGGTTCATCTCTATCATTACACTTGTCAGGAGGATCATTTGAACTTCCCAGGCGTCTGTTTGACCAAGATTCTTCGGATCCGAGGATAATGGCCTCCTCGGACAATTGAATATCTCTTCGGACTATGCCCCATGCTCCTCTCCAGACATGTTTCTTTTACATGGGTTTCTTCTCAAGTACTTTCATCTCTTCGGACAAACAGTAGTCTTCAAATAGGGCCTTGGGCCCAATATGTTAGGTTGGGCTTCACCCCCCACAATAGCCCCTTAAAATTTTAGTTTTTCCCTCGCATCCGAGAAGAAAAAATAGGATTTTGACTTGTCACGAAATGGCAGTTTGAAACAACAAAAATATCTTAACTTACACGTGTGTGGGCATAGAAGTAGGCGCCTCATAAATGCTGCTGTCGTTTCGTCACTCCCAAAGCGTTATCAATTACTCCAGGCGGCGCTTTGTCTTTGGCATTAAACGGTGGGCTACTGATCCAACGGACGTGATTTTTTCCTCAGAATTTGGGCTGGATGGCCCCTGACCCTTCGCTTGTTCCCATATAAAGCCTCAATGGAGTTTATTTCTTCTTTACTTTGCAAATCCTCAGAGGGCCCAGCAAACTCCAGCACTCGAATCCTTCAAGTTCTCCCTGCCACCGGTCATAGCCTTCCTCAGAATCCATAAGAATTTCTCAACGAGTTCGAGGATTAGTCTCCAGTTTAGTTCGAGTAAGTTCTTCTCCACTAAAACACTCTGCTCTCTCTTCGGCCAGCCTCCTCGGCTTTCAAACGGTCACCTTTGAGTCACTACGCTTAGCATTTCCTTCTTCCCAATTAGTGAAGATGGGTAAATTTGAATATCTGGTAGATAGCCCCGCCCAAATAGAGGAGTTTAGGAGAACATACCGCATACCTCAAAATGTGGGTTTGAGGTATTGTCCTCCAGAGAGAATACTAACAGATCGTAAGACAGGCGAGGTCGTAATCCCCATCATCGCCTTTCTAGAAGGTGGGATGACTATCCCTATGGGTCCAATCACCAATGATTACCTCCGAAACCATAGGCTTAGTCTCGACCAATGTGCGCCCAACGTCTTTAGAATTTTAGGAGCCATTGATGCTCTGAACCGTCTCCTCGGATTAGGACTCACCTGGCGTGACGTGGTACACATGTACGAGTGTCATAGCCAGCAAGGGGCGGGGTATTATCTTAAATCCCGATCCGATACCGTTAGGCTCCTCTCCTGCCTTCCCAAATCTAACAAAGGGATGAAGGACGACTACGTGATCGTCTCAGGCGCGTGGTATGATGGTCCTCATTGCCGAACCAAGCCAGGAGAGCCAGGTGGGATATGTTAGATTTAAGTTTACTAACAGTGGGCTTAGGATCTCCACCTTCTAACAATTGTGTTTTCTCTTTTGTATCGTTATTTTCAAGTTTCTGACAACGTCTTGTTGTGATGTTTAACAGATAGAGAACACGTTTCTCCTCGGCTCAGCTTTACAAACACTGCTGCGCTCAATTACTTACTGAGATCCAAGATCTTCGTAAATGAGGACGGGCAGTTTCAGTCGGTTCCCCTTATTCTCGGTTATAAGGCACACAAGAAACGCGATAAGACAGGGAGATTATCATCTCAGCCATATAGACGTGGCTCAAAGAGGCTTCTTGGCTCCATACGATCTTCTGCCTGTGCCATATCCCACTCCACAGGGTGTACCCTCGCTCCTTCAGCCTATTCAGCAGGTTCCTCTTGAACCCGCTGCGGCCGAGGAAAGAGTAGCTTCTTCAACCTCTTCGCTTGAAGAGCAGATAGACAAGTTCAAATTCGAAGGAGAGGCTTTAAGAGAGGTTGAAGTAATACCGGTGCCTGACACCGAGGAGGAAGCTGACAGACAATCTGTTGTACACCCTCCTGTTCTAGTAACTGCTCTTCCAGACGACTTTTCGGACGAGGAAGATATGGCAGACTTGAGGAACTTGATGAGGAATAGGGGTAAGAAGGCTAAGCAGAAAGGGACTGGTACGTCCCAACCCGTGGTGAGTCTGCCTCTAGCACCATCCCAGGTTCCTGACCCCGGCCTGAAGCCCATGCAAGATCTGAAAAAGAAAAGGACCCTCCTCAAGACTGAAGAGAGGGAGGCGTTGTCACCCAAGGGGACTAAGCAACAGAAGGTGGTGAAAGACCACTAGAGCACGAGGGCCTCATCTACTGAAAGCCGAGATGAGGTCATCGTGGCTGATATGCACCGAAGGGGACCTCGCATCTGGTCTCCAAGGTTGGAGTTGGATGGCGCTCCAATCTCTTGGGACACCTCCCTTAGGAATTACGACGGGAGGAGGGCAGGTTATGTTGCTGAGGCCTTGGAACAGCCACTCCTCCTTCCACATGACATGGAGTCCTACAGGCGCTTCAACCAGCAGGAGCTCTTCTTATCCCTTAAAAGGGATATAGCCATGGTAAGTGAACTTAGTCTGTTTGGTTAAATCGCAGAGCCTTTTTACTTTTTCCCTTTTTCCGTGCTTTACATTCGAAATTTCCATTATGTAGGTTACCCAGCAAATCTATGTGGCCGAGGAGTGGAATAAAAAGTCCTATCTTGAGGCCCAGGCAGCGGCCCAATCTCGGTCTAAGGCAGAGAGGTCTTTGGGCAGCCTGAAGGATGATTACTCCCTACTGTCCGAGCAGTTAAAGGAGATGAGTAATTAGCGGAAGAGTCTGGACGCTGGCCTGAAGAATGCTGAAAAGCAGGCCGAAGAGCAACGCAAGCTGCTACATATGACCGATATTAACTTGGAAACTGAAAAAGCGCTTGTGGGGCAACTTCGAGCTGAGCTCCAAAAAGCCAAGGAGACTACCCAGCTAGCTCAGAAGGATGCCCAGCTGGCCAAGGAGGCAGTTGAGGCTGAAAGGAAAGCAGCCAGCTGGGGGTGGAGGAGACTAGGGCCCAGCTTACGGAGCAATTTGCCTCGGTTAGTCGAGACTATTGCGACATAACCTAGAAAAAGGCACTGGACGCTGCTGGAGTCCCTGGTGACTCGGAGCTAAGACTGCCTAGGAGCATATGCTACGATCCTGAGATCCGAGAGCTCCCTGTGGCTGATCCTCCTCCTACACAGCTCCTAAAGGCCTCGGGTCAACCCTTGGCCAGCCAAGTCCCTCCTGCCAACCTTGAGGCCCCCAAGGAGTCTGATCAGCCAGGTGATAAGGGCAAACAAGCTGAGCCACCCAAGGACAAGGGCAAGGGGTTGGAAAAGGGGAAGACCTCTTCTGAGCCTAAGGACCAGGCCCCAGAAGCTGCTGCTGCTTGGACAGACCAGGCTGCCGACCCTGTGGTCCCTCAACCGAAGACTTACACATAGGGGCTTTTGTTTTGTACTTGTATTAATTTTGTTTTTATGTAAGGAATTGTAAACCATTTTCTTTTGATCAATGAAACAGTTTCCCTTTTGTTTCTAGTGTTTTCGTTACATGTCTTATGACTTATTATTGCTGCATATAACTGTACTTTGCAATTATAACAATGCGAATAAACTTGATCATTATACCATACTGATGGTATGAATAATCGAAATTGGTACTGAAAAGAACAGTTCGTATAAGAGTTATTGATAAGCAATGATTGCAGAGAGTAATTATGGAAGTTTCACGTCTTTCCAAATATACAAAGAGAGTGTTATTACCCCTCGGCTTTGGATTAAACATAACTAAGGAAGCCAATCATAAGTTAGAATCAATTTAAACACAATCAAGAATTTTAGCGCTAAGCCCCAGTGACAATAGCTGTGTGGGGGTGTTGACTAACCTGTGTCATTTGGTTCGAGGACCATAGGGAACGAACATATTTGAGTGTTAACTAACTCAAATCATCTGGTTCGAGGACTACAGTCATGATTGGATTTAAGTTTAAACACTTGGAGGATTGCAACGGAGTGTTAACTAACCCAAATCATCTGGTCCGAGAACTACAGGCATGATTGGATTTAAGTTTAAACACTTGGAGGACTGCAACGGAGTGTTAACTAACCCGAATCATCTGGTCCGAGGACTACAGGCATGATTGAATTTAAATTGAAACACTTAGAGAACTGGAACGGAGCGTTAACTAACCCAAATCATCTGGTCCGAGGACTACAGGCATGATTGGATTTAAGTTTAAACAGAACTGTAACAGTGTTAACTAACCCAAATCATCTGGTCCGAGGACTATAGGCATGATTGGATTTAAGTTTAAACACTTAGAACTGTAACAGAGTGTTAACTAATCCAAATCATTTGGTCCGAGGACTACAGGCATGATTGGATTTAAGTTTAAACACTTAGGACTGCAATGGAGTGTTAACTAACCCAAATCATCTGGTCCGAAGACTACAGGCATGATTGGATTTAAGTTTAAACACTTGAGAACTGGAACGGAGTGTTAACTAACCTAAATCATCTAGTCCGAGGACAATAGGCATGATTGGATTTAAGTTTAAACACTTAGAGAACTGGAATGGAGTGTCAACTAACCCAATTCATCTGGTCCGAGGACAACAGGCATGATTGGATTTAAGTTTAAACACTTAGAACTGTAATGGTGTTAACTAACCAAAATCATCTGGTCTGAGGACTACAGGCATGATTGGATTTAAGTTTAAACACTTAGAACTGTAACGGAGTGTTTACTAACCCAAATCATCTGGTCCGAGGACTACAAAAATGATTGGATTTAAGTTTAAACACTTAGGACTGCAACAGAGTGTTAACTAACCCAAATCATCTGGTCCGAGGACTACAGGTATGATTGGATTTAAGTTTAAACACTTGAGAACTGGAACGGAGTGTTAACTAACCCAAATCATCTAGTCCGAGGACAACAGGCATGATTGGATTTAAGTTTAAACACTTAGAGAACTGGAATGGAGTGTTAACTAACCCAATTCATCTGGTCCGAGGACAACAGGCATGATTGGATTTAAGTTTAAACACTTAGAATTGTAATGGTGTTAACTAACCCAAATCATCTGGTCCGAGGACTACAGGCATGATTGGATTTAAGTTTAAACACTTAGAACTGTAACGGAGTGTTTACTAACCCAAATCATCTGGTCCGAGGATTACAGGCATGATTGGATTTAAGTTTAAACACTTAGGACTGCAACGAAGTGTTAACTAACCCAAATCATCTGGTCCGAGGACTACAGGCATGATTGGATTTAAGTTTAAACACTTGAGAGAACACTTCACGTAGCGAATTGGCATATCAACTGGAGAAAATATTCGATTAATAAAAGTATCTCTTGAGGTTATTTACATTCCAAGGACGCAGTATTACATGACCATCTAGGTCTTCTAAGAAATACGCCCCAATGCCAACTCCTGAAATGATACGATATGGCCCTTCCCAATTGGGTCCTAATTTTCCCTAAGCTGGGTTTTTTGCAGTGCCCACCACTTTTCTCAACACCAGATCACTAGGTTCTAGAGGCCTTAGCTTTACGTTAGCATCGTAGCCCTGCCTGAGCTTTTGTTGATAATGTGCCAGCCGAACCATTGTACTTTCCCTCCTTTCCTCAATTAGATCCAAACTCTTCTCTAGCTGCTCGTTGTTGCTGGTTGGACTGAACGAGCTAGTTCTCAACGTTGGGAACCCAGTTTCCAAAGGTATGACAGCCTCAGCCCCATAGGTCATTGAGAAGGGAGTCTCCCCAGTAGATCTGCGGGGCGTAGTTCTGTAAGCCCAAAGTACATGTGGCAACTCTTCTACCCATTTGCCCTTCGCATCATCCAGCCTCTTCTTCAACCCATTTACTATGATTTTGTTGACAGCTTCTGCTTGCCCATTACCCTGGGGATAGGCAGGAGTGGAGTATCTATTTGTAATTCCCAGCTCGCTGCAATAATTCCTGAATGCCTTGCTATCAAAATGTAGGCCGTTGTCTGAGATGAGAGTATGAGGAACCCCAAATCGAGTGACAATGCTCTTCCACACAAATTTCTGTACATCAACGTCTCTGATGTTGGCCAGTGGTTCAGCTTTGACCCATTTGGTGAAATAGTCTGTGCCGACCAAAAGGTACTTCTTGTTTCCTACAGCTTTAGGGAATGGTCCCACGATATCCAAGCCCCATTGGGCGAAAGGCCATGGGCTAGACAGCGGATTAAGCATTCCCCCTGGTTGATGAATGTTTGGGGCGAATCGCTGACACTGATCACACTTTTTAACGTAATCCTGGGCATCCTTTTGCATCTTCGGCCACCAATAACCTTGAGTAATAGCCCGGTGAGCCAAGGACCTCCCTCCAGTATGGCTTCCACATATCCCCTCATGTAATTCCTCTAGTAATAGCTCGGCCGCTTCAGGATGCATGCATAATAAGTACGGTCCTGAGTAGGAGCGTTTGTATAATTTCTGGTCTTCAGATAGCCAGAATCTAGTCGCCTTCCTCCGAATCTAGTCACCTTCCTCCCTTTCTTCAGGCAGGATGTCTTCTTTCAAGAACTTAATTATAGGGTCCATCCAGCAGAGTCCGTTCCTGACTTGGTGAACCTGAACTACTTCCTTTTTTGCCTCTGTAGGCCCATGCAAGTCCTTGACGAGGATAACTCTCGGCAAATTTTGCGCCAAGGAGGTAGCAAGCGTGGCTAGAGAGTCAGCATGTGTGTTACCATTTCTGGGGATGTGCAGAAAACTGAACTCCGATTGCAGACATTTAACTTGACTCAAGTACCCCTGCATTCTTTCATCTTTCGCCGCAAACTCGCCTTGTACTTGACCTACGATTAACCTTGAGTCCGAGAACAACTCCACTGCCTTTCCTCCCATTCTTCGGATCATGGCCATTCCCATTAGTAGGGTCTCGTACTCCGCCTCATTATTTGTTGCTAAGAAGTCTAGCCTTAACGACTTTTCAATAGTGATTTTTTTAAGGGATATCAACACTAGCCCAATTCCAGAGCCTTTTTGGTTTGCTACGCCATCAACGTACACTTCCCAATGGGAGGGGCTCTGCTGGGAGACCATGCCAACTGATTTTTCATCCATGTCGGACGTAGGCGTTACCTCTTCTATTTGGGGCTCCGTGAACTCAGCCACCAAATCTGCAAGGATCTGGCCCTTGACCGATATGCGGGACATATATTTTATATCGAAAGCCCTAAGATTGTACCCCATTTAGCAATCCGCCCAGTGTAGTCAGCGCTTTGGAGTACAACCTTGAGTGGGAGTTGAGTGAGGACAATGACCGTGTGGGCCTGGAAATAGTGAGGTAGCTTTCGTGTACCAAGCACCACTGCTAGGATAGCCTTCTCCAGAGGCAAATAACGGATCTCAGCCTCATGCAGCGACTTACTTACGTAATAAACCGGCCTTTGCACACCACAGTCTGATCATATCAACACCAGGCTCACTGCACAAGGAGCTACAGCAATGTAGGCAAACAATACTTCATCTGGCTCAGGACTGGACATAATTGGTGGGCGGGCTAGATAATCTTTAAGCTGCTGAAAAGCCAAAGTACATTCTTTAGTCCATTCAAATCCCCTCCACTTGTTAAGTAAAGAGAAGAAAGGCCGACACCTGTCTACTGATCGAGAGATAAATCGATTCAGGGCAGCAGTCATTCCGGTCAGTTTCTAAACCTCCTTAGGATTCCGAGGAGCTCGCAAATCATTGATGGCCTTTATCTGGTCGGGGTTAACCTCAATTCCTCTATAAGTCACCATATATCTCAAAAACTTGCCGGATCCTACCCCGAATGAACACTTGGACGCATTCAGGCGCAGCTTGTACTTCCTTAGAACCTCAAAGGTACTTTCAAGGTCCTTCACATGCTCAACAACAACCTTGCTCTTTACTACCATGTCATCTATGTAGACCTTGATATTTTTGCCCAGCTGTGGCTCGAACATCCTCGTCATCATCCTCTGATAGGTTTACCCTGCGTTTTTTAGGCCAAATGGCATCACTTTATAGTGGTAGTTACCAATGGGGGTGACAAAAGTGGTTTTCTCCTGATCATCCAGGGCTAGTGGTATCTGGTGGTATCCTTGGAAGGCATCCAGGAAGCTCATCCGAGGATGGCCGATAATAGCATCCACTAGCTGATCAATTTTCGGCATAGGGAATGGGTCTTTGGGGCAAGCCTTATTCAAATCGGTGAAGTCCACGCACACTCGCCATTTCCCACTCTTCTTCTTTACCACCACGGTATTTGCCAACCACTCAGGATAAAAAACTTCCTTAATAGCTCCAGCTTGTTTGAGCTTTGCTACTTCTTCTCTTACCACATCAGCATGTTCCTTGGATGGGCGCCGAGGAGGCTGATTCTTAGGGGTGATTAGTGGGTTTACCTTCAAGTGGTGACATATGAATTCTGGGTCCACCCCTAGGGCTTCGTAAGCACTCCAGGCAAATACATCAAGATTTCGCTTGAGGAACTCTATTAACTCTTCCCTCTCTTGAAGAGTTAGCTGAGATCCGACTTGGAAGAACTTATCAGGATCATCTCCAATAACCACTTTCGTTAAATCTTCGCATCGAGTGCCTTCGTCTGAGCCTTCAACGGGAAATTCCCGAGACTTTAACTACTATAAACCCCTTTCGGCTCGGGATGAGGACTCGGCTTCGGGCTCATGTTGAATGGCAGCCACTAAGCATTGTCGAGGTGCGGACTGATCTCCTCGGATCTCATAAACTTGCCCTTCAAATGGGTATTTGACCTTCTGATGCAAAGTAGAGGAAACAACCCCTAGTGTATGAAGCCAAGGTTTGGCCACGATTGCCGTATAAGGCGAATACACGTCCATCACTATAAAATCCACCTCTACCACTTCAGAGCCGGTCTGCACGGGTAAGCGTATCTGGCCTTTTGGGATGATAGTCCTTCCTTCAAAACTCACGAGGGGGGAATTGTATGGTGTGAGGTCCTGGGGTTTCAGGCCTAGCCCCTTGTAGAGATCAGGGTACATTATCTCCACAGCACTACCCTGGTCCACCATCACCCTCTTCACATCGTACCCTCCAATTCTGAGGGTGATGACTAACGCATTATCATGAGGCTAGATGGTGCCAATCATGTCTTCGTCTGAGAACCCTATAACAAGCAGAGCACCAGACTTAACTCTCTTCGGACCTCGGCCTATATCCCCTGCTGGTGGTCGGCCTACCGACATAACTTTCAATGGCCAGGATCCTGTTCTCCCCGACACAGCGAAGACGACGTTAATAGTTCTTAGTGGCGGCTTTGATGGGTCATCTCTTCATGGCCCTAAGCCTATCTGCCCTCCTCGGCTGCTGGAGGGGTGTAAGAGGTGTCTTAGTCTACCATCACGAACCAGTTGGTCCAAGTGATCCCACAGGCTCCTACAATCTTCCGTGGTATGCCCATGGTCCTGATGATACTGGTAGTAGAGATTATGATTGCGCCTCTCAGGGTTTCCCACCATCTTGTTCGGCCACCTGAAAAACGGTTCATTCTTGATCTTTTTCAAGACTTGGTGTACCGGCTCTTTGAATACAGTGTTCACTGCTTGAGGATTCGTTGATCCTGATTGTCCAGCAAAATCTCTCCGCGGTTTACTGTGATTATAACGGTTCGACCTGAAATCCCTCCTTTCCTGAGGGATAACCTTGTCCTTACCCTTCCCCTGCTGCTGATCTTCTTCAACTCTTTTGTACTTTTCTATACGGTCCATAAGTTGACGCATGTTAGTATCTGGTTTACCCGATAAGGACGTCCTCAAACCATGGTCAGTAGGGAGGCCGAGCTTGAATGTGCTGAGGGCCATTGCATCAGAGTTGCCCTCCATATCATTGAACATCTCCCAGTATCTATCTGAATATGCCTTCAAGGTCTCACCCTCCTGCATGGTCAAGGATAGCAGTGAAGACAAGGGCCTGGCCACTCTTCGGCATGTGACAGAACGGGAGTCGAATGCATGAGTGAGCTCTTTGAAGGAGTTGATGGAGTCTGCTTTCAGACCGTCAAACCACCTCATTGCAATTGGTCCAAGACTGGAAGGGAAGACGTTACACATCAGGGCTTCATCTCTGGAGTAGACAGCCATCCTTTGGTTAAAATGACTCACGTGCTCCACGGGGTCTGTTTTACCATTGTAGATGGTGAACATTGGTTGGTTGAAACGCCGAGGGAGTCTCGCTTCCTCAATTCTGCGAGTAAAAGGCGACCGGGAGATCTGCTTCAAAGCCCTGCTTATAGCATCATTCCCTGCGCCTCCACATGATGGGCTTCTATGTTGCCTCTTGCGATGAGACTCTTCTTCGTAGGAAAAAGACTCACTAGCTGGTGTCCGAGATTTCTGCTGATAAGTGACGTCTTCCTCATTATCGGAATCCTCATCAGAGTACGAGGAAATCCGCTTCCTCCTTGCACGGCGCAACTCCCTTTTCAGTTTTTCAACCTCTAATTGCAAGTCTTGGTTTTTCTGTGCATGGGACACGTGACTTTTGACATGTGATTGGCTTTGGCCAATATGCACAGTGTGTGCACTCCCCTCACGATCTTGTCTCCTCTCTAAGTTAAGAAAATGGTCAACGTGTTAGGATGCCCTAGATTCCGCTCGCTGTTGTCTTTGTTCTGCCATCACCAACTGTTGTTTTCACTCTTGCACAAGCTCTCCCCACAGACGGCGCCAATTGTAGGGCCTATTTTTGTAGCTCAAGCCCAAAAGCTATGGGTTGTGAGTCCAATGAACCCAGTACAATGAATTTGTAGAGAGTGGGTGAAAGAGCTGGGCTAGTAATGAATTAAACAGTAATGGATTGGGGTGTTTGTGAATAAATTAACATGCAATCATGCTTGGACAAATGCAAACATAAACGTCCGAAGAGGAGTTTTATTGAATGTACGTTGGATACAGTTCATAATAGAGCTACAGTAAAGATATTTTCCTCTTCTTTCTTTCTTTTTTCCGATCCCCCATTATCAGAGGCCTTTCCTCCTTATATAGCACCTTCTCCCTTCATCTTCATCATCCACTTGTTCATTATCTAAACGCCCACTTAAGTGCATGTCCTATCATGTATCTTCTTTAGCCTTGTGTGAGTGGTAGTAGCTGAGATTGTACTGTTCAGGGGTCTTTTCCACATTAATGCGGCCAGAAAAGTAGATGCAGTGCATTTAATGTGGTGGTTGAAGTCTGTCTTCTAGATATTTCTCCATTCCTGCTATCCTTATGCGCGCCTGATGTTCATCTCTATCATTACACTTGTCAGGAGGATCATTTGAACTTCTCAGACGTTTGTTTGACCAAGCTTCTTCGGATTCGAGGATAATGGCCTCCTCGGACAATTGAATATTTCTTCGGACTATGCCCCATGCTCCTCTCCAAACATGTTTCTTTTACATGGGCTTCTTCTCAAGTGCTTTCATCTCTTCGGACAAACAGTAGTCCTCAAATAGGGCCTTGGGCCCAATATGTTAGGTTGGGCTTCACCCCCCACAATTCTTAATACTATTTTTACGGAAAATAGAAAAAGTAATCAAAAACTTAGTTAGTGTTTTTTCTTTTCTTATAATTTTTTTTAAAAAATTATTCCTAAACTAATGTTTTAAGGTATCTGTTAAATTTTTCCTATCAAAATATGCATATAGAGCTGCAAACTATAAATCAAAACCCCAATTCTCTCTGAAATTTTATTAATTATTTTTTTTAATGAATCAGAGAATAAATTCAGCACCAAAGAAATAAGAACAGACAGTCAAAACCCCATTTTATCTCCTCGAACGAGAGGGAAGAAAAACCGGAGTTTTGAAGAGCTATTATAGGGATAAGGGGTCCAAGAATATATGATTGGGTCTTGTCCAAGGACTCTTTGTGGTCCGAGGACAGATAAACAATAATAAAGATGTGAGACTCAGGGTTCCATGAGCAAGCTATGAATGAAAAGACTAGGGAAGGTAAGCCGAGGAGGAGTATATCCTCGGCTAAACGAAGTAGAGGTCAGAAAGTGTGTTCTGTCATCCAAAGGGACATTCCAGGAAACTCTATTGATAGAGATATGCATTATGAACGTACAAGACAAATGAGAGCTGAGAAATATCTAAGGGAAAGCTGCTATCACCGCATTGAATGCTCTACTACTAACTCCCTAACTGTATTAATGAGGAAGTGATACCTGAACAGTAATTTTCAGCCTTACAGCTACTTCCCAGAGACTTCAAGAGGGTGCTAATGTGACAGGGATCAAATGCCAACAATCTAACCTACACGTGTAGGGCAGAAGAAAAAGAGAAAGATAGTATAAAATAAAGGAGAAGCCTTCAGAGAAGGGGATCGAGAAATTAAGAGAAAAACACTGTAGCAATTAAGAGTCGAATTTGTAATCAAACTTGAGAGAAGTATATAAGAATTGATTTCCTCGGATTGTGCTGAGGACGATTTTCTTTAGATTAAACCATTCTATCTTCATTTTCTTGTCATCTGGATCCATCATAATTGCTACCCAACCCATTAGAACCTAGTTTTCTTGGGCCTAAATCCTTTTATCATTTGGGCTTAGGACTCAAATTGCATCCTTACAGGGGATATACCCCTTTCGACAAAAAG
The DNA here is from genome assembly GCA_019022515.1 of Quercus aquifolioides. Classification (NCBI taxonomy): domain Eukaryota; kingdom Viridiplantae; phylum Streptophyta; class Magnoliopsida; order Fagales; family Fagaceae; genus Quercus; species Quercus aquifolioides. The sequence continues at coordinate 15,180,264 of CM032330.1, read as the reverse complement.
TTCCAGTAAAATGCCCCATTTCTGAAACTATGTAGCGATATGCTCTTGTTTTGAAACTCGATTTTCTCAAAATCGAGTTTCAATGTAAAATTCGATTTTTAGAAAAATCGAGTTATAGCCAAATCAAACTTATAAAAATAAAAATAAAAAATAAAAATTGTGGAACTCGAGTTCCACTTGAAAATTTTCAAGGAACTCGAGTTCCATGAACTTGAGTTCTACACTGAAACTCGATTTTAAGAAAATCGAGTTTCAAAACAGAGGCATATCTCTATATAGTTTTAGAAAGAGGGCATTTTGCTGGAATTTTGGCCAAAAGGGGTATATCCCCATTTTGGCCTACAAAAACACACTATTTTTCAATTTGCAAGCAATCAAGTATCTGTGCAAATTAAGATTAGTTGTCCGGTAAAATAATCTTTACTTGGCATTTGGAGTTCTTGCATAACTTTAGCTTTAGGATCTTGATTAAGTACTAGATGGCGATCCATTATGCGTGATTATTTATTTATTTATTTTGAAAAAGAGTTTCAACTTATGGTGTCTACTCTTGATGATAGCTCTTTATTATTAGACTAAGACATCAATCTGTTTTTGGTATAGGCGGGGATTGAACCCCAGATTTCTTATACAAGCATTAGAGACTTTACTAGTTAAGCTAATTAGAACCCACCATTATGCTTGATTAAGTACTACTAATTATGCTAGAATAACCATTTGGCTTAATCTTTGCTCCATATTACTTTCCTATATGAAAGCTGAAACCTCACTTTTATTTTCTGTTCAACTTGCAATGCATATCTCTTTTGTGCTCACTGCTATTCTTTACTTAGCACTTGAGGTTTGGAATCACTTGTTCAACCAAATCGAAACTTTTATGTTTGCTTTTCAATTTCAGTTCTCATGTAAATTTGATTACTTCCAGCTGATTAGTAGGCAGTATATCAGCTTGTTTATCTCAGATAAAAAAGAAAAAGAAAATGATTCCTTCCATTTTGCAGGCAGTCCATACAAGGGACCAGTTCTTTTTTAACGTGATTTCAAACGTTGACAAAGAAGACATAACTACCAAATCGTTTTGGATATCAAACTATATATCTCTTTGGATATATTGCCAACTTTCACTATGATAAACTTTATGGACAAAAATAGAAAATTATGGCATTAGAAAAGTAATGGAGACAAAGGGCATTAATTCTTGTAGAATTTTTTTTCACAATTATTGACTTTTCTTGATGTATTTTAGTATAATACATATATATTATATCCTATGTAGCCTGCCTCAGCCAAATTTTTCAATGAGTTACACTTAAAATCAATGTATTTTTGCCTTGTAACTTATTAATATTAAGATTAATTATAATAGGTGATACCGTATTAAAATTTAGAGATGAGAGGCAAAACTAGAGAGAGAGAGAGAGAGAGAGAGAGAGATTTCTTTTATTGGTAAAAGATTGAAAAGCTTTCTTAAGTTAGAGATGAGGAGAAAAAAAAAAAAAGAAAGAGTTTAGAGTGTCTTTTATTTTTAGTTAAACATAGATTTTTTTTATTTATAATTAGTATTATTTTCAGGATAAAGTTTGGTTATAAATTTTGTTGTACCAATAGCTACAATTCCACTTAATATCTTTTTATAAAATGTGAATTTTAACAAATCCATCATTGGATAATATTTTCTATTTATATCCTTTATACTTGCACAAAATTTTTAAAAGATTAAAAATCGATAACTATGCTATCAATTAAATATTTAAATTTCAAGTTTTTATAGTCTAAAATTATGCATAAAAAATAAATTTATAGATTGAATAATAAATAACATCTGATTGGCATGGAGTTTGACATATGATTTAAGAACATAAATAACATATTGCTCAACTATTATATTTTCAAATTATCTAACCATGTTAATCTTTTTAGTGGTAATTCTAGCCATTAGTTACAACCAAGTTAATTTGTAACTAAAAATTATCCCTATACATTAAAGACCAAAACTATTTCTACTCAAAAAAAAAAAAAAAAAGACCAAAATTATGATTTATGAGGGCTTTGGGACATTTAGGCCAAAAAAAATGTTGGCCCGCCTGAATTTGTAGTCTTGTGTGGTTTAAATCTATTTGATGATTCGTTGGGCTGGAAAAGCCAATACAATGTATTAGGGCCAAAATGGCCCAATACCACTTTTTTTTGAAATTTTTAGCAAAAAATCATTGTTTCGGAAATAAATAGCAAAGTACCACTTTTTCTGGAAATCGAGTTTCAGAAACTCGAGTTCATCTCAATTCTGCCACTGTGGCATTGTTGACATGGAATTTCTGTGATTAAAAAAAATTATGTAATACTCGAGCTTGAGAAACTCGAGTTCCATGCAACACAGTACTCAAGTATACCAGACTCGGGTATGTTTTATAAATAAAATGCAAGAAAAAAATTTTACACATTACTCGAGTTTCCCAAACTTGAGTACTGTATAAATTTTTTTTTCTTTTGTTTTTGTTTTTGTTTTTGTTTTTGTTTGGGGATAATGAACAAATAAACATAAATGTAAAAATAAGTGACTTTTTTATGTTTTTATTTATTTAAACAGAAGCATTGTAAAATATAGAGATTTTAATTTCAAAATATGAATTTAGTTTCTACATTAATTAAAATTGTTCATTGTTTTCTCATAAAAATTGTTCATTGTTTTCTGTATAAACTATTTCTACGATTTTGCATAAAATTATTTTCTGTTCAGCATTATTTAAGAAATTGTTCACTCTCTTTTCTGCATAAATTATTTTCTGTTTACTGTTTAAAAAATTGTTCATTGTTTTCTCATAAAACACCTAGTGAAATCGTGTTTTCTAAATTTAAATGCCAAATCTGAATGCTTTTTCATGTTTGAATTTCACAATAATCGAATATATTTTTCTGCATTGATAAAATCTGTTTCTACATTAATAAAATTTGCTCTTTGCAAATCATATTTACTGTATATTCAAATCTACTTACTGCATTCATTAATTTTTTTTTTTTTTTTGCATTAATTAAAAATATTCACTATTTTCTCATAAAAATTGTTCACTGTTTTCTACATAAACTATTTCTAGCATTCTGCATAAAATTATTTTCTGTTCAGCATTATTTAAAAAATTGTTCACTCTCTTTTTTGCGTATATTATTTTCTGTTCACTATTTAAAAAATTGTTCACTGTTTTCTCATGTAACACCTAGTGAAATCGTGTTTTCTAAATTTAAAAGCCAAATCTGGATGCTTTTCATGTTTAAATTTCACAATAATCGAATTTGTTTTTCTGCATTGATAAAATCTGTTTCTACGTTAATAAAATTTATTCTCTACACATCATGTTTACTATATATTTGAAGCTGCTTACCGCATTCATAAAATTTTCTTTTTGCATTAATTAAAACTGTTCACTGTTTTGTCATAAAAATTGTTCACTATTTTCTGCATAAACTGTTTTTAGCATTGGCGCAGCTATTGCATTTAAATGGTTTTTGTGTTTTTTTAAATATGTAACCATCTGAATAATGGACAAACTCCATGAAAGAAAAATGAATGATTCGCATAGATCACCTAACGGTAAATGCCTCGAAAAATTTGAATTTGTAAAAAAGTTCGAATTAGTTGAATGTAGAACTGTTCATTAAGTAAAACTGTTTTCTACATTAAGTAAAGTTGTTCACTGTTTTCTCATGAAAATTGTTCACTATTTTCTACATAAACTATTTATAGTATTTTGCATAAAATTATTTTCTGTTCAGCATTATTGAAAAAAAAAATTTCACTCTCTTTTTTGTGCAAATTATTTTCTGTTCACTATTTAAAAAATTGTTTACTGTTTTCTGATAAAACACCTAGTGAAATCGTGTTTTCTAAATTTAAAAGCCAAATCTGAATACTTTTTCATATTTAAATTTCACAATAATCGAATTTGTTTTTCATGTTTAAATTTATGTTTAAATGAACTCTATTGCGGTGGTATCTGTACTTAGTTTTATAGGTTTGTCAACCATGATGTGCTCGATGCCTCTAAGACTCTCGTACGTGTACATTGGCATATTAAGGAAACTAGCTTTTAAACCCGTGCAAATGCACGGGAATTACATAAGTACATGTATTTTTAGGTTCTTGGAAAAAAAATACATCTATTTTCAACAAAATAGAAATAAAAATAATGTAAATTTTGTAAGAGTCCACAAATAAATTTTTGTACATAGAAATAATTAGAATCCGAGAAAGCAAATATATTCAAATAATTTTAGGTAAATATTTGGAGAAACATTTTGTTTCAAAAGTCATACTTAAATAAATTTAATTAAATAAGTATGTAGCTAATGCAATTAAATTTATAAATTTTTAAAAATAACACTTGGTATGAATTTCAAATTTAAAATGTATATAACATGTGTTGTCTTACAAATAGATTTTCTTTTAAGCCTATTCTAAACAACTAAAACTGTAACATCCACTATGATGGAGAGAAAAATATTTCTAGCAATTGAAAAAAAAAAAAAAAAATCCAGCTAAAGAGAATGGTGTGATCATCCTTCCTTGGAAGCAAATTTGTGGAGAGTAACCCAATCCAATTCCTTTTAATTTTGTTTTAGAATAACCCAAACATAACCTTTTCTATCCCAAGTTCTTTGCAGGATTTCATCGAACAACTAGTACTCATTTTAATACAGCTCCCCAACCAAAAAAGAAAATCTAATTAAAACAAAATTAGCCAACATTTATAAGGTTCATCCACTTCTGGATCTCCCTTTTGTTTAATTTTTCTTCCTTCTTTTTCTTTTATATATATATATATATATATATATATATATATAATGTAAACTGGGATACAAAATACTGCCATCTGATTACAATGTAATGAGAAGGGAGATATATGAAGTGTTTTGCTGGGATGGAGCTAAAAGACTTCAGAGGAACTAGTAATTTTGGACCTACTTCAGACTGGATCTGAGGCTGCCTTATATAGAAGAAGGGAGCATCGGATACTGCTGAAGACTGCTGGAAATCCGAAGGGTAATTTGCTTTAACCCGGGTGAATAATCATTTCAGCCGAAAGCAAATAGTAACCTCGTGATTATTTGTCGGGTACTGTAGTGAACAGTAACTGGTCACTGTATTTGAACAGTACTTTGTCCCCTTGCTTTTCAGAATCACTGTTCATCTTTACTGTTTGATGAATAGTGGTTTGTCCGGGTACTGTAGCTGTGCAGAACCTGGCATAGTAACCGGGCTTGGAAACTGTTCCAAATAGTGACTGGTGCTATTTGGAGCTTCAAACTGGAGAGAAGGATTCCGGGAGTAATCTCTGGATATGTTGCTGGCAATGGATTAATCAGTATCATAGTACTCCGAAGGGGGGCTATAGTGATTATCGTGCTCATGAAATGTAGCGAACTTGTCACAGACGCCGCACCAATTTAGAGCTTCATATTCTGGTGCCCTGGTGATGAATCTTCTTGGATCATTATTGTAATTAATCCATTGGAGATCCATGGCTGCATCGGAATATGGTTTGGTGGTGAAAACTGAAATTCTTCCAGTGGTACCAACAAAATGATAATTAGCCCATAACTCTTGGGCAATAGTGAGGATCTCATTATTAAAATAGTTATGCCAGCAATCTGCAAGGTTGAGGGGTTCTTCAAAAGATAAGTAAGAATCACCTTCAAACCAAGGGCCTTGGTGGGTGTAACCATTGATGAGAACAAGGTGTCTGGATGGGATGATCGTCATCCAATTGTTACCGTCCCATTGTGGGAGAGTGCTCCAACATCTTATGGATACAAATGGACTTCTGACTTTTCTGACAACCTGTTGTATGATCTGGGGGAACTGGCTAATTTGGTCGTGATGTGTTAGTTTGATTAGTCTAACAAACCCGAATTCGAACATCTTGGAAAGCCAACTTGAATTCCTTTCTTCTTCATCTGTTCCATCTTCTGTTAAATCATCTTCATAATTGATTATCAGACCAGGGAAAGGATGTCGGTTCTCAAAGACTCTGTGGCTGCTTCCAAAATATTGTTCCCATAAAGACTGTGCTAGGGCACGTTCAACTTCAGATTCAACATCACTATCAGTTTCACCAAAAACGGGGAAGTGGGTGGTGATTAGAATTCTGAAATGCTCGTTCCACTGAACAAAGGATTCTAACATAGGTTTGCTCACCAAAATAATAGCTTGTATGACTATAGTTGGCATCTGTGTAAATTATTTTCTGTTTACTATTTAAAAAATTGTTTGCTGTTTTCTCATAAAACACCTAGTAAAATCATGTTTTCTAAATTTAAAAGCCAAATTGAATGCTTTTTCATGTTTAAATTTCACAATAATCGAATTGGTTTTTTTGCATTAATAAAATTTGCTCTTTGTACATCATGTTTACTGTATATTCAAATATGCTTACTGCATTCATAAAATCTATTTTCTGCATTAATTAAAACTGTTCACTATTTTCTGATAAAATTTTTTACTGTTTTCTGCATAAACTATTTTTAGCATTCTGCATAAAAGTATTTTCTCTTCAGCATTATTTGAAAAATTATTCACTGTTTTTTCTGGATAAATTATTCAATGTTCATTAGGTGTTTTATGATCTGGATGCTCTAATACCAATGGCTACCCAGGAAAAAGCACAACAATAATATGGAAGCATAAACAATGATAAAATAGATAATAAAGAAGTAAATAGCAAAATAGATATATTCAAAATAAGGTTAAAATGGAGTGTGGAATATGAAAATAGAAACTAGTAAAAGAGAAAGGTTACAAGATTACAAGAGGGGAGAGAGTACAAAAGTCTTTCTGAGGGAGATGGAAGGCTATTACAAAAGGCTTTCTAAAACTTGGAACTTAAAAGCTTAGAATCTTAGAAACTTGTCTTCTGTCATCATAGTCCGTCTCTTTTATAGGTGAAATGAACCATGGTAAAGTAACCTGAGTAGGTAAATTGAACTCAAGTTAATCTGTCGGTGGTATGGAAATTAGTACTGATGAGTAATAGTCTGTCTGCGTCTGTCTGGGAATCTTTCAAATCTTGGGAATCTATCAGATCTCTTTTTACGCATGCTAGTAAACAGTAGTAACTTTTGAACATCTGTCTGTATCTGTCTGGACTATCTAGCAAAATTGAGCCATTTGCATAGTGAAATATTGGTTAGTGAAGGATTTAATTCTTAATAATCTGTTTGGCATTTGCATAGTCTGTTTGGCATCAATTTCAACTTTTACCTTTTAGTTTTTGTGTACAGCTTTTTAAAACCTCATTTTTTCTTGCATTATTTTTCACCTTTTCAAATTTTTTCAAAGTACAAATATAATTTAGCACACTTTTAGTAGAAAGTTTAGCAAACAGCTAAATAAGCTGTAAACGGAAACTAAGCTTAAAAATAGTAGAACCTTAGAAATTGCTATTATATTACCATTTTGTTTCCGTAGTAACACCCCATGTTCCACCTCGGGAATAATTTCAGGTCATTCCGATGTGTTTCGGGGTCATTCCAATGTGTTTCGGCCATTTTGGATTCAGAGATGGAGATAGAAGTTTGATTGAGGGGATTAAAATATAAACAAAAAATGTGTATCATCTATTTAGCATTAAGAAACTATCAACAAATAAAAAAATACAAAATAATTATTTCTTAATATAATAAAATACAATTTATCTATTAAAAGAAAAAACGACCTTCTTTTAAATGACAAAAATCATCAATATTAAATTTGTACTAACTCATGATGTGTAGAGAGCAAATTTTATTAATGTAGAAACAGATTTTATCAATGCAGATCGATTATTGTGAAATTCAAAAATGAAAAAGCATTTAAATTTGGCGTTTAAATTTAGAAAACATGATTTCACTAATGCTGAACAAAAGAGAGTGAACAATTTTTTAAATAATGCTGAACAAAAAATAATTTTATGCATAATGCTAGAAACAGTTTATGCGAAAAACAGTGAACAATTTTTATGAGAAAGCGGTGAACATGGTGTGCAGAGAGCAAATTTTATTAATGTAAAAACAGATTTTATCAATACAAAAAAATAGATGATCTGTGCATCTAATGTAATTAATTTTCCATTAAGTTTACTCAATTTGGTATGTTCTTCAATTTTCATTTGAATTTTCACGATTTTACACACTCAACGAATTCAAATTTTTCAACAAATTCGTACTATCTGTACATCTAATGTACACAATTTTTCCTTGAGTTTTCACAGTTTTGTACATTCAACGAATTCAAATTTTTAAACAAATTCATACGATCTATACATCTAACATACATACTTTTCCATTGAATTTTCATTATTTTGTACTTTCAATGAAATCAAATTTCTCAACAAGTCTAGACTATCTGTACATCTTATGTACACCTTCATGATTTGGTACGTTCATTGATTTTCCATCGATTTTTCTCGAATTTCTACATTCAACTAATTCGAACTTTTTTACAAATTCGAATTTTTCGAGGCATTTACCATTAGGTGATTTATACGAATCATTCATTTTTCTTTCATGGAGTTTGTCCATTATACATATGGTTACATATTTAAAAAAACACAAAAACCATTTAAGTGCAATAACTGCGCCAATGCTAGAAATAGTTTATGCAGAAAATAGTGAAAAATTTTTATGAGAAAACAGTGAATAGTTTTAATTAATGCAAAAAAAAAAAAAAATTATGAATGCAGTAAGTAGATTTGAATATATAGTAAATATGATGTGCAAAGAGCAAATTTTATTAATGTAGAAACAGATTTTATCAATGCAAAAAAATATATTCGATTATTGTGAAATTCAAACATGAAAAAGCATTCAGATTTGGCGTTTAAATTTAGAAAACACGATTTCACTAGGTGTTTTATGAGAAAACAATGAACAATTTTTTAAACAGTAAACAGAAAATAATTTATGCAGAAAAGAGAGTGAACAATTTCTTAAATAATGCTGAACATAAAATAATTTTATGCAAAATCGTAGAAATAGTTTATACAGAAAACAGTGAACAATTTTTATAAGAAAACAATGAACAATTTTAATTAATGTAGAAATTAAATTCATATTTTGAAATTAAAATCTCTATATTTTACAATGCTTCTGTTTAAATAAATAAAAACATTAAAAAGTCACTTATTTTCACCTTTATGTTTATTTGTTCATTATCCCCAAACAAAAAAAAAAACAAAAAAACAAAAACACAAAACAAAAAAAAACAAAAAAAAAAAAAAAAATTTACACAGTACTCGAGTTTCTGAAACTCGAGTACTGTGTAAATTTTTTTTTTTTGCAATTTATTTATAAAACGTACCCGAGTCTGGTATACTCGAGTACTGTGTATTGGGCCATTTTGCTCGAGTTTCCGAAACAGTGATTTTTTGCTAAAAATTTCAAAAAAAAGTGGTATTGGGCCATTTTGGCCATGTATTAGTGTAGTTCTTTGATCTGATTGGGCTCGGGGTTCCAATGGCATGTCCCATTTGTAGGATTGGGCTTCAAGGCGTAGTTCGTCAAGGCCCAAGGAAGGTGTACCGAAGAATGCTTCGAGGAAGGTGGAATGCATCAACGATAATATGTATTTGTAGCTGCAAACTATAAATCAAACACCCCCAATTCTCTCTGAAATTTTATTTATTACTTACTATTTTTTTTGATGAATCAGAGAATAAATTCAATACCAAAGAAATAAGAACACAGTTTTCTACGTCCCTGGAGTGGTGCATATCAGGAGCACCATAGAAACCAAGCAGGGAATATTTATTTATCATTAAATACATAAACTGCGATTATTAATCATTTATTATTATATATTAACAATCAGCCTCGCGCTGATACGTGTCTCAACCCAAGACTCTCTCAACCCAAATTGAGCAGCCATAATAGCCAAACAAAAGTAAGAAGCTCACCACCTTTACTTTGTTGTTGGACATGGCCATTTCCTCTGCTACGACTCGCAGCATATGACAACAATTCCACCCACACCTTGCTCGTTACCTCCCATTTCTGTGTGCCCAATTTTTTCAGCTCTTTTGCCAATGTGCTTGCATCAAACAGTGAAGACTTAGATATATTTCCCTTCACATGAGCAGGTTTGATACTTGTGTCTACCTCAAGAATTCTTTTATACTCCACTCTTAATTGTCCAGGTCTGCGTCGTTGGCTAAAGAATCTTTGCGCTTCGAGCCAAGTATCCTTGAACCTTAGTTTTGCAATGCCTGAAACTTCGGACATCATACTTGGTTGTTGATATAAAAGGTAAAACATGTAATCTGAGAGACACTCAACTCACGAGCATTACAATAGTCACAATCCAAAATTATGTGACTGCGTTCATCTTCATCAGTGTTGTAGCAGAGTTAGTAGCAATGTGCCACAATAGAAGGCTCTCATCATAAGCAACATCCTTGACATAAGACATTAATTCACTGTACTCGTAGTAACAGTCCTCGAGGACCCATTCACCTCTAGCTGAGATTATTCTCTTTGCTTCTTCTAGATCTGCCGCAGCTCTAGATTTCTCTAACAGCTCGTCGAAGATAAATTGCCATAGGTTCTGAGTCAATGGTTGAACAGTCACATTACACATCTGAATAATGTCAATTTTCTTCTGTTCTATAAAATCCTTAATGTGCATATATTCAAGTATATATCTTTGTGATCATAATTCTGAACTCACTTTCTGAACCATTTTCTTGGCAACAAAATTCTATGAAGTTGAATTGTGGGAGAGTTTCAGACCACCTTTTAAATATTATTGGTGTACTTGCATTTTCCTCCCTCCTGTGATCTGACTGCATCCATCTTGACTTCTTCAGGTGAAGTAATATGTAATTCCATAGTTACTTTGGGAAGCTTGGTGCTACATTGTGTCTATCATTCTTGTCATGATGTTAAGGAAATTTATTTTGCAAAAATTAAATGGAAATTCCCAAATGATAGCATGTTTTGTAAAATGCTCATTATCATGAAATTTGCATTTCCCTTACCTCCATTAATTATGCTACTTACTGGGTTTTGTCTCATCCCATTCTTTTACAAAGTTTTTCAAAGTTGGCAACAATCATTTTGAGACAAGTTTTTGTGGCTAGCAGTAGTTAGGTTTGTGATGACGATCTTTAGATGATATACATCCTAGAATAGGCTTGATTCATTCTTTTGTATCTAATAGTGGTTATAACTTTTATTTCCACTAATAGGACAAATTATTGATGTGTAATTATATGTATTAAGACCTCCATTCTTTTGTAGCCAATAGTCCTTATAATTATTGCATAGAGCTCTAACTTACTTTGGGAGTATCTTTAATGAAATTATTATGAAAATTATTGATGTTGGTACTTGGTATGAATTGTTTGGACTGAATTGTCAAAAAGGAAAAATCTACAGATACTTTTGAGATGTATTTCTCATGCATTGAACCCCTTTTGGGTTTAAGGCGTGACAGGTTGCACCATAAAAACAAAAGCGAGAGGGTGACACCATGAGTTTAAAACTCACTAGATGAGTGTAATTATCAATTAAAAAATGCAAATGCTATTTAACAACTAAATAGCGCCAAAAGTATTGCATTTAACATCTATATCACAATGTTGCAGAAGCAATAATCAATACTTACAGGAACAAGAATCCAATTCATTCTTCGAAACATCTCAAGGGAGTTTCTAAGTTTGCTTTAGTTTCTCAGTTAACCTTGGAGCTCATTGATAACTTTTACTATATGTATAACTACTAGAGGAATGTCACCTTTCTTGACAGTAAAAAAAATGCCCCATTATTTCATCAAATTATGGTTATTCCATTGTGCATGCAAAAATATCTTCTCAAACACAAAATAAAAAGGAAAAGAAAAAGATAAGAAAGTGGGAAGGTATTTATGCTTTTCGACTTAGATTGATATGCCATTGAACATGAATTGGATAAATGTGTGATGGGTAAGTGTTTGCCCAATCTCACATTAATTGTTTATGTACTAAGTTGAACTAGGTTATATACATGTTTATGTGTGTTGAGCTATGTGGAGCTTAGTCTGCGTTTGATTTGGATTATGACTTTTTTTTTTTTTTTTGAGAAACAAACACACACACACACAAGGGAGAGAGAAATCGGTTCTAACACAAAGGCATACCATAATGATCTGGATTATGACTTGATCTAATATAAAAGTGTTATAATTTTTTAATTAATTAGAGTTTTTCTAAGGCTTAGTTCAGGAGCGCTTTGGTTTGTGCTACAAAATTTTTGGCCCGTTTTAGGCCATTGTGAATCTGTCATGTAGGATATATTTAGTTGATTTTTTTTTTTTAATTGATAGGTAAACAAGGGAAGGTGGGATTCACATTGGACATATCTGTTGGAAATATTAGATGATGTCAGTTGACTTTTAGTGCACCCTTGACTTTTAGTGTTGTAAATAGCGGAAGCTCAACTACCAAGATTGATTGTTAAAACTATTATGGGCTTAAGAAAAATCTCCAAATAAATAATAAGATCAAAGAGAACTTGAGAAATAGACAACCATAGACAAAAGAGAACATTAGAGATTTGAGTGGTTTAGTAATAATCTACATCTATAGGTAATAAATGATGATTTCACTAACAATTTTGGAAGATTCAAATATGGTATATAGAGATACTCTCACATAAGTTGAGCCCCAATACATTTAATTGGCTCTCCCTCACAAATAAATATTTAGGGACTCTACCTAAAACAAAGAGAATTTTTCTCTATCGCACAACACCCTCCAAGAGATTTCTTTCTAACAAATACCGGAGAACCATAGGCTCACAAATATCAAATTGTACAACCAAGTTGCACACCACATATACATAGGGACTCTCTTAAACTAATCCAAAGATTCTCTCGGTGTGGGAGGACTTATGGGCCAAAGCCACCAAGCCTTTTGTGGTATGACCTATTTGTAAGATTTTAATTCTTATCCTCTGTTGTAGCTAGGGAAGGCAAATGGGCAGGTTGAGTCATAAATGGGTTGGGTACTATCTATTTATCCACTTATGACCTATTTATATATAAATTAATTATCCATTACTCGCCTAACTCATTTAATTAGTAATCCGCCCATTTAACCCAATATGACCCAAATACCTCTAAAAGTAGTTGAATACCCTATTGACTTCCAAAATTACCAAAATACTCTTAAATACTCAAAATGACCCAAATACCCTCTCTACACTTTCAAAATTACCAATATACCCTTGGACATCCAAAATTACCAAAATACCCCCAGAATGATAAATCTGAGCTTTTAGAAAAACTTGAGGTTTTAGAAAAACCATTGGATTGATCAAATTGCCATGCCCCTAAGACACCTGAAATTATAATTATATATTCACTGGTATACAAGTTTTCTGAAATTATAATTATAATTATTGTTGTTATTACAACAACAATAATAGTGTTGTTCAGGTCTCTCAAAACCCTCATCAAAAACCCACAATGATCAAGGTCTTTCCTCACCTCTCTTACTGCCACAGCCACAAGCCACCCACGATCACACTCCAATACTTCCCTCTCTCTCAGCCTTTCTTTCGTTTGCCTTCAACCCCACTTTCCAAATGGGTCACAACCCCATTTCGTGGTTTGCTTTTTCTTTCTTTTCCTCCATGGAAACTCTCCCAATCCGCCACTCCTCTTTACCTCCGCGGCAACGCCGTCGTTTTCCACCGTAAGGTGCAGGCTTTTAATCTTAACCTACTCAGAACTACCATTGCTTTTCCCACTAAGTTTGGGCAGGCTTTGTTGGACTATAGGGTCGAGAAGAGAGAGTCAGTTGATGATGGGTTTTTGGAGAGCTTTGTCAATGTGCCCAATTTGATCTCTATGGGTCAATTGATTTCTGGTCCTATGCTTGGATGGTTTGTTTTCTTTTTTTCTTTTGATAATTTATGTTCTATTTGGTTGATCGGAAATTTGAGTATTTGATTTGAGGGTTTGTTAGTTTTGTTAAAAACTTGAGATTTTTGTATTTATCAGTGAAAATGCTTGTGTGGGTAGATGAGGAAATGAGAAGATTTTTTTCTGATTTTAGATGGTTTAACGTTAGATAGTTAAGGGTTTATTTAATTTTAAATTTTAGATGGATTTAGTGGGTATTAGTGGGTTTATCTATTTAGACTCGTCTAATTAAATAACCAAATGGGTCTTTACCAATTTAACTCAAATATTTAAATGGGTTGGGTTAAGATTTATCCAAATAAGGTGGATAATGGGCAGGTTCATAAATATGGATAAAAATTGCCACCCCTACTTGTAGCATTTTCATATTAAATAATTAAAATAAATATTTGCAATTTAAATTCAAAGTTGTGAGAGATAATATGGAAGATAAGTAATTAATCAAATGTGTAATCCTACATTGATAAGAGGAGAGTCTCCTTTATTGTTTATAAATGTGATGATTAATGGGCTGAGTAATCATTGATCATCAATTTTGGGGGGGGGGGGGGTAAAAGCCCAAACCCACGCATTGGGCTTGAGACCCTATTTGAAGTCTACTGTATGCCCGAAGAGAGGGAAGTGTTCAAGAAAGAGTCTATGCTTAAGAGATATACCTGGAGGCGAACGAGGGGGTAGTCCGAAGAGATCATCATTGGTTCGAAGAGACCATTATCCTCGGATACAAAGAGCCTTGGCTGGGCGAATACCTGGGAGGTTCAAGTAACCTTCCTAATGACCTTGACGATAAAGGCAAGCTTCAGGCACATGTGGAGATGATAGGAACGGAAAAATATCTAGAAGACAAGCTGCAACCACCACATTAAATGCACTGCAACTGCTTTTCTGGCCGTATTAATGTGGAGAAGACCCCTGAACAGATGAGACATGTACTCAAGTGGATGCCTAGATGAAAAACAAGTGGACGATGAAGATGATGAGAGGGGGTGCTATATAAAGAAAAGAGACCTCCGGTAAGAAAAAGGAGAGAAAAAGAGAGAGAAAAGAAGAAAATAACTTCACTGTAACTTTAAGAGCTATAACCAAACTCCATTCAATAAAATATCTCTTCGGACGTTCACGTTTGCATTAGTTCAAGCATGATTGCATGTTAATTCAACCGTAAATACCATAATTAACTTTTGTCTAATTCACGTCCAGCCCAGCTCTTTCACCCACGCTCTACAAATTCATTGTCCCGGGTTCGTTGGGCTCATAATCCCTACTATTTGGGCTTGGGCTACTAAAATTGACCCTACAAATTTATTAACAACTTGTAAAAGAGATGTTGATAAAATTAAAATCTATACAAAAATATGATTAGCATTTTTGCTTCTCAAAAAATAAGAACATTTTTTTAAACTCATTTTTTTTTTCAAAATTAAATAAATAATATTTGATTGACATTTAATTTAAAATATTTATATATATTAAAAAAAACCTACGAAAAGCTATCGCATTGAAACGATCTTTTGTGATTAGTAATGCGGTTTGTGGGTGAACAGTAATCTACAACGTGAGCTGTTTGGTGTTTACTTGCTCGATGCTGCTTGTACGGGGATCAAACTGTGTACCATGCATTATTTTCTATATTCTTCTAGCTTTATCTGTTAATTTAGAGCTTTCCAAATGTATACTGTACGTGTACTAAAACCCACTCTTTTTCAATTTGCAAGCAATCAAATATCTGTGCAAATTAAGATTAGTTGTCCGGTAAAATATTCTTTACTTGGCATTTGGAGTTCTTGCCAGAATTTAGCTTTAGGTTCTTAATTGTTTCTCAAAAAAAAAAAAAAAAAAAAAATGCTTTAGGCTCTTAATTAGCAGATGTCTACTGCTGTTCTTTACTTAGCAGTTGAGGTTTGGAAGCATTTGTTCAACTAAATCGTAATTTTTATGTTTGCTTTTTTGAATTTTTGTTCTAATGTAAATTGGATTGGTTCCAGGTGATTAGTTGAGTATATCAATTTGTTTATATATTCTAACAAAGTTCAAGAACACTACCTCTGTTATCAATAACAAACTCACATCAAGATTTTTAATTTCTTTCTATTATATTATAAAAATATTACCATGCTAAAATCTCTCCAACATAATTCAAAAAATTATATAAACACACATATGTAAATGCTACAAACTACAAATTATACACCTCCAAAAAAAAAAAATATGTGCATTTGAAATTGATATATTTCCAACTGAGATAAAAACCATCACTAACAAATTCAATTCAAAAATAAAACAAATATTTTTAATTTGAGTTGTAATTTTGTATATTTTTCCTCAACTTTTAAGAAGGCCAAAAAAAATTGAATGATGCTAAAAATACTATAAATTTTATTATATAAGTCTTACAATTTATTGTGTCACCAATTATAAGAAATAATTTAAATACAAGTTTATTATTTTGTTAAAGTGATATTATTCACATTCATTTTCACATTAGTTTGTATGTTTTTTGTAATAACTTTTTCATTAAAAAAAGGTATGTATTAATAGAAATCCAAATAAATCACCATTAATTGAATGAAAAATTAAAAAGAAATACTATCCTTGTTATAAATAATTATTATATGAATTTTAATGTTATATACATTTAAGACCAAAATTATGAGGCCTTTTATTCATTTTTGGGCAATTTAGGCCGGAAAAAAAAATGTTATTCAATCTATTTGATGATTCATTGGGCTAGAAAACCCAATACCATGTGGTGTATTTCTTTGATCCCATTGGGCTTGGGTTTCCAATGGCTTCTCCCATTTGTAGGTATGGGCTTCAAGGCCTAGTTCTTCAAGGCCCTAGAAAAGGAGTACCGAACAACAAAGAAGGCATGAAAATTTTGGGCAAATTTCAATGTGAATCAATGATAAAATGCATTTTTTGTAGTTGCACACTATAAATCAAACACCCCAAATTCTCTCTGAAATTTTATTTATTATTATATAATGATGAATCAGAGATAAATTCAACAGTTTTCTACATCCCTGGAGTACAGGTGGGTGCATATATATCAACAGCAGCGCCACAGAAACCAAGCAGGGAATGCTTATTATTCAGTACATAAGCTGCATATATATATATATATATATATATATATATATATATATATATATTCATTTACCAACAATCAGCCTTGTGCGGATACGGGTCTCAACCCACGACTCTCTCAAGCCAAGATGGGCCATCAATAACCAAACAAAAGTAAGAAGCTCACCACCTTTACTTTGTTGTTGGACATGGCCATTTCCTCTGCTACGACTTGCAGCATTTGACAACAATTCCACCCACACTTTGCTCATTACCTTCCATTTCCGTTCGCCCAATAAATTAAGCTCTTTTGCCAACCTGGTTGCATCAAACAGTGCAGACTTAGATAGATTTCCCTTCACAACAGCAGGTTTACGACTTGTGTCTACATCAAGAACTCTTTGATAGTCCATTCCTAATCGTCCCTGTCTGCGTTGTTGTTGACTATAGAATCTTTGTGCTTCGGCCAAGGTATCCCTGAACCTTTGTTTCGCAATGCCGGACACTTCCGACATCAAACTTGGTTGCTGATATAAAAGATATATCATGTAATTTGAGAGCCACCGACTAAACATGCATAACATGCGTTCCTCCTCATCATCAGAAGGGCTGCCTATACTTGGAAGATTTTCGGTGCACAGCTCAGTAGCAATGTGCCACAATAGAAGGCTTTCATCATAAGCAACATCCTTGACGGAAGGCATTAATCGACTTAACTCACTGTCATCAACGTTAAAGAAGACACCATTCTCGAGAATCCAATCTCCTCTAGCTGAGCTTATTCTCTTGGCTTCTTCCGGATCATCCGCAGAGTAAGATTTCTCTGACAGCTCGAGGAAGATAAATTCCCATAGGTTCTTAGGTAATGGCAGAGGGACCACGCTTCTCTTCAGAAAAAAGTCATTTTTCTTCTGTTCTATAAAATCCTTAATGTGCATAGATTTAAGCATGTTTGTCATCATAATTCTGAAAATACTTTCTGAACCACTTTCTTTGCAACAATATTCTATGAAGTTGAATTGTGAGAGAGTTTCAGACCACCTTTTAAACATTATTGGTGTACACGCCTCCAACCATTTCTCTGATTCCTTCAATTTTGGCTTCCACTTTTTAAATATTTTTGCTGTACATGCAACCCACCGGTGATTTTTTTGTTTGGTTGCCTTCCATCTTGGCCTCTTCAGAAGAAGTAATTTATAGAAGATTTTGGATTGGATCTTGGCAAGAGGAAAATACTTTGCATACTTACTAAGAGAAGAAACAGTACTCCAGTCAGAAAACATCCATAGGAGGTGGGTAATCACATCCAAGCCTAAGACACCAAAGAACAGGATGTAGGTCAGTTTCAGATCGAACCTCTTGAAACCATACTTTGTCTTTTTTATGGAAAAGTGCCAAGGCAGAGACAACAAAACCAAATGACATATACCGAACCATTTTTCCTAATTTGGAATTCGCCACCACCACCTTGGTATGGAGAAGATCATAAAATATGTTGAGCTCGATCTCTAATATTCTCAATGCATCCTCTGCTGTTCTTTTAGAGAAGAATTCTCGACTCTCCTTATGCTCACGGGAGCTGAACATGAGATTGACAATCAATCCCTTGCATATATTTGCAAAGCGATGTGCATACTGCACCAGTTCACTGTCACTCAACTTGAATCTATCATATTTGATGACCCGGGATTCTATGTCTTCGAAAATTACAAATTGTACAGGAACATTGCTCTCTCCATAGTGCTTGTATTCTCTCATTAATTTCACATAGTTGGGCCCTGGGTTTGGTTCTTTAAGTACGGATATTCCAAAGCTATCCGAACTTGCAAGATACAACGCAACGATCCTCTCAGCATACTTGATGGTTCCAGCAAGCAGCAAGAGAAGTGTTGGGATCCATAGTCTGTTTTGATGAATTGATTGAATAAACACAAAACCAGTGGTGCAGAGTTGGAGAAAGAGCCAAATCAAGTGCCTGTGCCACAACTCATTATCCTGCACAGCGAAAGACGTTATTCTGTCTTGCCCACCGACCATTAATAAAAGGAAAGGTACCCACAACACCAGAAGAAGACCAGTATCAGCTTCAGCCCCTTTGGCATCATTCCCTTTGTCTTGAGCAGAAGCATATTTCTCTTCAGTGTCAAAGACTAATCCAACAGCAAAGCTAGCAGCCCAGTCAGCCATAAGGTAAGCTGACCAGATTATGAAAGTAACACATTTCTTTGCCGTTTTCTTTCTCATGGATGCAGTAAAAAGCAGAAAAAACTGAAGAAAGAGGCTAAAGAGAACAAAGGTCCTGATATTCCATTTCTCCCACAACTTCTTGATGAGTCTATAGAAAACAGTTATTTTTTTCTCGTGGCGGTGGTGTTTTTCCTGTAAATAAATCTTTGTTATTTCCATCCACAAATCTAACTTATTAAAAATTAAATTTTTTATTATAAATGATTGTGTCACAAACTAATTTTTACATTTTTTTTAATAAAAAAATTTGTAAAATAATTTGTGACTTTAGCGATTTTCATTAAGAGCATTAGAGCATCAGCAGCGGGCCTCCTATATGCCAAATGCAAGGCACAATTGGCATTCAAGCCCAAATACTGATCAGCAATGGGAAGGCCATATGCTAAAAGGCTAAATATTTTTGAGATATAGCTACAGTACCATCTCAAATGTAAGATGGTACTGTAGTTGAATGTTATAAAAAAAAAAAAAATTTTAATACTTGAGGCGTTTTTAACCTGGGAATTTCTCTCTCCACTCTCATTTTTTCTGTTCTTTTCTCTCTCTTCCTTCTCTCTCTTCCTTCTCTCTTTCTCATCTGCTCTCTTCAGACTTAAGACTCTCTCCGATCCTCCTCTCTCTCCAATAAGTTAGATGCTTCATGGGCATCGGCGTGGAGATCGGATTCGTGGAGATCGGCGTGAGGTGAGATCAGATTCGTGTAGATCGGCATGGAGATCGAACTCGTGGGCATTGGAGGTGAGATCAGATTCGTGGGGTTTGGGTTGTCGCTTTTATGATTTGTGAGGTGAGATCGGATTGTCAGTTTTGTGATTTGTGGCTTGTTGGGTTTTGGTATGGTGGGTGGGTCTCAGGTGGTGTGGCCGTGGGTTTCATGGGTTTCAGATGGGTGTGGCCGTGGGTTTTAAGTGGGTCTCAGGTGAGGTTTCGTGGGTTGTAGATGGGTGTGGCCGTGGGTCTCAGGTGCATTTGGAATGGGTCACAAAGGGTGCACGGTGGTTGAGATTTTGTGGGTTTTTTTGCCACTGGTGGTGGTGGCTGGCAGTGGCTAGTTGCAGGTTGCTGGGTTTGGTACTCTTTGCCAGGTTTGGTTGCAGGTTGCTGGGGATGTGGTTTTTTTTTGGTTTTTGGTTGGTGGTTCTGATTTGCAGAATGTGGTTTTTGGTGATTTTGGCAGGACGTTGGAAATAAATAATAAAGAATATTTTAATAAAATGGTAAAAATAATAGAGTTTTGGGTTGTTGGGATATTGTAAAATGGTATGGTATAATTGATAAAGTAGGTTTTTAGGATGGTAAAATAAGATGAGATAGGAAAACCGGATGCGGATGCTCTTAGCATCAGGAAATGCTACTCTATTCTATTTTACCATCCCAAAAAATTACTTTATCAATTATACCATCCCATTATACAATACTTTCAGCATCCCAATCTTTTATTTTCCTATTCTACTCATTAAAATAATATATCTACACAATAAAATAATATTTCTCTCAATCACCATAATTTATTCTTTCTTTCTCCCAATCACCATTACAATAAAATATTAGTTTTTTTTTTATAGAATCGATACTTAGCAATAGCAATTCCTGATGCAATACATTTTGGGGCTTGAAATGCCAAATATCCCTTACATTTGGCATTAGCATTCCTCAATGCTAATGCTCTAAGAAGAGTATGCTAGGACTACCCAAAAAAAAAAAAAAAAAATTATAACTCTTTAAAGAAAAAATTGAAATGACCTTAAAAAAATGTAAATAAATTGAAATTATATTAAGGGAAATTTTAGGGATGCCATAAAGGCATAGGTTTAGGAAAAAAATTTAGAAACTCTTTTCATGGGAAAATTAAAAAAAAAAAAAAAACTAATTTTTTTTGTAGTTGGCTTTTAATATTTTCTTTGAAAATTGTACCAAAATTTTCTAAAATTGTCCATTAATAAATGTCTTAATGATATTCGTTAATTGGACCCTTATATTAATAATTAGTAAGTCACTTGTCACTTTATGATAACTAGCTTGTAACTTCATGCATATGCATGGATACATTTAAAGATATACAACAAGATGCATAATATAATTCATATATATATATAATTTAAATACCATTAATAGTCATTTTTATATTTTTTTAACTCTTTAAAATTTTTTGTAAGGATATTATTAGGTATAAAATGTAAATTGTCCATGTTTATTTATTTATTTATTATTGTGAAGCATTTTTTTTTACGATTAATTTATTCTAGACTCTTTGATTTTTATACTTAATAACTCATTTGGATAAATATTTATGATGTGATTCCACATTTGATTCTAAAATTAAGAAATAAAACTCTTTAAGAATAAATAATTTAGAACACATGGTACAAAATTGAAACTCTAATTTGAAATTCTAATTTGAGTTTCTCTCGGTTTCACCTATTATTATAGATATAAATTTTACATAAATTAAATTAATTATCTTAACATTAATTAAAAAAAATACAACACACATATTGAGATAATTGGCACAAAGTGATTCCAAAAAAAAAAAAAGAGATAATTGGCACAAAGTCTATCAAAAAAATAAAAATAAAAATAATTGGCACAAACACGGTGTAGTCAGTAGCGTCCATATTGTATACAATTTTTTCATAATCCGTATGAGCATATAACTAGTCTTGTTTTAATGATATTTATCTAATGTCTGTCTTTACTTTTTTTATTTCTTGAATTTGTGTAATACTTATGTTAATTTTATTTTTCATCCCTATTTTTATTTCAAGCGATACTATTGGTATTGTCAAGAATGATTAAAACATATATAATTTTTCAAGTTTATATTGTGCAATGTTATTTTGAAAATAAAATTTTAATCCTCTATAATTATAGAAGTAAGTCAAAATATAAAAATCTCATATTCTTATAAACTTTATCAAAACAAACGTGAGCATTAATACATTCAATATGAAATGATTCTACCTAATATATTGTTAGGTCCCACTATTGGATTAAATGTTTTTCATATATTTAACTATTATGCTTACCAAATAATAAGGTGATTGGGCATTAAAAAGTAAAAACTCTCTTATATATAAGTGCTAAAAATCACAGTTTTTACCATTCTTAAATATGATAAACAAATAAGCTTATTTTTCTCAAAAAAAGAAAAAAAGAAAAAAAAAACACAAATAAGCTTATAGATTTGTTTCTAAAAATAAATAAAAAAAAGCTTTCAGATTTTTTTTTTTTTTATAGAAGAAGAAGAAGAAGAAGAAGCTTATAGATTTAATAGTAAATAAACTTACAATGTGAAATGATTCTACTGAATAATCAATAAGTTGTACACTTTCATAATATTAATATGGAAACATAATAAATTATATTCTAGTTGAATCTTTTTATAATATATTTTTTATATATATAAGATAGAAATTCTACGTTATTATAATATAAGTGTGTATTTGTGTGAAACTCCTTCTTGGAGACTTGAATCCCGGCTCTTACTCCTCCCACACCTCACAAACACTTATACTTGTAAAGTGACCATCGCGCTAAGAGTACTAAACTGTTGAGGTGGGTGGTGGTGATTTGGGATGGTGGTAGCCTGGTTTGGATTTAGTGGTGGTAAGCCTATAGCATGTGATGATGTTTGGTTACCAAAAAATTGCAAGACAGTACAGAAAAAGAAAATTGAGAAAAGGAAAGTGAAAACCTATTTGTTTACCGAGAAATGTTAAGAAAATTAAAAGAAAATGATAAAATTAAATGTTGATATGACTTTTTTTGACGTGTAAAAGTGCTGATTGTAAGTTGAAAATAGGCGTAAATGCACTTTTGGTCAGTATATTTTGACCCTATTTTTATTTTGGTCCCTACTTTTTTATTTTATCGTTTTTAGTTCCTAAATAAAAAAAAGGTTTCATTTTAGTCCCTGCCGTTACTCACTTAATGGAAATATCCCATGTGGTAGACGAAGTGCACTATTAGTACACTAAATGCTGACATGGCGAATAAAATAAGAATAAAAATGTCACATCAGCATCTAATTAAAAAAAAAATCATTTATCAATTTTAACAAAATAAAAAATAAAACTACAGAATTAAAATTCAAAAAATACATAAATTTAGATCCGGGTTCATCTTCAACAAGAACATAGACCTAGATTCAAATTTAAGAACACACGCCCAAATTTTTAATATTATTATGAACCCAGATCTAAATTATGAATTTTTTGAATTTTAATTCTGTTGTTGTTGTTGTTTTTTTTTTTTTGTTAAAATTGATAAATTAATTTTTTTAAAATTAGATGTTGATGTGACATTTTTAATATTATTTTATTCACTACATCAATATCTAGTATGCCAACAATGTACTTCATTTGCCACATAGGATATTTCTGTTAAGTAAATAACAATAGAGACTAAAATGGAACTTTTGTTTTTTCATTTAGTGACTAAAAGCGTTAAAATAGAAAAGTAGGGATCAAAATAGAAATAAGGTCAAAATGTAGAGATTAAAAGTGCATTTATGCCTTAAAAATAACATAGAACAAATTAAATGCTATTAAAATATAATGATTAAATTGATTGTAACTCTAAAATGTAAGGCCAAAATAGTATTTTTGCATTTTTAAATTTGTATTCATGAATTTAAATTGATTATAAGTTAGTATATACCAAATTGATTGCTATCAAAATATAGAGACTAAATTATCTGTAACCTCTCTCAAAATGTAAAAACTAAAATAATATTTTTGCTTTTTAAATTTACATATAAAAACACTTGACAGTGTCATTGGAAGGAAATTTTAATTTTTTATTGGGATTCGGCTTTAATATGCCATAATATTATGTAGAGATAGAAGAAATTTGATTATTGTCAAATTTGGTGTGTTTTATTTATTTTTTTATGAATCAAACTTGGTGGGTACTTCTTCTCAAAAATTTAAACAAAGAAAAAAAAAAAACTTGGTGGGTACGAGTAACCCATTAAAACATTTTACATAAAAAAAAATCCACAAAATAGTGATTTAATAAAAAGTAATAAGGTGGTGTAACTTTTATTATGGCTTATTAAATATAACTTGAACCTAATTGATTTGAAAATAATATATTTCACAAAAATAGATTGTTAACTCAAGTGCTAATATTTGCCAATTAGTTTTAACTTGAGTGGCATTACTATGTAAAGAGCCTTATAGCTTAGTAGCATATTTAGTCTGCCCTCTTTTATTAAGAGAACAATGATTCAAATCTCCTTCTCTCTCATGTTTGTAATTATTGAATTATTAACCAAAAAAAAAAAAAAAACATCTCTTTTTCTTGTAAGAAAAAAGTGGAGGGTGACACCTTTTAAAGAAAAGGCTAGAGGGTGACACCATGAGTTTAAAAGTCACTAGTTGTATGTAATTATTATTAAAAAAAAAAAAAAATCCAAGTGCAAGTTAACAGCTAAATAGACCCATAAGTAATTCATTTAACATCTATATCATAATATTGTGGAAGCAGCAACTAATATTTGCAAGAACCCGATTTACCCTTTGAAACATCTCTAGGAAGATTCCAAGTTAGCTTTACTTTTTGAGAGGTGTAACTTTTATCAAGATTCAATAATAAATGTAATCTGAACATAATCAATTTGAAAATAATATATTTCAATTAGTTTTAGCTGAAGTATCATCTCCTTGTCAACTGCCTTGTAGTTTAGTGGCATATATAGTTTGCTCAGAACTAAGGTTTGAATTCCCCTTCTCTCATTATTGTAACTATTAAATTATAAAACAATAAAATGTAACATCTCATCTCCTTGTAAGAACAAGGTGGAGAGTAACACCTTTCAAAACCAAAAAAAAGGAAAAAAGCTAGAGTGTGATACCATGAGTTTAAAACTCACTAGTTGTACGTAATTATCAATTAAAAAATTCTAAATACAAGTTAACTACTAAATAGGCCAAAAGTAATGCATTCAACATCTATATCACAATATTGTTGAAAGAATAATTAATACTTACAAGAATAACAATCAAATTCATCCTTCGAAACATCTCTAGGAACTTTCCAAGTGAGCTTTAGTTTCTAAGTTAACCTTGGAGCTCATTTATGACATCCTCTATATATAAGGCTACTAAAGGATGTCATGTTTCTTGATAAGAAATGTTCCACGTGATTTCATCATATATATTATAAATATGCATTGTGAAAAAATATCTTTTTATTTTTCTCTAAAAAAAAAAAAGGAGATCTCCGGTGTGATTTTATCAACCTCACGCCATGTGACAGCAATGGGTAATACCACGTGTACTACACGGGTCATACTAGGGCTATCGTTCAAACCATTTCTCTTTGGGTGTTGGAACAATAACTCCTCCCATCAAGCCACACTCCTTATGGTGTGAAAAATATCTTCTCAAACATTAAAAAAGAAAAAGAAAAAGAAAAAAGAAACAGACAAAAAATTGGGCAAGGTATTTATGTTTGACCACTTTGAGTGATATATATACTTCCTTTTTGTCTTTTCTCTAATATTTTATTTATTCATTTATTTTCATGTCTAGACTTAATGATATCGTATCTTTCCCTTGAACATGTCTATGATATCCTAAAGTACATAAATGAATTGGATAAATGAGTGATGGAAAAGTGGACCCAGTCTTACATTAAGTGTTTATATACTAAGTGATTATATATGTGATTATAAGAACCCCAATTGTGGCTTGACTAGTCTTTGTGGGTTATAGCATATATGTGGCTAGCACTTGCCTGTGTCATGACAAATAGTACAAAGAAAACCTAGTAACGCATTGTGGCTCAAGGAAACTATAGTGCAAGGACCTAATAAGAACGTAAGGAATTTAAGTGGGGAGATTGTGATATTCCTAAACAATGCAGATGGACTGGATAAGTGTGAGTTATGTAATCGTGTTTTAAGTCTTAGATTAGATGTTTATTAGGTCAAATTGGGATCTAAAAGTTGCACATAGCCCTGATTGTAACTTGATTAGTCATTTTGAGTTATGCACAAATGTGAATAGCATTTTCTAGTGCCTTGCTAGCATTTACTTTACAGATTTTTTTACCCATCTCTCTAGGTTATACTTATACACATAATAAATTTTGCTTTTAGGGTCCATTTGATACAACTATTTAAAAATTATCACTTAAAAAAAATTTGTTGTTTTAATATCATTGAATTAAAAAGACAATTGAAAAATCGGTTGAGCACCTAGTAATATTGGTTTTTTAACTGCAAGATTCACACAAAGCCTTATACTTGCATTTAAATGTTATTAAGAATTTTTTTGCTATCATCTTTTGCTTTTTTAATGAACTTCAAGACTTTGATAAAATAGAGAGGAAATTACAAGGAAAAAAAAATCTTTTAACTTTTTAGTGTATTTGCTTATGCTCTCTCTCTCTCTCTCTCTCTCTCTCTCTCTCATATGTGATCCTTTCCTTTTCCTTTTTCCTTTGCTTTATTGATCTTGTTACTTTAACCTTTAAGTTATTGACAAAATTTCTTAGCATATGATTTTATAGAAATTCTTTTTCATAATTTGATAGTTATAACAAGGGTTTGAGAGATTTGAACCCTGGACGTGTTCGTTAGAAACACCTAGAAGTACAAGTTGAGGTAAAGACTCTTTGATGAATTTATAGAATTTTATATAAAGTGGAATTTTTAAATTTTGGTTTTAGAGTTTAATATCTAACATCTAGCTAGGATCTAACTTTTATTATATAAAATTAAATATAATATTTTATGATTTTTTTTTTTTGGGTAAACATATTTTATGAATTCAAAATTTAGATTTAAAATCAATAAACTTATAAGAGTTTTATGAGATAACTTTTTTTTTTTTTTTTTTTTTCACATTTTCTTTCCCAATGTTTGAACTGTCTTATGTCATTGGAGTAACACCATTTCCACATTCGTGCACCCCTGATATAACAAGTCGTGAACAATTGTGCATTGCTTCTAAGACTTATGGGACATACAATAATTCTTTTTTTTTTTTTTTTTGATAATGTGAGTTCTCTAGAGAACAATAATCAATTAATCCACACTACTGGTATTGCTCGCAACAGCTTTTATTGCATTGGTTTCGAACTTTGCCACACTCCATTCTCGTCGAAAAGGCATAGTGATCCTAGGCATCTGACTCTCTCCAAGTAAACCAATTCTAAAAATAATTCTTTCAGTTCTTTCCAATTCGTCTTCATTTCACTCAAGTACTTCAAACGTAAAATCTGCACCTACCAATTTGCCAAATTTGCCCTTATCCAGAGTTGTGAGGTTTCCTCCTCTTATGTAGAGTTTTTTTTAGCTCTGGTTGAATTTGGAGAGAGAGAGAGAGAGTTGAAACTAGATGGATGATGTAACTCAACAGGAGTGTAGCAACAATAAATACAACACTCCATTTTTTAGATATATATAAAATATAGATGATCTTATCATAATTTATGGTAATGTGAAATATTTGGTAATTTTAGATTAGTGTAATCTTGTGTCCAAATAAATGGACCGAACATTGTAATGCAAACATTACCTTAATAATGTCATAAATATTACTACCAACTAAAAGCCCCCTTCCTAAAAATAAAAATAAAACTAAACTCAATTTATGCTTGCTTTCTATTCTAGGTTCTTCTTGCTTTATGTTTTAATTTATTGCTTTCCCTACTGAGCCCCACCCTTTCTCAATTTGCAAGCAATCAAATTATCTGTGCACAGGTATTAGATGTCTGGGAAAATATTCTTTACTTGGCATTTGGAGTTGTTGCCTTGCTTTGGCCTTTAGATTCTTGATTAAGTACAAAATGGTGAGCTATTATATGCATT
Source organism: Quercus aquifolioides (assembly GCA_019022515.1). Taxonomy (NCBI): domain Eukaryota; kingdom Viridiplantae; phylum Streptophyta; class Magnoliopsida; order Fagales; family Fagaceae; genus Quercus; species Quercus aquifolioides. The sequence goes on along the minus strand of CM032330.1, from coordinate 15,152,200 downwards.
TACTTTTCTTCAATATGCAAGACAAAGTCTCTTTGCGTGTGGCTGAGCTATCTGTTGGTCACTGGAATTAATTCGGAGTTCTTTTCTTCGCTTTTTCTTCTTCGTAGATTGCTTTATCTCTTTTATGCGGAGGACAGATGTCTACTGCTATTCTTTACTTAGCAGTTGAGGTTTGGGATCGTTTGTTCAACCATATCGTAACTTGTATGTTTGCTTTTGAAATAGTTCTTTATGTAAATTTAGCTGATTAATTAGTAGAGAGTATATCAGCTTGTTTATTCTCTAGCATAGTTAAAGAATGTAGGATATTAATTTGTATGTCCAAGTAGGTTTTTCATTCCATTTTAGTAATGAAAAACAGATGTTTTATCTCAATTTTCATATGGAAAGTGTCACTATTTTTATAGATGAGATATAGTGAAATAACAATTAGAGAATTGGCCTTACTAGAGTGATACGAAAATTCACTAGAGGGGTAAGAAAATTTTTATACCACAGGAGAAAGAGGATCAATTTCGCCCCCATAGGAGAGAATTTTTTCAGTTTTTTTTTTCTTCTTCTTCATTTTGTGTTTTAATAACTAAAACCGTGGACTCTCCAAAAAAAAAACTAAAACCGTGAGTTTTAACACATATTTTCATTATAGTATGCATACATAACAATCACTACCCACTATCCAAATTGTCAAAAAGGAGTAGCTAGTCTTGGATCGTACGAGTGTGTGGCTGTGTTTGCTAATTCATTTGGCTATAGAGCCCAATACCGTGTAGCATGGTTATTTGGTTCTATTGGAGTTGGGGACCTAATGGCGTGTCCCATTTGGAGGGTTGGAGTTAAGAGGCGGAATTCCTCTCTTCCTTTTGCTACATTGAAGACATGATTTTTATTTTTATTTTTTATGCTAGGTCGCATCACAATACTAGCTATTTCGATGAGTGACAAATGCATAAATGTCATCCCATGAACAAATAAATCTCTAATTGAGGTGAATGAAAATTTTGACATTAAAAGAAAGGCCTATGGTTGAGGACCTAATGGCGTATCCCATTTGGAGGGTTGGAGTTAAGAGGCTGAATTCCTCTCTTCCTTTTGCTACATTGAAGACATGATTTTTATTTTTATTTTTTATGCTAGGTCGCATCACAATACTAGCTATTTCGATGAGTGACAAATGCATAAATATCATCACATAAACAAATAAATCTCTAATTGAGGTGAATGAAAATTTTGACATTAAAAGAAAGGCCTACCGGCATGTGTTACATATGTGCGATGAGGTTAATCATACGTAGTTATAGTTTGGATCACAACAATCTACATGTATTGTAACTTGAAACTTCTATAAAAATACACATTGATACATTAAAAGAGCTATAAAAATGAAGAGTTTTGAATATGTTGCAAACTAAGCTATCTAAGTTCATACAACATTCTTTGCTCTTGATATTTATAGCACTCTTATGACCTTGATGGTTTCTTCTAAAAATCAAAGTTTACAACTGCTACCACTCTTCTTAATCTATCATTTCAACCTGTAAAGAAATCAAAAAGTGGGTAACTGGGGACACTTATTGGTTATTGATTAATAATAATAATAAATCCCAAAACAATTTAACCAAACTATTTCAATTTTTCTATTTTTTTTTTTCATGGTTCTCAGTTCATAGCATAAAAACAAAAAATAAAAATAAAAAGTGAATATGAAATTATGAAGAAAAAAAAAAATGGTAAAGCAAAGAGATGAGCAATTGAACAAAAGTAAAATGATAGGTTAAAAAATGAAATGTAAAAAGTGGAAAAAAAATGACCATACCTTTATCCAACGAGTGTTTGAATCAATTTTGCTTGGGATTTTTTTCCTTACTTCTTCAAATGATATATCCAATACAAAATAAATTTTTATTCTAGAACCCGAAGCTATGAAAAAAAAATGATAAATGAAGTAGACAAACAATAATTCAAAATTAAATGATAGATTGAAAAAAAAAAAAAAAATCATACCTTAATCGAACATGAAGGTATACTAATCTTAACTACATCATATACTATTCCAAAATTAGAGCAGCTAGGCGCGTAAAAAGAATAAATAAAGTCTAATAAGCTCATTAGTTTTTAAAGTAAAAAATCAAATACTTAAGCCCTTTCGAAAAGTAAACATGAATGAAAATTTGCACCGCTAAGTGACAGCTAATTAAGTAAGAAATCATTTTCAATCTAAACCTTGTTTTAATCAATATTCAAGTATGCTTAAAAGAAAAAAGAAAAAAAGAAAAAAAAAGAAAGAAAAACCAACCTAGCATCAAGATCATACGCATAAAATGAAGGAATTGAAGATATAGTGCAATGAAGATGGAGAAAACTGCTTGGTGGGTGTGGTAGTTTTCTTATTTTAGAATGATAATATCTAATCGTGGTGATAATAATTTTAAATGGGAAGGGTTTTGAAAATTGTGGAGTTTTTTTTATTTTTTTTTAGTTTTAATTGTGGTTTTTTACTTTTGAATTTGGCAAGAGAAGAAAAAATGGTGGAGGGATGAAAAATATATATATATATATTTTAAAGATATATAATCTTAAAATAGATAATCTGATGTGTGCATATTTTAAAAGTGACAGTGTAAAAAAAAAAAAAAAAAAAAAAAAAAAAAAAAGAAGAAAAGAAAGAAGAGAGAGAGAGTTATTCTTAGACAAAAATATATGTATGAAATTATGAATCTTTGCTCTGAGCATATGCAGCTATTAGTTACATCTCAAGAAGCAATTATATATATGTCTAGAGAAAGAACCCAAAGATCTTCCAATTTTACAAGAAGTTATCAAAAATCAAAAATGTAATCCCTCTCAGTAGGCTTGTTTAGTTTTTGCGCGAATGCCAAATCTGGAGACATCAATTATGCAAAGCCAGTTTTTAACCAAATTGAGGTGCCTAGTTTATACATTTGGAACTCTGTGAATAAAGGTTACTCTAACAGTAACAACCCAGATTAGGCTTTGTGTATGTACAGAGAAATGCAGCAAAAGGGTTACTCCCCAGACCATTTTACATTCCCTTTAGTCCTCAAAGCAAGTTCAGTAATAATTTATCCAAATTATGGAAAAGAAATTCTCAATGGCATTGTAAAAACTGGGTATGAATTGGATGTGTATGCTTCTACTAGTTTATATACGTGTCTTGCGCAGATATGGAAGCAGGGTTGAAAGTATTTGAGTTTATTCCAAAGTGGAATGTGTTGGCTTGCACTAGTCTAATTGCTGTGAATGTTAATAAGGGTTGGCCTAGAAAGTCCATAGAAGTGCATAAGGACATGGAGTTTTGGAATAACCTAATGAGATTACCTTAGTGAATACATTAGTTGTATGTGCTCTAAGTAGAGATAAAGATGCTGGAAACTGGGTTCATAGTTGTGTTTGCCAACTTGGATGTGATCCCTATGAGTCAAATTTGAATTTCAATGTGATACTTGCAACTGCCATTATGGATATGTATGCAAAATGTGGCAACTTGAGATGTGCAAGGGACCTGTTCAACAATATGCCTCAAAGAAATTTGGTCACTTGGAATTCCATGATTGGTGCTTACAATCAGTACGGTTGTGCTGTGGAGGCATTAGATCTATTTTTTGATATGCTGGTTGTTGGATTTGTACTGGACAAAGCTACCTTTTTGAGTGTGATTGGTGCCTGTGCTCATTTAGGGGCTCCAGCATTGGGACAAAGTATTCATGCTTACATATTAAAAACAAATAATGGTGCAGATACTTTTATTGGGACAGCGCTAGTGGACATGTATTCCAAAATTGGAAATGCAATAAGTGCTCAGGAGGTTTTCTCTAAATTGGAAAAGAAAGATGAGATGGCTTGCGCTAGTATGATCACCGGCTTAGCTATACATGGACTTGCTAAGGAGGCACTAAATACTTTCAAGAGAATGCTAATGTTATTCCTGATGAGATCACATTCACTGGGATTTTGTGTGCATGTAGCCATGTTGGGTCGGTTGAAGAGGGTCAAAGACATTTTGCCCCAAAGAGGTTTATGGCATAGAACCAACAGTTGAGCATTATGGTTGCATGGTTTATCTTTTGAGTTGAGCAGGCTACTTTGAAGGGGCAGAGAAATTAGTGAAGAAAATGTCAATGCAACCAAAATCTTGCCATATAGGGTGCTCTTTTTAATGGTTGTGAGATTCATGAAAATGTAAATCTAGCTGATCAAGTGAGAAGCCGCATAACAGAGTTGGAACCTCAAGGTAGTGGGGTCTTTGTTCTTCTTTCTAATATATATGCTAGGGCCAGGAATGGCAAGAAGTATAGTTGGCTAGAGATCTTATGGTAAATAGACGGATTGCAAAAACTGTTGGGTATAGTGCAGTTGAACTGAAATTATTGAGTTCAGACATCATTCTAGCATCAAATATTGTCTAAGCACAATTAATTCATGGAAATCATGAAGAAGACTCGTGGATCAACATTCTAAGGAGAAGATTTGTTGTCATCATTCCTGGAAAAAGTTGTGCATGCAAGTAGGGTTGTATTAAACAAATTTTAGGCATAGGCTGTAGGCGCTTGTGCGAAGTTAAAAGAGCCTAAAACTTAGTTGTCCAAGCTTTTGGAGCTTAAGAAGTCCAAGACAATAACTGTAAGCAATATATATTCTTGTTCATTTTTTGAAATTTCTACTTAAATTTTTTGTTACATTTGTTTATCACTAGAAAAATAAAAAATTAACAATATAATCTCGCAAAAACCTTAGCCTTCAAAGGTAAAGATATATTTGCATAAATCTTATTAGTTATAATGCTTCTCAAGGGATGGACATGGAGCTGATAAAGGCCAGAAGGCCTTCATCTACTTCTTTCCTTCTCCTTATTTTCTTACGAAAAAAAAGGGAAAGTACATAAGGTAGATGTATTTAGTCATTTAGCAACAATCAGCTTTGCTCTGGTACGGGACTCAGCCCAAGCCTCTCTCAAGCCCAACTGGGCCATCAATAGCCAAACAAAAGTAAGAAGCTCGCCACCTTTACTTAGTTGTTGGATGTGAGAATTTGCTCTGCTACGACTTGCAGCATATGATAACAATTCCACCCATGCTTTACTCGTTACCTTCCATTTCAGTTTTCTTTAATTTATCAAGCTGTTTTGCCAACATGCATGCATCAAAAAGTACAGACTTATATCGATCTCCCTTCACAAGAACAGGTCTTACACCTGTATGTACCTCAAGAATTTCTGTACAGGCCTGTTCCAGATATTCAATCTCATTTTGGTGAAGGAATCTATGTGTTTCGGCCAATGTATCTATGAACCTTAGTTTGGCAATGCCTGACACTTCTGACATCATTCCTGGTTGCTGATATAAAATATATAACATGTAATTTGAGAGGAGTCTACTCAACTCCATATCATCTTTGCTATTAGGCAAATCTTTATCTTTTTGGTAGCAGAGTTCAGTAGCAATATGCCATAATAGAAGGCTTTCATCATAAGCAACTTCCTTGATATAAGGCATTAATAGACTGTAATTGAATTCATCGGTGAAGTCAACATTTTCGAGAACCCAGCCACCTCTAGCTGAGCTTATTCTATTTGCTTCATCTTCATCATCTGCAGATAGAGATTTCTCTAACCTTGAAGATAAATTCCCATAGTTCATTAGTTAATGGCTGATGGAACACACGTCTCGACTGAGTACAGGCATTCATCATCTGATCTATAAAATCCTTAATGTGGAAATATTTAAGTATGCCATTTACCTTGTCACAGATGAATTTGTTGATCACATTTCTGCTTTCTGCTTCATTCATCCTTTCTAAACTTTTCAGCAAGTCATCATTTAGGAAGTTGAATTGTGAGAGAGTTTCAGACCACCTTTTATATATAATAGGTGTAGAACTCTCTTGAAGCTCTGATTGCGATGTTTCCCTCTCTGATTGCTTCCATATTGGCTTCCTGAGATTAAGTAACTTGTCCAGTCAGAGAACATCCTTAGGAGGAGAGTCACCATATCCAGGCCTAAGACACCAAGGAACATGGTGTAAGTCACTTCAATGTCGAACCTCTTAAAACCTCTCTTCTCTTCTTTGTAGAAAAGTGACAAGGTTGCCACAACTAACCCAATGGATATAAACCGAGGATATGCCACCTCAACCTGGAATATGCCACCTCAACCTTGGTATGGAGAATATCATAAAAGAAGTTGAGTTCGATCTCTAATATTCTCAATGCATCCTTTGAAGATCTTTTATTGAAGAATTCTTGACTCTCTCTATGCTCACGAGAGCTGAACATGAGATTGACAATGAGTCCCCTGTACATATTTGCAATCTTATAAGCATACTGCACTAATTCACGACTAGGCAGATCAGGAACACAAGATACATTGGCATCATTTTTGTCAGCGTGGGATTCTTTGTCTTCAACAAATACAATGTCTATAGGAATATGGCTCTCTCTAAAGTTGGAGTATAATCTCATTAATTTCTCATAGTTGGACCCAGGGTCAGGTTCTCTAAGTAGGGATATTCCAAGACTATCCAAACTTGCAAGATACAATGCAGCCGTTCGCTCAGCATACTTGATGGTTCCAGCAAGAAGCAAGAGAAGAGTTGGGATCCATAGTCTGTTTTGATGAAGTGATTGAATAAACACAAAACAAGCCGTGAAAACTTGGAGAATGAGCCAAATCAAGTGCCTAGGCCACATCTTATTATCCTCCACTGCCAAAGAAGTTATTCTGTCTTGCCCACCAAGGAGTAATGAAAGAAAAGGTGTCCACAACACCAGAAGAAGACCAGTATCATCCACAGTATCAGTATATTTCTCTTCCCTGTCAAAGATTAGATTAACTGCAAAGTTAGCAGCCCAGTCGGCAAGCAGGTAACCTGCCCAGATAGTCCTGATTACCCATTTGTTTGATGTTTTCTTTCTCAGGGTTGCAGTAAAAAGCAAAAGAATCTGAACCAAGATGCTGATGATAAAAATGCTCCTGATATTCCATTTATCCCATACTTTTCTGACGACTTTAGGGATAAGGATTATCATTTTCTCCACTTAGTTGTTTCCCTGCAAAGCAATCTCGGTTATTATCATTTCCTTGGGACAAAACTCACTTGTTTAAAAAAAAAAAAAAAAAAAAAAAAACTTTGTAATTGTTAAAGGTATAGAGAGCATACCAATGCAAAATTTGTTAGTTCATATATATAATTGCAGAAAATCTCATGCCTTCTCGTTTTTAGAGGATCTAGAATGAGTCTTAATGAGTCACATTTCTTGACATCATTTAATAGTAACAACCAAGAAAGCACCGACGTGGCAAAATGGGTGCCGCACCGGTGTCCGACGCGGGGTGCGGTGGGCGACACTGCTGCCCACGCGTCGGTGCCGCGTCCAACTTTTTTTTTTTTCGTTTCCCGATTCGCACTAATTCGCGCCGACTCAGTTCGTATCAGCCAAAACAGCCGAAACATAACGATTCAAGTCATACCGGCGCCGAACTGGATGATGCAGGCCGAAATTCCAAAAAATAAAAATAAAAAAAAGGTGCAAAACGCACCGTTTGAACTTAAGCTTTAAATAACAAAACTCTGCTCTCTGATTTATTCTTATCTCACTTTGCGCTCTGTCTCCCCTCTCGGCTTGTCTCTGCTCTCCGCCTCCTCTCTCTCACAGACTCACTCAATCACTCCCTAAGACACAATCTCACAGTCTCACAGCCTCTGCCACTCACTGTCTCCATCTCTGGTCTATTCTTTGCATCTCTCGATCTTAAATCTCCACCATCACTCGGACCGTGTCAACTCTCAAGCTCACCGACCCACTCTCAACTCAGGTATCAAACTAATCAAAGCTTTCATTCTCAGTTTTTCCCCTCCATTATACTCTCACATGCTCTATTACTCATTGTGAATTGTGATCTAATTGTTTTTTAAATTTTTTATATAAGCTGTAACATTGACATGTTGTGACTTGGGTTTGATTTTTTATTTAGTTAATAGTTATTGTCTATTATTGCTCTTAAATTTGGTATACGTTTATATATTGTGAAAAAGTATGCTTAGCAATATATAAAATTTTTTAATCATTGCACCGGAACCTACTTTTTCAAAAATGGCCGGAAACGCACCCAAATCCGGCACCATTGTAAAAAGGGAAACTCTCCTAAGAGTCTTGGACCTGCATATGGCTTTCCAAGGGAAAGGCATAGGAGGTGACCCTTGTAAAGTCTCATAAAATGATCGCACAGTGAACTCCCCGTTACTCTTTACCTTCCATCTCATCCTATCACTCCCCTCCCTGGTCCTATCACATAGCTAGCTAAATCATTTTGTCAGGCTTGGGAAATCTCTTAGGAATTTTCCATATGACATCACATGCTTTATCATCAAACAATCTTGAGATTAGCCCTTCATTCCATCACTGCCCGTTTGTTCCAAAAAGATTTGATGCCACCATGGTTATTCTAGGAACATCACCATTTGTAGGTTTTGGCTTAAAATTCTCAATCCATGGGATCCATGGATCCTCCCATACATTGGTGCTTAAAACATCATCTACCATATAACAAGCCCCGCTATTAATAATATCTCTTGTGCTTTCTATCTCCTTCCATATCCGCAAGGCCCTTCTTTGTTTGCCTCCCTTTGGCCAATCTGAGTTATGGGAGTATTTACCCAGTAGCACCTTAACATAAAGGCTATCTTTGTTCAAAGCCACCATCCAACCTAGCTTTGCAAGCATCGCCACGTTAAAATGTTTGATTCTCTATGCCAAATTTTAATTATTCTTACAACTTACAAAACGTAATATCCTTTTATTGGTAAAGTATTTTGTCAAACCTGGTATTGGGTTATGTGTACTTCTAACTGTCATGCTCATCAAATATCAAGATGACAAAAAATAAAAAAAAAATTGTTTCTTTTGTAAATTCTTCATAGATTTAGTGTTTTAAGGGGTCTTTGTGACGTATATTAGAACTGGGTGGTTTGGGGATCAGGAAGTTAGTGCACTTTAATAAAGTCCTGTTAGGGAAATGGTTATGGAGGTTTGGACGAGAAGGCACTCACCTTTGGAGGAGGGTTATTGCAACTAAATATGGAGAGGGTCAAGGGGGGTGGACTAGTAAAGCATGTAGAAGGGCCCACGGATGTGGTCTATGGCGTGGTATTCATGATGGTTGGGAGAGTTTCTCCAAACATGTGGCCTTAGTGGTGGGTGATGGCACTCGTATTCTTTTTTGGCATGATAAGTGGGTTGGAGAGAACACACTTAAAATGCTCTATCCTCAGTTGTATGTGTGTTCTAATGACAAGGATGCTTGCATTTTTGATGTATTATGCTACCGGGAGGGTGGAAATGATAGAATTTGGAATGTGAGATTTTACAGGGATTTTCATGAAAGGGAGTTAGAGGCTGCCTTCTCTTTCCTTGAGTTCATTCAATCTCGGATCCCTAGGGGTGATGGGAGTGACACTTCTCATTGGTGTCTCAATGGGAATGGCAAGTTTGATACTCGATCCTATTACAATAACATTCGGGTTGCATCTGCCTCCAGTTTTCCATGGAAGGGCATTTGGAAAGTTAAGATTCCTAAGAGGGTGACATTTTTTGTGTGGACAGCGGTTCATGGGCAGATCCTTACATTAGATAATCTTATGCTTAGGGGGCGCATTTTGGTGAATCGGTGTTGTATGTGTCATCGTAATGAGGAAACTGTGGATCATCTCCTCCTCCATTGTCCTGTAGCTCACTCACTGTGGGTTTACATGTATCAGATTTTTGGGATCCAATGGGTCATGCCAGGTTCTGTGGAAAGCTTGGTGTATTGTTGGAGCCATTGGTTGGGAAAATTTAATTTAGACATATGGAATATGGTTCCTAGCTGTTTGATGTGGATTGTTTGGATGGAAAGAAACCGGTGCTCTTTTGAGGATACTAAGAAATCTTTGGTTCAATTACAAGCTCTATGCCCGAAGACCTTATTTGATTGGTCTAAGTGTTGGGGCTTCTCGGATTGTTCTACTATCTTGGAATTTATTTCTTCTCTTAGTTGTGCACTTAAAGTTTTTCCTTGTTGTTTGATGTTGTTTGTTTGTTTGTTGCATTTCCTTGTTTTCACCATCATGAACAACTTGTATTTGCTTTCTTTAGTTTTAAAGTTTGTTTAATAATACTCTTATTACCTATCAAAAAAAAGGATGGGTTTATGGATTGGATATTAAATGACACCTGATTGATATGAATTTGGCGTGCATGATAAATAAGTTATTAAGTGGTGTGACTTATGTTAAAGGAATTGAGCCCAATCCTATATGTATACTGTTTCATTGAAATGCTTGGAATTATGTAAATCTTACATATAAGAACCAAGATGTAAGTAATGGGTTGGATTGGTTAAACTTATTGGATATTGTAAGTTATGTGTTGGGTAGGGTAGGAAGAATGCATTTCAGCTTGACATTTCAAAAATTCTAACAATACATTTTGGTTTCTACCCTACTCATCACAATTTTTGATGAAGTAAAAAAATGTGTTGGCTAGGGTAGGAACCAAATGTATTGTTAGAATTTTTGAAATGTGAAGCCATGTGTATCAATGTAGTCTTGTGTGCTTGTAAGATTAAATTATATGAAGAATTTGAATGAGATTTAGGTCTCAAATTTGTGTATTTGAGAATTTTTTTTTTTCGTGGAGTTCTTTTGTACCATATTTGGCATAAATTTTACAGTGATGGATTCTAGTGATGGTTGTAATTGCAAGAATTTGGTCTTATGTTTCACTAAAATTCATGAAATTAATGTAAATCTCGCCAATAGAAACAAAAAAAGTAAATAATGTGTTGAATTGGTTACACTTATTTAGTTTTGTCATTTGTGTTTGGTTACCCACAGCACGAAATGTATGGTGGTAATTTTTGAGATGTGAAGCGTTGCATATTGCTTTACAATTAGAAAATCAGATGATATTAAGAAATTGAATGAGGTTCATTAGTAGTTCAACACATAAACTGTCAAGCATGAAGTTAGCTCCGTTGTGTTTGATGTGGTGCATTTGGAGGGCATGCAACCGGCGGACTTTTGAGGACTTAGATAGATCCAATGACCAGTTGCTTGCTCTTTTTTCTAGTTCCCCTTTTGATTGGTCTAGGGCTTGGGGACTCACATCTAGTGAATCTCCCCCTTTGTTCCTTAGCTCTCTTTTTCTTTGTAATTAGTTTTTTTCCTCTGTTTTTGCTTTTCTCTCTCTCTCTCTGTTTTATGTAATCTTCGATATGCTTTGTGCTTCTTTGCATAAAGTAGTTTTTTGAATATACATCTTTCTTACTTTTCAAAAAAAAAGAAAAGAAAAAAGACCAGTGTACTATTCTTCTGTTTGCTGTGTTTTGAGCATGGGATATAGCTGCTCAAGTTACCTCATAAACATTTACTTTGGAATTAGGAGGTCATATTTTACTTGCACTCCCTGCTGGTCTATTGTTTATTTATGGCTCTATTAATTATAATTGTAAAGTTTTTTGTTCTATAACATCCACTACTTATGCCTCTGTTGATCATACTTGTAGAAATTATTTTTCAATAACATTCACTATTGCTCATAGAAACAAAGGTTGGCAAGTGTTGTATCTATATATACTCGCGATTATGTTATAGCTGTTGGGAGACTTTGGGGGCAGAAAAAGAAAATGAAAGTTGTATTTTTAAATCAGTCAAGGCTAACGGTGATTTGATTGACAGTGTTTTGGCAACTTTGGTGGAGAACAAAGTCGTTCCTGATCCTTTCTATGGGCTGCAAAATGAGACAATTATAGATATTGCTGATTCTGGGAGAGAGTATTACACATTCTGGTTTTTTACAACTTTTCAGAGTAAGCTGGTACGCAATTTACTAACATGAAATATGTTCTTGAGATTTTATACTTGTTGAAATGATTTTCATGTCAATTTTTTTGAAACTGTAAGATTTCCTTTGGTTGCATTCCTTATAAATTCAACTTGACAGTGCCTATTCCTGGCCAACCTTTTGTGAACTATTTTCTTGTAATTTGTCAGTACTTGGGTAGTTGGTCACTGTTATTGGGTCAGATTTTAACCAAAACATGGTCTGAAAATTTTTATTTTTCTGGAAATTGCCAATGCCATTTGGGCCAAATGGCACCTCCAACACACATAAGTATGGGTGGTGAGTGAGGTTGGGGTTTCAAATCCCCTTGGGTACATGAGTACCCTACCAAGAAAAAAAAAGTAAAAGAAAAAAAAGGATAAAATTCTGGAAATTGTTATCTGGTTTTGACATTTCAAATTGTGTTGAAATTTATCAAACTTGTCTTGAATCTGGCAGTTCCTAAGTCTTTCTACTTCTCAGTGTCAAATTTGACCACCCCCCCCCCCCCCCCACACACACACACACATACAAAAAAAAAAGAAAAAGAAAAAAGAGAAAAGGGTCTAATTGCTTGTCCTTTTGCAGTCAGGAAATCAGCACCTGGATCTGAATTTTCGTGGAATCAATTATTCTGCAGAAGTATATTTAAATGGGCACAAAAAGGTCATGCCAAAGGGGATGTTTCGGAGGCATTCTCTCGATGTCACTGATATTCTGCATCCTGATGGTCAAAACTTGCTTGCTGTTCTTGTTCATCCACCAGATCATCCTGGGAGAATTCCCCCTAAGGGAGGGCAAGGTGGTGACCATGAGGTTTATAGCTAAATCCAAAACCTATTTAATTTTAGAATTACACTTATGATTTGGATCCCATGCGAGTGGAGTGATGAAGTAAAAATCTTAATTTTGATATGCTTGGAAGACATGCAATCTAACAATAATGTGTTTTCGTGGTAGATTGGAAAAGATGTTGCCACACAATATGTTCAGGGTTGGGATTGGATGGCTCCTATAAGGTGACCATGTTTGTTACCTTTGACTGTGTTTTTTTTTTTTTTTTGATAAGTAATAAACTTCATTGAAATTGAAAAACGACGAAAAGAAAAACAAAAAAGAAACAGGGCACACAGGTAGTGTGTTAAGAGACAACAAAGAAAAAATCTAAACAGTAATGAAGGTACAAAAATCAAGCATGTCAGTTAGAGACATGAAGGTAACAAAACCCAACGCATTTGCCCATTCTAACAAAGTATGAAGGAAGAAAAGTTTCAACTCATGAATCAACCTTTCATCCCCTTCAAAAGTACGTGTATTCGTCTCCCTCCATATGACCCACATAAGACAATGAGGGATCATACTCCAAAGAAACTTAGTTTTGAGTATACAATTCCTGCCTGACCAACTTGCTATAAGATCCACAACACCACGTGGCATGACCCAATGATTGTGGTTAATTTTTTTTCATAATGATATTGTTATCTCTAGTTTCGTGTTGGAAAATGAGAGACAGTAGATGCATATTGATAAGAAATTATTTGAAATTCCCTATTAGAACCAAAATGAGACAAGTAACTGTCTATAGATATTTGAAACTTATTTTTAGTGAACAGTGTCAGTGTGATAAATCATTGAGAGATCAGTTATACAGTGGAGAATCATTGAGAGATCAGTAATTGTCTCCACTTCCATGATCAAGACAAATCATCGTGGTTGATATATTATAGTCTTTGCAGATGAAATGCCTGATTTCATCACTGACTACGAGCTATAATTCTGAGTTTACAAAGAGCCTGTGATTTATATCTTCTGTGAATTTTCACATAAATCACATACTATGCATCTCATGGACTAAATGATAATGTCTGAATATTCATGTTACCATTATTTCAGATAATAATAAAACAAATTCATTAAACACAATATTAAGTCATACATAATGTCATACACAATTTCAAACTTAATATCATAGATAGCATCATACAGTAGGATTTAAGGGCACTAATCCTAACAATCTCCCACTTGCCCTAAAGACTATTGTGCACTAATCTAACTCCCATTCCCTCCAAATATGACTCGAAGGTCCTTTCAGGCAAAGCTTTAGTAAATGGATCTACTAGATTATTTGCACTTTCAATCTTTGCTACCACCACATCTCCACGAGCAACAATATCTCGAATGATATGGTACTTCCTCTCAATGTGCTTTCCTTTCTTATGATTCCTTGGATCTTTAGATTGTGCAACTGCTCCACTGTTGTCACAAACAATATGATTGGAACTTGTTCCATTGTCATTACACCAAGGTCAGAAAGGAATTTCTTGAGCCATACAGCTTCCTTTACTGCCTCACAAGCAGCAACATATTCTGCTTCCATGGTAGAGTCTGCAATACAAGATTACTTAATACTCCGCCAACTTATGGCTCCACCTCCCAAGGTGAAAACACATCCTGAAGTGGATTTTCTGAAATCTAGATCGGATTGAAAATCTGAATCTGTATAGCTAATAGGTATCAAATCCTCACTTTAGTAAACAAGTATATAATCTCTCGTTCTCCGTAGATACTTGAGAATATGCTTTACAGCTTGCCGATGTTTTGGTCATGGATTTGATTGATATCGACTGACCATGCCAACTGAATAGCAGATATTTGGTCTAGTACAAAGCATGGCATACATGAGACTTCCTACTGCAGAAACATAAGGAACTTGTCTCATTATATCTTCTTCCTCTTGAGTCTTAGGCCTTTGGTCGTCAGACAGAAGAACTCTATGTCTGAAAGGAAGTAATCCTTTCTTGGAGTTTTGCATGCTAAACCGTTCTAGAATCTTATCTATATATCCAGCTTGTGATAAGCCTAACATTTTATTCTTGCGATCTCGCCAAAACTTGATCCCTAGAATAAAGTTAGCCTCACCCAAGTCCTTCATATCAAATTGGTTTGACAACCAAACCTTTACTGATGACATTACCCCTACATCATTTCCAATGAGTAGAATATCATCAACATAAAGCACTAGGAACATTACTACTTTATCTTGATGTCTTTTGTACACACATGGTTCATCAAGATTTTGCTCAAAACCAAATGACTTAATTTCTTGATCAAATCTGATGTTCCATGACCTAGATGCTTGCTTAAGTCCATAAATGGACCTTTGCAACTTGCATACCATATGCTCTTGGTTCTTTGCTATGAAACCTTCCGGTTGCATCATATAGATTTCCTCTTCAAGATTGCCATTAAGAAATGCAGTCTTGACATCCATTTGCCAAATCTCATAATCAAAATAAGCAGCAATGGATAAGAGAATTCTGATAGATTTAAGCATTGCTACTGGAGAAAAGGTTTCATCATAATCAATACCTTTTTTTTGTGTATACCCTTTCGCCACTAGCCTTGCTTTAAAGGTTTCAACCTTTCCATCTATCCCTCTCTTCCTCTTGTAAACCCATTTGCAACCAACAGGTTTAATGCCGTTAGGGGCCTCTACAAGATCCCCAACTTGATTGGAATACATGGAATCTAATTCAGATTTCATAGCTTGGACCCAATGATGTGCATCTATATCATTCATTGCCTCTTCATAGGTGTAGGGATCCGATTCAGCCTCTTCTGAGATAGCTTCATAAGTTTCTCCTAAATCTATGAATCTTATAGGAGGCCGAACAATTCTCCCACTATGACGAGGCACCTGTGTACTAGACATCTCATGAGTAGTCTCTTGTGGTGTATCTAATACAACCACATTATCCCTAGTTTCATCCATTGGTTGTTCATTTACAGGTTCATTCATTTCAGCCAACACAACTCTACTTCTAGGAGTAAAATTATTCATATAGTCATATTCCAAGAATTTAGCATTTGTACTAACAAAAACTTTGTAATCTTTACGACTATAGAATAAATAACCCCTAGTTTCTTTTGGATAGCCTACAAGCAAACATACTTCTGATTTTGGTTCCAATTTATCAGGCTTCCCTTTTAACACATGTGTAGGACAACCCCAATTATGGAGATATTTCATACTAGGCTTACGCCCACTCCACAATTCCATGGGTGTTTTGGGAACAGATTTTGATGGGACTAAATTCAAAAGATGTATTGCTGTATTTAAGGCATAACCCCAAAAAGAAATTGGTAAAGTTGAGTAACTCATCATGGACCTAACCATTTCTAAAAGAGTCCTATTCCTTCTTTCTGCTACACCATTACAATGTTGTTGGGGAGTTCCAGGTGCAGCCAATTGGGATACAATCCCATTTTGAGTTAAGTAATCCTTGAAATCCCCAAGAAGGTATTCACCACCACGATCAGATCAAATGGCTTTTATGTGTTTACCCAATTGATTCTCTACTTCAGCCCTAAACTCTTTGAACTTTTCAAAGGCTTCGGACTTCCGTCTCATTAGGTACACATGACCATATCTTGAGTAATCATCGGTAAAAGTGATGAAATACTCATAACCTCCTTTTGCTTGGATTGACATAGGACCACATACATCAGAATGCACTAGCTCTAGCAAATCTTGGGCTCTTCTACCTTTTGCATTAAAAGGTCGTTTGGTCATTTTACCTTCCAAACAAGATTCACAAACTGGAAATTCATCAAAGTCCATGGGCTCTAAGAGTCCATCTTTGATCAGTCTTTGAATCCTATTTGAATTAATATGACCCAAACGCAAGTGCCAAAGATATGCTTCACTAGTAGAAGGAAACTTTCTCTTTAATGATTTTACATGAGAGTTATTATCTAATTCAAAATTATATAATTCATGCTTATCAGGAGTTAAAATATAAAGACCATCCACAATATTACCAGAATAGATAAACACTTCATCCTTCTTTATTACAACATTGTTTTCCAGGATAACACAATATCCATGTTTACCTATATAAGTAGTAGAAATTAAATTCCTATGAACATGAAGTACATACAAACAGTCTTTCAATACTAAAACTCTTGGCTTAAAACATAAATTAAACACTCCAACAGGTACAACCGGAATCCTGCTCCCATCAACCAAAGTAAGAAACAACTCCCCTTTTTTAAGCTTTCTAGTCTCCTGGAACCCCTGCAAGGAATTGCAAATATGATAAGTACAACCTAAATCCACACATCAAGAATTCGTGAGATTCTGTACCAAACATATTTCAAGAAGGGATATATTAATCATTCCTTTATTCTTGACAACCTTGAATATTGGACAATTTCTCTTCCAATGTCCTTTCTCACCACAATGGAAACACTTTCCTTTGATTTTCTTTCCTTTATCAGCAACCCTAAGGTAATTTGTTTACCTTCTTGCTTGGTGAAGTCCTTCTTCCTCTTCTTCTTCTTATCCATGCCTTTCGACTTAGGTTGAGAAGTAGAAGCTTCACTAACATTGGCTTCAACATTGGAAGTACTAAGAATGCCTTCTGCCGCTACCAGTTCATTAATTAATTCAGACAAGATATAAATCTTTTTGTTCATATTATAGTTAAGTTTGAATTCCTTGAATGATTCTGGTAGCGACTGGAGTATCATATCCACTTAGGATTCTCCATCAATATCGACACCTAAAACTTCCAATGTATTCATAT
This sequence comes from Quercus aquifolioides, assembly GCA_019022515.1. NCBI lineage: Eukaryota > Viridiplantae > Streptophyta > Magnoliopsida > Fagales > Fagaceae > Quercus > Quercus aquifolioides. The sequence continues at coordinate 15,134,737 of CM032330.1, read as the reverse complement.
TAGAGATCATTGTAAGACAATGCTCCCTCACTGAAGTACCTTCAGCCATTTTAGTATTATAAATTTGCCTCATGGTCTCTTGCCTTGCAGAACGGCCTTGCTCGCCAAACATCTCCTTCAGACTTAGCATGATGTCTGAAGCTAGTTCTACATCCTACATTTGATGTTGTAGAACATTTGAGATAGATGCTAGGATGTAGTACTTAGCCATCTCATTAGATTTCTGCCAACGATCATATTGTTGTTTTTCCTCAGGAGGAGCATCTAATGAAGGAAAGTTAGGACATGGTTTAGTAAGAACATACTTATGCTCTTCAGCAGTAAGAACAATGTCCAAATTTCTTTTCCAGTCAACATAGTTGGATCCAATTAGTTTGTTTTGATTAAGAATTGTAACAAGTGGGCTAAATGATGCCATGTTCTAAATCTAAAAACAATAAACATGAATATAATCAATAAACTGGACATTATCTATTTATCATATAAACATATAGTATGGAACCTTAATAAAACCATAATATAATATATGCAACGACAACCCAATCCTGCAATTAATATTCCTCGAAAGCGAGGTCATACCAATCACTATGATTAGGCGAGAAACATTCTCATTATTAATGCTATCATGGTAACTCTTACCAAACAAAAATAATTTGTCGTTTTCCCTTCAGCCTCTAAGTAATAATGACATAGCTCCGAAGGGAGGTTAACATTACACTTAGTCTAGTGTACACCATTGCCGAGAATCAATGTGAATAACCAAGTAACTCCAACAGAAGCGTAGTCGTTCTCAATGTAAAAACACATTTCATCTATTTTTAAGAAGTTTAACCTGTAGTACCATGAATCAAACACCCTCCAAAGGGAGCAAGGTATATACGCCAAGGCGAGGTACTTAATCATACTACTTTAAACCGACAATGGAGGCCGTGAGATGCAACCCTTGTATCTCTCTCCCACTAGATGTTTTAAAATAAAGGTTTTTAATTTTAAAACATGCATAATCTAATTACACATAGCCTTGATATTTCTACATGTGAAAACACTTAGAAAAAATTCTGATATTCTTTCTTTTGACGATTGAATGTGCCCTTCGATCGATTGAAAAAAATTAAAAAATTCAAATTTGACCTCCTGACTTGTTCAATTGATACTCGATCGCCTCTCAGTCGATCGAAAAACAAATTCGATCGATCGACTAGCAATCGAAAATCAATTTATTTAAAAAGTCTGATCACTGTTTCACTCGATCGATCGAAAGTGATTTTCAATCGATCGAAAATCGCGAAACTCGAATTTTCAGAAATTTTTCTAAGGCAGTTTTCTTCATTTTTTATGAACAAACATTCAACATATGAACATTACAGACAGTTATTGATGTCAGAACTGAATTCTATTGATGCTATAGCCTTAAAATTCAATTTAACGTACTTAAATTTAAATTGAAACAACATCGTAACATCAATTTCAATTTTCATCAAATCATAGTTTCAACAATATGCAGAAAATTAAAACATAATCTTCTAACAATATGAAACTATCATCTCTAATTCTAAAATTCACAAAACATGTTATACAATTCAAAATTGATGACCACTCTGATACCATTTGATGGAAATAAATGTGAACGCAGCGGAAAAATAACGGATCTACATCATTCGAAGTTGACAACATGCGTTAAGTAAATTTCAGAATTTGAGAACAAGAGAGCGTACCTTGAAGCGGTGAATTTCAAAAAACCGAAGATTGAAGCACTTAGGAATACTTTTAATCTTCACTCCAATTCCACTAACGCCCAAGAAGTGTGGACTCTCAATTGGTTACAAAGGGATGGTTAGATAGTGACATAACCTCACTTCCACACCATTACAATGATGTTTTTCTCACACAGAAAATTCTGTACGTTTTTCCCTTTGTATCTAACCAATTATCTAATTGGGCTGGCCTCTTGGGCCTTTCCAATTGGGCTTAAGTGTGTGGCTTGGAATGGGACCAAAAGGGACCAATAAGACACTAGCTCCAATGGGCCTTGGGCTTTTCTGTCAACTCTTGACAAGTCCAAAGTTACCATTAACTATATTTTAATACCACTATATAAATATAGTTGCATTCTAGGCCTTATCTATAAATTATATCCCAAGATTTTATTATACATGCAACCCCTTCATAAAATATTCGTAGTAATACAAAGTCATTAATGTAGACTGCCACTTTTTAAATTACTACATCTTAATTCTTGAGTACCCGGTTTAATCCTTTAATGTTATTCATTATATATTTATGAAATCCAATTCCATAAATATATACTTTAGTCTTACTAAAGTGGTTAGGCCTATCTCTGAATAACAAACTCATTAAACTTATCTCAAGGGAATACTTTATATCTCCGTTAAGAGACTATGAATTCCATCTTGAGAATACATGTTCCATCAACACTAAATGTGGCTGCCCAACATATTGAGGTTTTGACAATTACTATAGATCTCACTCCTGATATATCAAAGCAACCTATACCTCATGATCAGGTCCATTATTCTCTCAGGATTAAGAGTTCATGCAAATACAAGTCATGAGATTTATTATTCATTTGACAGTCCTCAGGAAAATAATAAATTTCACAGCAGTCCAGTTCAATATGTCTTAACTCTTAAAACATATTAACACATCAACCAGAAGTCTCCACTTTCATGATCAAGACAAATTATCGTGGTTGATATGTTATAGTCTTCGCAGATGAAATGCCCAATTTCATCACTGACTACGAACTATAATTCTGAGTTTACAAAGAACCTGTGATTTATATCTTCTGTGACTTTTCACATAAATCACATACTATGCATCTCATGGACTAAATGATAATGTCCGAATATTCATGTTACCATTATTTCAGATAATAATAAAACAAATTCATTAAACACAATATTAAGTCATACACAATGTCAAACTTAATATCATACATAGTATCATACAATAGGATTTAAGGGCACTAATCGTAACACATAGTTGGGTCTAAAACCTTTGGCTTAAGCTTTTGGGTTTGAATGGTACCTCAATATATATCAATAGATACCTCAATATATATCTATGGGCTCTTGGTGGACCCCAGGAACACTTCTCAACCCAACAAATTGTTATTAGAGTTATGGTTCTACTTTCCGTTTGAAATTTTGAATGAGTGGCTTGGCTTTGATGCAGTTCATGTGAATTTGGTTCTCGTTGCACTTGTTGCAACTCTTGTATCCATAACACTCTGGATTTGTGAAAGATTCACATGCAATGGGAAGCTAGGTTGATGTGGTAGAGGATCACATGGGAGGGGGAGATCTATTGTGAGTGCATGTGTGAGGGTTGAGTCCCATATCGAGAAAAAGTAAAGAAATTGAAGAGTTGTTATATATAGTTGGGCGCTAACCAATTGGATGAAACTTTTGAGTTAGAATGATGTCCCAATATGTATATCGATGGGAGGTAATCTGGACCCCTCGGGAACTACTCTCCTTAACAGAAACAAAGCTAACTGACTATTAGTGGGATATAGTCCCAAGTGGCACATGTTATGTGGACCTCTTATTCAAACTACAATATCACTGAGTGTGTGTGTGTGTGCGCATATCTTTGTAGGTGTGTGTGTTTCTTTTTTTTGGGGGGGGGGGGGGTTTGGGTGGGTGGGTTATAGTAAGATTGGGACAAATTCTGGAACATCTAAGTTTTCAGATTCACCAAAATTTGTAGGCTTTATACTGAGGGGTATTGTCACGGGATGCTTGCAGTGTAGGATGCTGTGCCAAGAAAGTTTTGTAGAGAGTTTTATAACTGAAAAAAGCTAACAACTATAATCTGCAGCACTTATTTTACTTGATCTTTGTAATTTTGGTTCTTGATTTTTGCCCCTCTAGTACATTCCAGTGTACTTGGGTTGGCTATGATTATTAATAATATTTTTTTGTTGCCTATCAAAAAAAAAAACTATAGTACTTTCCCGAGAATGATGGTAAATTGGTAATTTTGTAACTATATAAGTTGATGGTAAGTTAATCACTAAAATCAGTCCCATGATGAAAATTACCATAAATTTATGGCATTGTTGATTTTTATAATGCTTTTCAAAATTATTAGGGTATTAGCTTTCTCTGACCTAAATTGTCCACAAAGCTTTTACCTTAAATTTTAGAGTACTGACAAAGTGGCAATAGTGTGTCACAAGCAAAATTTATTTCCTTTTTTTGAAGTTTCAAATTTGATTTAAAAACAAGCATAACTGATATTGTGGGAGCAATTTAAGACATGAGCAAGACTGTGCTTGCAAGAAAATTCTTAATTTTCTTTGGTACAAGTCAGCACTGCTTGATTTCTAATTTCTCAGGTCAGCTACTTGGATTATTATCATAATCATTTGACCTTGACCTCTATTTCAGGCTACACACTCTGTTAGACAATTGTCTATTTTATCTTTTCTGATTGCCTCTGCCTTAGACCTTATATATTTCTAGCCACCTCTTGTTCTCGAATGCTTTGAAACTTAAATAAAGAACTCCTTACTAGTCAGCACAGTGGTCTTTGTTTACATAATTAAATACAGTCTTAATCAAATTTTCTATATCTTGTCCTCAAAGTTATGTTTAGATTTTAGTGAATGCATTCTGTTAGGTTCTAAAGACTTAGGAACTAATGTATTAAAACTCTAATTTGTATTGTTGGCAAACCATGATCAAAACAGGTTTTTAGTCTTGTTTTAGACTTGCTCAAAGTATGTGTTTTATGTAAAGTTGGAATCGAGTGTTCTGCAAGATTTACTGTGTAAATCTGCCTGGCTCGATCGATTGAAAATTAGGCTCGATTAATCGAAAGTCGTGCAGATTGTTTTTTTGCAGAATTTTCCAACTCAGTCCAAGCCCATTAAGGATTAGAGTTTCAGGTCTACTTCTCCTAGTATATAAAGAAAACCCTAAACACGTTTTTATGAGACTTTTAAGAGAGAGAAAATAGTGCCTCTTTTGTATTTAGGGTTTTGTGCCCAAACCTTTCTAAGGTCTTTGTTGCTCATATTGCTATTTGTGTAAATCTTTTGTGAGATCTGAGAGGAGCTTTCCTTCACATAAACTTAGGATTATGAAGGAGGAGATTTCTTCAAGAACTTGATGATTATTCAGTTGCTGCCATAAGAGCTTAAAGATATACAAGCGGGGGTGCTTGTACTTGCTGGAGAATCCAAGAAAGAAGGAGTCCATGGTCTCGGAGCTTGCACGTGGTCGTGTCAGTAAGTTTCTACTGGCAGGTAGCAATAGGATGTTAGTAGTCTAAGTTGCTATTTTCAAACTTCGATTCTTTCATAGTGGATTCAAGTTTATCTTGAGGATAGCTAGGTTAAATCATCCCCAGGTTTTTTATCGGTTTGGTTTTCCTAGGTCATCACATCTTTGTGTTATTTATATTTCCACTGCTATATACATGATATGACTGTTTGATTATGATAACCTAGAATTCTTAATTTGGACTAAGTAATCACTTGGCTAATTTACTAGGTTAATCCAATTGGGTTTTAAGGGGTCTAAATTTCTAGCAAGTGGTATCAGAGCAGGTAGCTCTTTTGTTTTAGATATTTTGATCTAAGAGCTGATCCTTGACCTGTGTTGTCATGGATAATTTGAAGTGTCTTTCTGATCATGTTTCTGCTGATTTTATTGATGTTTGTGAAACTCTCCATAAGGAATTATTGAAATCTATGAAAATTGCTAAGAAATTCAAGGAAGAGTTAAAATTGGCTAATCTTGAAAAAGAGGAATTGTTTGTTAGATTAGATGAATCTAATAAAAAGAATGAATTTTTGAGAAATCAAATTTCCTCTCAAGATGAGAAGATGAAAAGCTTGGAACAAGAGTTTGCTGAGTCTAAAGCTAAACTTGAAAATTTGACTAGTACCAAGCCTGCTATTGATAATAGAAGTGTTTCTGTTTCTCTTAAGCCTAAAACTGAAAAAGTTTATATCCCTCCTTTCAAGAGGAATAATAAAGAAAATGCTTATTTTGCTAGGTTAGACAAAGGTAAAAGTTCTGATGTAGACGCTGAAGTTTCTAAACCTAAGTCTAAACCTACTGTTGGAGAGCATAATAAATCTGTTTTTGTGCCTACCTGTCACCTTTGTGGTGTTGTTGGTCATATTAGACCAAATTGTTCTTTGTTGAGGCAAAAACCAAAATCTGAGACTAGATTTGCTGTTAGGAATACTGATGTTCCTAAATTTGTTCCTGTTTGTCACTTTTGTAGTGTCTCCGGTCACATTTGTCCTAATTGTTATAAATTGAAATTTAAAAACTTTGCATTTCAATCTAGGATATGTGATGATATTTCTCCTGCCATAAGTCCATATAAATTGTTTCATATTCTTTTGAAAAATTTGAGCTTGTTGGCTTGTGAAAGGAATTTGCAGGATTTCAGTCTTTCTCAGAAGATTGGTGTAATCCCTCAAATACACTCTGCTTCTCATGGATTTTCACCTACAAAGCCGAAGACTCGTGCTATATGGGTGAGAAAAGATTCTCTAAGGTGAGTGTTGCTGACTTGTCCCTGATTTAATTCTTTCAATTGTTTGTGGACATGTCTTGTTTCTGTTTTTGGTTGTTTTGTTTTTTAGGTTTTTTTTTATTAAAAAAAAAATCCAAAAACATTGAAAAATTTTCAAAAAGACAAAAATATTTTATTTTGTGTCTTGTTTTATTTTTCTTGAAGATTACGTGAATTATGATATCTCTCTTGATTTAGAACATGCTTTACATTGTGGAGAAACTTGAATAATATGCTAAGCTATTTTTGATTTTGTGTGAGTATGTATTAATTTGTACATGTACTCAAGGGTTAATTAAGAAATTGATATTTCTTGTTTGTGTACCCTATATAGCTTAGTTGAGCACTATCATGCATTGCTTTTGTATTGTTCATTTAGCATAATTTGTACTTTTTTGTTTTTGGTCATAAATTAAAAAAAAAAAAAAAAACCAAAAAGATTTTTGTGTTTTGTATTTCACATCTTGGATTTATAATCAAGGATTGGCCATATTATCTTTACATAACAAGTTTATGTACCTTGTTTAGCTTGGATGAGTTTATTTTATTACACTTAACTAGTTTGAGCTTTGTAGTGCATGTTGTGTAAGAACTAAGAAGATGTTTATAGTTTTTGATCACTTTGTTTTGATCTTGAAATCACATGCCTTTGGTTGTTAGACTTGATCCTTTTGAGAAAGGCATAAATAACCATCTCACCAATGTTTACTAGCCAATCATGAACACCTTAGTGCATATCGTAAGATTTTGTGCTCGAGAAAGTGTAGCACATGCACAAAAAGAACATAAGGTGTAGCCTCAGTTTAATCTTAAAATTGGTGTGTACATTATTTGGCCTAAAGCTAAATCAAACATCTAAAATTGGTATGTACATTATGCCGGCTATTTTATAAATTTCTGAACAATTAAAATTGGTGTGTATATTATGAGGCAAAAATCAAGAAACTTACATGATTGCAAGCTTTTGTTCTAGGAGATGTGGGAGTTATATGATGTAACTCTTTAGGTGATAGTCTCTCTCAAATTTATGTGATGACTTTTGTAGAAATTGTGATTGATTTCTATTTACATATCACCTCACATGTCTCTCAAGCTTTTGCTAGTTGCACACACTACATAAATTACTCTTTGTTAAACTTGGTACATTGTATTGTGTGATCTTGTTGTGGACATCCAAGATTAAAAGTTCATTGATTTTGATGCAAAATGTGTTCAGTTTTTAAGTTTTTGACCAAATTTTTTTTATGCATCATTTGTGTTTAGGATTCACATGCATTGCATTGATTTCTGTATCCATCTTGCAGTTTTGCAGTTATATCTCTCATTTTTTTCACACATAACATGCATACACTTTGCTAAATTGGGTACTCAACTTGATCTAAAAAATTGACTGATTAATTTTTGAGTCCTTTGTACTTTTTGGTATATGCTATTTTTATGTGTGAACCACAGAAAATATTTTTCTTAAGAGATATGATGGATAATCAATGTGCAAATATTTTTCTCTATTCATGCAACTATTTATGGGTCACATAGTGTCAAGTTTGCATTTATTGAAAGAGAGAATATTTTTTTCATATGTATCCTCAACTTATCAACTTAGTTTTTAAATTTGGTTTGTGTGGTTTTTTTACCCACCTCCTATATTTTCCCCAAAATTGTTTTTCCCAAAACATATTTTGTTTTTCCTATTTTTATAGGGGGAGAAGTTGTCTTTACCCTTTGTTGTTCATAGGAGAAGTTGTCTCTATTTTCTATAGAGTTGAATTGTTTTGTGTTCCCTTCATTCTCTATTTTCTCTTATCTTTTGTTGTGTATGTTGACTGTTTACTCTTTGTATGAGTTGTCTTTGTCAATACGTGACAAAAAGGGGGAGATTAGATGAAAATGTGGGAATATGTGTGAAAAATACAAGAATGTTTTGTTTAGGGGGAGTTAACATTGTTTTTTATGTATCTAACTTAGGGGGAGAGTTAGTTTACATATTTGTTGATTTACTGTTTTTCTGTCACACATACGTTTATGCGTTTTGTTTAGTATTTCAGGAAATATACAGGTTGATTCAATTGAGCTGCTGTCTACACTTGCAACTGATGGATAGTAGTTAGCTTGGATTATTTTGTAATGAGCATTATTTTTGTAATGGGCTTTTAGTTGTAACTTTGAGCTTTTAGTTGTGTTTTGTCACGGATTGCCAAAGGGGGAGTTTGTTAGGTTCTAAAAACTTAGGAAGTAATGTATTAGAACTCTAATTTGTATTGTTGGCAAACCATGATCAAAACAGGTTTTTAGTCTTGTTTTAGACTTGCTCAAAGTATGTGTTTTATGTAAAGTTGGAATCTAATGTTCTACAGGATTTACTATGTAAATCTGCCTGGCTCGATCGATTGAAAATTAGGCTCGATCAATCGAAAGTCGTGCAAATTGTTTTTCTGCAAAATTTTCCAACTCAGCCCAAGCCCATTAAGGATTAGGGTTTCAGATCTACTTCTCTCAGTATATAAAAAGAAACCCTAAGCACGTTTTTATGAGACTTTTGAGAGAGAGAAGAGAGTGCCTCTTTTGTATCTAGGGTTTTGTACCCAAACCTCTCTAAAGTCTTTGTTGCTCATATTGCTGTTTATGTGAATCTCTTGTGAGATCTGAGAGGAGCTTTCCTTCACATAAACTTAGGATTATGAAGGAGGAGTTTTCTTCAAGAACTTGATGATCATTCAGTTGCTGCCATAAGAGCTTAAAGTTATACAAGTGGTGGTGCTTGTACTTGCTGGAGAATCCAAGAAAGAAGGAGTCCGTGGTCTCGGAGCTTGCACGTGGTCGTGTCAGTAAGTTTCTATTGGTGGGTAGCAATAGGATGTTAGTGGTCTAAGTCGCTATTGTCAAACTTCAATTCTTTCATAGTAGATTCAGGTTTACCTTGAGGATAGCTAGGTTAAATCCTCCCTAGGTTTTTTACCAGTTTGGTTTTCCTAGGTCATCATATCTTTGTGTTATTTATATTTCCGCTGCTATATACATGATATGATTTTTTGATCGTGATAACCTAAAATTTTTAATTTGGACTAAGTAATCGCTTGGCTAATTTACTAGGTTAATCCAATTGGGTTTTAAGGGGTCTAAATTTCTATCACATTCATTCTGTATTTTATCTTTTATTGCCGTTATCAATGGTTTAACTAAACTACTTAGGATAATGGCTTTGTTGAGTTCAGTTGTATTTTTTAATTGCAATTAACCTATTTCGGCATTGTTTTTCTCAAAAAATTTAGTTGACATTGTCTACTGTTTGGTATGTTGCAGTAGGAGTCTTGGTACTTTTAATTTTGATACACTTGGTTGTTTTGTAACTGAAGCTTTAAAATGTTACTACCAGAGTGAATTCTGCATTGCATTATTTTGAATGTTTCATCCTCTTGAGACCTAAACCTGTCTACAGGGTTAAATATGGCTTGAGGCTAACCAAGCCTAAGGATTCCAATATGGTACTTTGGATTTAATATTCTAAGCTATTGTACAATTAAATTACTCTAGTATAACTTGGGCCATATGGCTGATTTGATTTTTGTAGGTTTGGGAAGAGTTTTGGATTACTGGAGACATTGATGGACGTGGTGACCCAGTATCAAATCCAAATGGTCCCCAGGATCATGATCTTTTCTTGATATGTGCAAGAGACGCTGTCAAGCTTCTAAGGAACCATCCAAGTCTTGCTCTTTGGGTAGGTAGAAATGAGCAAGTTCCAACAAATGACATCAACAAAGCTTTGAAAAATGACCTGAGACTCCATCCTTATTTTGAAAACTCCAAAGAAGATTTATCTACAGTATCAAAAGATCCTAGCCAATATCTTGATGGTACACGTGTTTACATCCAAGGATCCTTGTGGGATGGGTTTGTAGATGGAAAGGGGGGCTTCACTGATGGCCCTTATGAAATTCAAAATCTTGAAGCATTTTTTAAATATGACTGATAGGTTATTTAGACCCCTAAAACAACCAAATTGCGTAGCCTAGATTAATTAGCCAAGTTGTTACTTAGTCAAATTAAACAATTCTAGGTTAAAGCAATTCAACAATCATATCAAGAATAATAATGCAGCGGAAAATAAATAACACAAGATATGATCACCCAGGAAACCACACGGTAAAAACCTGGGGAGGATTTGACCCACCGATCCTCAAGGCAAAACAGAATTCACTATGAAAGAATTGAAGTTCTTACAGAAGGACTACAAGCTCCCCGCTCGACTTCCTAATGCTACCCACCAGTACGAACTTCCTGACACGACCACGCGCAGGCTCCGAATCCACGGACTACTTCTTTCTTGAATTCCTCAATCAGCTACAAGCTCCCCGCTTGCTTTTCTTTTAAATTCCAATGGTTGCAACTATGTTGATCATCAAGATATTGACAACCCTAAGTTTATGTGAAGGAAAGCTCCTCAAAGATCTCACAAGAGATTCACATAAACTGCAAATATGAGCAACAAAGACTTAGAGAGGTTTGGGTACAAAACCCTAAAATAAAAGGAGGCACAAGAGGCACTCTAATCTCTCATCCAAAAGTCTCAAAAACGTTCTAGGGTTTTCCTTATATATAGGAGTGTTTTACTTGAACCCCAAGACGTTTAAATAGAGTTTGGGCTGAGCTGGAACTCTGCAGAAAACGCATCTGACCCGAGATTCGATCGATCGAGCCTAAGCTTCGATCGATCGAGCCAGGCCGAAATGCTCCAGTACATCTGCAACCACTCGATTCCAACTTTACAATATTTAATCAACTTTGAGCAAGCCTAAACAAGACTAAACATATTGTTTTGATCATGGTTTGCCAATATTACACATTAGAGTTCTAAATACATAAAATCCTAAATCTTTAGAACCTAACAAACTCCCCCTTTGGCAATCCGTGACAAAACACAAATTAAAAGCTCAAAGTTTACAAGTAAACAGCCCATTACAAAAATAATGCTCATAACAACAAATCCAACCTAACTACTATCCATCAGTTGCAAGTGTAGACAGCAGCTCAATTGAATCAACCTGTATATTTCCTGAAACACTAAACAAAATGCATAAACGCATGTGTGACAGAAAAGAGTAAAACAACAGGTATAACATTCTTGTAAGATTCACACAACACAAAATAAAGACATATATGAATGATCAACTCATAAATATAAATCAATAAGCAGTGAATCATAAAGTAACAAGAATCAATGAATATAACATGTATATCAATCAATAACTCCCCCTAACATGAATATCTTTGTATTTTCCACACATATCAACATGATTCCCATAAATCAATAATTTCTCCCCCTTTTTGTCACGTATTGACAAAGACAACTCATCCAAAGAGTAAACAGTCAACATACGCAATAAAGGATAAGAGAAAATAGAGAATCAAGGGGAACACAAAACAATTCAATTCTATAGAAAATAGAGACAGCTCCCCCTATGAACAACACAGGTTAAAAAAAACTTTTCTCCCCCTATAAAAATAGGCAAAACAAAACAAGTTGTGGGAAAAATAGTTTTGGGAAAAATAAAGGGGGGGGGGGGGATCAGCAGCATCACCAACAGGATCAAAGTTAAAAACACATAATCCAAAGTTAAAAACTAAGGTGAGGATACACATGAAGAAAAAAAAATATTCTCTCTTTCAATAAAATGCAAACATGGCAATATGTGACCCATAAACAGTTGCATGAGTAGAGAAAATATTTGCACATTGATTATCCATCATATCTCTTAAGAAAAATATTTTCTACAGTTCACACATAAGAAATAGCATATACTAGAAAGTACGTAACTCAAAAATTAATCAATCAATTTTTAGATCAAGTTGAGTACCCAATTTAGCAAAATGTATGCATGCTATGTATGAAAACAATGAGAGATATGACTGCAAAACTGCAAGATGGATACAGAAATCAATGCAATGCATGTGAATCCTAAACACAAATGCAGTGAGCAACTAAGTTCAATTGAGATTAAATTGACAAAATTGGTTTGAGCATAGAGTTTCTAACAAAAACCCCAAAAAAAATTGAAAACCACTTGTTGAATTTTTAAAAAAATTGATGAATTGAGCATCACATAACATAACTCACAGAGTATAATGCTTAATTACATCCAAACAACAAGCCAATTTCATCAAATTCAACTCAATTTCACAAAAGCCCCCATTCGGATCAAGAACAAATCCTTTTTAAAAACCTTATTCACGACTTTCGATTGATCGAAAAATACATTCGATCGATCGAATGAAACAGTCATTTTTAAACAAATTACAGCACTTTTTCGATCGATCGAAAATCAGACTGGATCGATCGAACTGGGCAGAGGCTCACTAAATTTTGAGAAAAAACACAGTTTTGAAAGACACAAACCTAATTTTGAAAAACAACTCCTCAAAGCATTAAACAATGAAAGCAAAATGCATGAGTATGAGATGGAATGCCTTTTCAAAACCCCAAATTTTAAATCCAATTTTCTCAAAAACAAGTTTCAATCATTCTCCCATTGAAATTTTCTTAAGCAACAAATATGTTCTGCACAAATCTCAAGATATTTTCAAAATTTTCAAACTTGAAACATATTTTGCATTAAAATCAAGGAACTTTTAATCTTGGATGGCCACAACAAAATCACACACAATATAATGTACCAAGTTTAGCAAAGAGTAACTTGTGTAGTGTGTGCAACTAGCAAAAGCTTGAGATACATGTGAGGTGATATGTGAATAACAATCAATCACAAAGTCTACAAAATTCATCACATAGAATTCAAAAGAGACTATCACCTAAAGAGTTACATCCTATAACTCCCACATCTCCTAGAACAAAAGCTTGCAATCATGTAAGTTTCTTGTAATTTGCCCCATTATTTAGGTGAAATTTGGCATCAAGCCTAATAGTACACACCGGTTTGAATTAAGTGAATTGGCATCAAGCCTAATAGTACACACCAGTTTTAATTTAATTGAGGCTTCACCTTATGTTCTTTTTGTGCATGTGCTACACTTTCTCGAGCACAAAATCTTATGATATGCACTAAGGTGTTCATGATTGGCTAGTGAATAGTGGTGAGATGGTTATTTATGCCTTTCTCAAAAGGATCAAGTCCGACAGTCAAATAACATGTGACTTCAAGATCAAGACAAAGTGATTAATAACCACAAACATCTTTCCCACACAACATGCACTACAAAGCTTTAACTAGTCAAGTGCAATATTTAAGCTCATCAATGTTAAACAAGGTACATAAACTAGTTATGTAAAGATAAGGTGGCCAACCTTAATTATAAATCCAAGATCTATAATACAAAACACAAAAATCTTTTTGGTTTTAACAAACTTTATGACCAAAAACAAAAAGCACATATTATGCTAAATGAACAATGCAAAAGCAATGCATGACAGTGCTTAACTAAGCTATAGAGGGTACACAGACAAGAAATATCAATTTCTTAATTAACCCATGAGTACATGTACAAACTAGTACATACTCATATAAAAACAAAAATAGCTTAGCACAAACTATTCAAGTTTCTCCACAATGTCAAGCATGTTCTAAATCAAGAGAGATATCATAATTCATGTAATCCTCAAGAAAAATAAAACAAGACACAAAATAAAATATTTTTGTCTTTTTGAAATTTTTCAATGTTTTTGGATTTTTTTTTTAAAAAAAAAAACTAAAAAACAAAACAACCAAAAACAAAAACAAAACATGTCCACAATTAATTGAAAGAATTAAATCAGGGACAAGTTAGCAACACTCACCTTGGAGAATCTTTTCTCACCCATATAGCACGATTCTTCGGCTTTGTAGGTGAAAATCCATGAGAAGTGGAGTGTATTTGAGGAATTACACCAATCTTCTGAGAGAGACTGAAATCCTGCAAATTCCTTTCACAAGCCAACAAGCTCAAATTTTTCAAAAGCATATGAAATAATTTATTTGGACCTATGGCAGGAGAAATATCATCACATATCCTAGATTGAAACATAGAATGCTTAAATTTCAATTTATGACAATTAGGATGAATGTGACCACGAACACCACAAAAGTGGCAAACAGGAACAAATTTAGGAACATCAGTATTCCTAACAGCAAATCTAGTCTCAGATTTTGGTTTTTGCCTCAACAAAGAACAATTTGGTCTAATATGACCAACAACACCACAAAAGTGACAGGTAGGCACAAAAACAGATTTATTATGCTCTCTCACAGTAGGCTTAGACTTAGGTTTAGAAACTTTAGCGTCTACATCATAACTTTTACCTTTGTCTAACCTAGCAAAATAAGCATTTTTTTTAATATTCCTCTTGAAAGGAGGGATATAAACTTTCTCAGTTTTAGGCTTAAGAGAAACAGAAACACTTCTGTTATCATCAGCAAGTTTGGTATTAGACAAATTTTCCAATTTAGCTTCAGCCTCAGCTAATTTTTGTCCCAAACTTTTCATCTTCTCATCTTGAGAGGAAATTTGATTTCTCAAAAAATCATTCTTTTTATTAGACTCATCTAATCTAACAAGCAATTCCTCTTTTTCAAGATTAGTCAATTTTAACTCTTCTTTGAATTTCTTAGCAATTTTCAAAGATTTAGATAATTCCTTACGAAGAGTTTCAAAAGCATCAAAAAAATCAACAGAAACAATAGTGTCCTTTTTATTCAAAACATCATAGGCATCAATAAAATCAGCAGAAGCATGAGCAGAAACATGATCAGAAAGACACTTCAAATTATCCATGACAGCAGGGGTCAAGGATCAGCTCTTAGATCAAAAGATCTAAAACAAACAAAGAGCTACCCGCTCTGATACCACTTGAAAGGTTATTTAGACCCCTAAAACAACCAAATTGCGTAGCCTAGATTAATTAGCCAAGTTGTTACTTAGTCAAATTAAGCAATTCTAGGTTAAAGCAATTCAACAATCATATCAAGAATAATAATGCAGCGGAAAATAAATAACACAAGATATGATCACCCAGGAAACCACACGGTAAAAACCTGGGGAGGATTTGACCCACCGATCCTCAAGGCAAACCAGAATTCACTATGAAAGAATTGAAGTTCTTACAGAAGGACTACAAGCTCCCCGCTCGACTTCCTAATGCTACCCACCAGTACGAACTTCCTGACACGACCACGCGCAGGCTCCGAATCCACGGACTACTTCTTTCTTGAATTCCTCAATCAGCTACAAGCTCCCCGCTTGCTTTTCTTTTAAGTTCCAATGGTTGCAACTATGTTGATCATCAAGATATTGACAACCCTAAGTTTATGTGAAGGAAAGCTCCTCAAAGATCTCACAAGAGATTCACACAAACAGCAAATATGAGCAACAAAGACTTAGAGAGGTTTGGGTACAAAACCCTAAAATAAAAGGAGGCACAAGAGGCACTCTAATCTCTCATCCAAAAGTCTCAAAAACGTTCTGGGGTTTTCCTTATATATAGGAGTGTTTTACTTGAACCCCAAGACGTTTAAATAGAGTTTGGGCTGAGCTGGAACTCTGCAGAAAACGCATCTGACCCGAGATTCGATCGATCGAGCCTAAGCTTCGATCGATCGAGCCAGGCCGAAATGCTCCAGTACATCTGCAGCCACTCGATTCCAACTTTACAATATTTAATCAACTTTGAGCAAGCCTAAACAAGACTAAACATATTGTTTTGATCATGGTTTGCCAATATTACACATTAGAGTTCTAAATACATAAAATCCTAAATCTTTAGAACCTAACAATGACTTTTACAGCCATGGATTCAATCCTGATGTTGGTTTTGTTGGAATACCTATTGCAGAGACTATCAGAGCAACTATGCCTTAAGAAGGCTGGCAGATTCCATTGTTTAAGAAGTTTCCAAATGGCTACATGGAAGAAGTTCCAAACCCAATATGGGAATACCATAAATACATTCCCTATTCGAAGCCAAAAAAATGTGTTGATCAGATTGAACTTTATGGAACCCCAAAGGATCTTGATGATTTTTGTTTAAAGGTGAATCAATTTTTTCCGTAGCAATTCTAGATGCCTTTTGCATTTTTTCTTTCTTTTTTTGTGGTGACCTAACTTGAAATGATCATCAGGCTCAACTGGCTAACTACATTCAATATAGAGCTCTGTTGGAGGGCTGGACTTCCCGAATGTGGAGTAAATACACTGGCGTCCTGATTTGGAAGACACAAAACCCTTGGACTAGTCTTAGAGGTCAATTTTATGGTCATCTCCTAGACCAAACAGCAGATTTTTATGGCTGTCGCTGTGCTGCAGAACCAATCCATGTCCAGCTGAATCTGGCTACATATTTTATAGAGGTAATTTCTACACTAGCAAGAGTTATAATTTATGAGTTTGGATTGGATTTTGAAATTCAATGAATATTTAATATCCGATGAAGTGTTTTCATAGATCACTTATTGAGCTTGAATAATCTTTTGAATTCAATGAAACTGATATTTTCTTTTTGATAGAGCAAAATAAAAGGTCAATAAAAAAAATCTTGCAAATATTCTTGTAGCTGATTTTCTTTTTTGTGCTTCTTAAACTAAAGAATATTTCAGAAGAGGGCATATATGAAACTAATGCATTTTACTGGAAGACATTCTTCATACTTGATGCTATTTAAAATAATCCCATCCACAGATAGTATGTAACTTCACAATTGTTTTCTGATCCTGCCATAAGCAGGTTGTCAATACTACGTCTGAGGAACTATCCAACATAGCTATTGAAGCCTTGGTCTGGGATCTAGAAGGTACATGTCCGTACTACAAAGTTTTTGAAAATCTCTCTGCTCCAGCCAAAAAAACAGTACCCATAGTTGAGATGAAGTATCCAAAGTCTAAAAACCCAAAGCCGGTCTTCTTCCTTCTCCTCAAACTCTACCACACATCAGACTTTGGTATTTTATCTAGGAACTTTTACTGGTTGCATCTGTCTGGTGGAGATTACAAGCTTCTGGAGCCATACAGAAGGAAAAAAATACCCCTCAAGATTACATCCAAGGTTTTCATCAAAGGGTCCACTTATGAAATTGAAATGCATGTTGAAAACGTGGCCAAGAAAGCTGACTCTAGAAGTTTAACATATATGAACAATTTCACAGCCAAGCAAGGTAATGGTGCTTTTGATATGGCCTCACTGGAACCTGCAACTAGTGGGACAGATGAAAAACATGAGGTTGGTTTGTTCCAGAGGATTTTCACATGTTTCACAAAGGAAAATGGTAGTTTGAAGGTTACCGAAGTAAATGGGGCCGATGTAGGAGTTGCTTTCTTCCTTCACTTTTCTGTTCATGCATTGAAGACAGACCAGAAGGAAGGAGAGGACACAAGAATTCTTCCTGTTCATTACTCGGACAACTATTTCTCGCTGGTGCCTGGAGAGGTTATGCCCATTAAGATCACTTTTAAGGTCCCTCCGGGTGTCACGCCTCGAGTTACGCTTCATGGCTGGAATTACCATGGTGGGCATACTGTCCATTGAACTGGGTAAAGAATACTCTTTTAATTTTGTTTGCAACCTTGTGGAAGTATAAAATCTATTGAGGTCAAGTTTTACAGAGGAAATCATTATCACAAGTTCCTGGAATGCTGGAAATATACTTAATTGTCCTGTTTTGGTCGGAGAAACATTTGTCACTTATTTCACCATTGATACTGGGAATGAAGCAGCTAAACAAATTGAGAGAACCTGCCAATGTTATCTAGTTCTTCTTAGGTGAAATACCTTCAAATTTATAATATTTGGTGTTAACTCCATGTGTAAATAATTTGCAGATATGGAACTTTTTATCATTTGCTTGCTTTTTATGTGTGTTTTCTCAGTATTTAATGTCATTATATGTCTTGATTAAGGGAGTGATGGAATGAAAGAAAGATATAGAGAGAAGGGTGTTCATTCAATTAAAAGTTGGAACTATACAAATAAGAAGCTGCCTTGTTGCATTTCACAGATTAAATTGGATTGGCTTTGTACTAAGCTTCCCTGCCTGGATTGGCTTTCAGCTGGAGGTTCTGTTGGATTGAATTTGTTGTTTTGAATTGCATTGGCTTACCTAGGTTAAGTGAAAAATGTGCATTAAGAATTAAAACCAGCAAACACTAAAGCAAGCTTAGCTATTCTCTTTACTTGATATCAACTTGTTTTTTAATGTGTAGAATGAAACTTGAACTTCAATAGGAATCTTAGTTTCTTGTTCTATTAGTAAAATGATTGAGTAGATTGTACACAAAAAAACAAAGAAGTGTGCTTCTTCAATGAATCTTTGTCTTGATATTGTAATCTTATTTTCTTGGTTATTAGAAAAGAATCTGAAGGGACGGTAACAAATATTGATGTTGTGGCCTATTTTTTTAGTTATTAGAAAAGAATTTCAAGAGATGGTAAGAATAATTGATGTTGTTACTTATTTTCTATTTTTTGGTTATTAGGAAAGAGTCTAAAAGATGGTAAGAATTATTATAGACCTAGATTTCATTTTCTTTCTTTTTTTCCCTTTATCTAATGTTTTTGAATAAAGGAACGATAGTCTTATTATAATTTTATGAAAGAGTATCATGATATTTAATCACTTTTCTTTTCTACATCAATCTAATACTTGTAATTTTGGAAAAGAAAGAAAATGGAAAGAGGAAGCAAAAGACAAAAAAAGGAAAATAGGCTTTAGTATTTGTTTTGCCTTTAAAAACGAAGCCCAATTTTGTTAAAACTAAATTCTGAAATGTGCTAATATGTTCAAGTGGCCAATTAACTATAGTTACTAATCTACTTTCTAAAAGAAACTAGTTAAATTAACTAATAATAAACATCTTTATCGACATTTATAAATTAATATCATAAAAAGATGATAAAAGAAAGTCAAGTAATTATGTATATCTCTTAAGTAATCACAATAGAATCACACAAAATAATTTAATATAACCTTTTGAATATAAGATATAATTAGCATTTGATTGTCTTATTGCAAGTTTTATGTTAAGATGTCATTGACTCATTGGTGTACTAAACTTACTGGGGGCAAAACAATTTCTTTAGAGGAAATGCAAGTTATCTCGCACAAAAGGCCCAACATAATTAAAACCAACGAAAATTATGCTATGTTCTATTGCATCATATGCTAATACCAAAAAAATAAAAAAAATTAAAGTTTAAAAATTAAATATATTTTTGACAAGATTTGGTGGCTCAATGCAAATGGTAGGTCGGCAAAACATTATAAATTGTAAAGTTGTGATTTACAATTACGTGTTTTGTTGGCTTATATTCCATGCCAAATTTGATTGTAATTTTATTCAATCTTTTGTACCCTGTATTTATTGTGGAATTTGTAATGGTTATGTGATAGAGAGAGAGTGTGTGAAGACTCAAGCAATTGAAGACTGAAGAGTTCTCGTGGGTAGCTCGCGACTAAGCATCCCGCGAAGTGATGCATGTGCCCTGCACATGATTGGAATACGAAGAGTCAGGACAAATGGCGACAACTGTGTTTCGTGAATAACTTGCGAGTAAGGCCTTCCCGCGAGACACTAGCGAGACATTCTGTTTTGCCAGACTGTCCATTCTGATACACACTTTCTATGCCTACACTATTTATACCCACATTACCCACAAATAGTGAGGACTGCTTCTAAGAGAAAACCCTAGCCAAACACCTTGAGAGTCAGAGATTGTTATACCCACATTTCTCTACACAATTGCTTGTGAATTTTCCTCAACTCCTACCTCTCCATTTCCATACCATTGAGAGGTTGATAGCCCAAACACTTACCACACCCTTTCAGAGTGTCAAGTGAGGTTTTGGTGCTGCTAGAAAGCATTGGAAGAAGCCAAGGATGGCAGATGCAACATGAAGCTTATTGCGGGATCCGGAGAGCTAGACAAGACACGGTTCCGAGAACCCTTGTTGGAGTAGGAGCTTGGAAGGCTTAGGTACATTGGGTAGATTAAGCTTGGAGAGTCTCTTGCTAGCCCATGTATCACAACTAATTGTCTAGTGGATCGATTATCGCTTGGAGGGTGGCGGAGAGGTTTTTCGCCGAGTTCTTCAATTTCCTCTTCGATAACACATTGACATGTTATCTTGTGTTTACATCTTTCTTCCCTACTCTTTTACATTCCATTTTACTGTTGTGTTGCTATGATTATGGATTTGAGTAGTTTGTTTGTTTATCCGCTCGCATTTACACTATTCCGCACTTAGTATTAAGTTAGTGTATAATCTATCAAGCCATAACTTTAATTTGGGAGTCTAAACAACTCTTGTGTTTTCAACACATTTTCGAGCTTTCATAAATATTAAAATAAAAGCTTACAATAAATAACTTTTACAAGCTTGAATTTATGACTCACATAGAAAGAGAAGAAATACTACAACAATAGGAATCTTTCTTGATGATGACTCCTGACTAATGAAAATGATCTTCCAACAATTTAGGTCAAATGTTTTGAGGTTGGGCCTTTTCAAGTCTAATGTAAAATAGTTAGGCAAATTCATATTGGAACACAATTGTTAATAGATTCTATAATAGAAAATGTGTATGTGTGTGTGTGTGTGTGTATATATGTTATTTGAAAAGTAAGGATACTATTGAAGAAGGTACTAGATTTTTTTTAATGTAAGCATCATGGTTTTGAAACCCGAACCGAACCGTACGGTCCGACCAAGAAAACCACAAACCTGCCATTTTTGTGGTCTGTCTAACATGAAGAACCGTTCCATGCAAAAAAAGCAGTGACCCGTACAAATTGCGATTCGATCGCTCGGTTTTGTGAACTGTGACCGGTTCAGACAGTTCACACGGGTGCAGTTTTTCAAGCCTTAAACGGCACCGTTTTGGACTTCTTCTTCTTCTTCTTCTTTTTCCCCCCTATATGGCTACGACGTCGTTTTGGCAAGGTTCACTCTCTCAAACAAAACATAAACCCTCTCCTTACTCTCTCACGCTCTAAGCTTTCTGCCTCTCTCTCACTCTCATCACATCTCTCATCTCTGCCTCTCTCCCTCGTTGCCGTCAGCCACCACATCCTCAGCCCAGATCGCCCTCGCCTACTCTCTCAATCACTCTCTGCCTCTCTATCACTCTCATTACATCTCTGCCTCTCTCCCTCGTTGTCGTCAGCCACCACAGACCTCAGCCTCAGATCTTTAAGCACCTCCATCGACAAAGGGTTCCGGTAAGCTTCTGTATATATACATATCTTCTTTTGTTAGTGAAGATTCGCTCCAATGCTCTATTTGGTTGAGTAGAAAATTGATGAGAATTTTTTTTAAAATTTAATTTATTTTTCTATTTGTGTTTCTATCAATGTTGTGTGCTTATTATGTAAACCTTGTTTCATTGAAAACAAAATAATTTTGTTTATGAAACAATGCCTAAACTTTATAAAAGGAAAGGATTTTCTTTGGTTCTGGTTTTTGGTGGAGAATTGTTGAATTTTAGTGAGGAATTGTTGGATTGAGCAAGGTTTTATAGACTAATTTCGAGAGGAATTTCAGGTTTTGTAGAATGATTTCAATTCTGGGAGCTGTTTGTTCTTTGACACATTTTGTGAATGATTCATAGCATAGTTCGTGTGTAAATTTAGGGGTTTGAAGCTCTGTTGTGTTCCTTTTTGTTTGGTTGCTGGGAAAATGTAATGGCAAAAAAGAGATTCTTAGGAGCTGTTTGATTTTGCATTTTTGATTTATGGCATAGATTTGTGGATTTTATTAGTTAATGTGAGAAATTTAGCCTTATCAAAGTTATGATATAAAAAATACTGAAGGTTAGTTTATAACCTGAAGGTTAATTTTTCTATTTTTTTATTAATTTAATATTTTTATATATATTTAAAATAATTATTAAATTAATTATGACATTATCATGGTTCGACCTCAAAAACCTTGAACCTCTCCCTTTTACGGTTCAATGAACGGTTCAGGTTTCAAAACTATGGTAAGCATATAGATGATTCTTGAATGGATTGGGTCACACGAAAGATAACTTTCAAGTTTAGAATATATATATATATATATATGAAGGAAAGGATTTAAAAAAAAAAAAATTTATTCATTCACTTAACTTCTAAATGTCATTTATTATTTTCTTCCAAATCAAGAAAGAATTACAAAAGATGCAAAGAAATATTCAAAATGTAAACAATAAGGTAATAAGAATAAAGAAAAAGGAAAGGTAATGGGATGAGTGAAAGGCGTGCATATGAATTTAGTTTGTTTAGCAAGCCGAAGAATGCTTTGGAATCGAAAGAATAAAATTCTTCCCATAAAAAAAAGTATAAAATTCTATAGAATTTTTTAATTGTCATTTCTTGTTAACATAAACAATAGAAATCAGTATTAGTAATTTCAAAAGTTAAATTTTGAGTAAATTCTAGCTCAAAATTCATCATTTAAATGTAACACGAGATAAAATTTCATTTGTGTATAACCTAGATAGAGATGCATATATAAATCTTATAAATGAATGAGAAAATTAAATGTTAGTATGGACATGTTTGGAAACACAAAAGGAAAAGAAAAACAGAAAAAGAAAAAAAGAAAAAAGAAAAAAAGAAGAAGTAGGAAATGTTACTACGAAGTATTAAAGTCTAAGTTGGCAAGCAAGCATTTGCCTTGCCTACTTGCATACTTCTTCCTTTATTCTTTCTTTCTTTCTTTCTTTCTTTCTTTGTTTTCTTTGTTTCCTTTATTCTTTCTTTCTTTCTTTTGTTTTCATTGTTTTGAAGCAAGTATTTATTCTTTGACACAATGGCATGAAATATATATAGTAGATGATATATAGGGATTTCATATGAAGTTAGACTTAAAAAAAAATTGAAACTGAGGATAATTTGGAAGCTTCCTTAAGTGTATTTTAAAGCCAAAATTGGATTCTTCTTGATGTAAGTATTGATATTTGACTTTATAAATTTGTTCACATGTATATGTGTTTTTCTATTGGTATTTATAAACAATAGATTACTTTGCTTACTTAAAATTTGTCATACAGATGTTAAATGTAATAAGATTTTTTTCACTTGACACTATATTTTTGTAAGATTTATTACTACTACATGGTTTGGTTTATGTTACATTTAATGCAATTTGGATAGATGGTATTATCACTCAATTATTTTTCAATCTTTTCTTGAATCACATTTTTATTTAATATCTATTATATGTTAAACACACGAAAAAATTCAAAATAATTAGTCACCATTTATTGTTAAATTTATAAAGTTTTTCATTTATTGTATATAAGTATACAAAAAAAAAAAATCACTCTTCATAGATTAGTGAGTTTTTAATGTCTAATCACCTTGATGTTCGGAAAGAATAATAGATCACCTTAATAATTAATTAGGATGATAGTTGGAGGAAAGAAATTTAGTCCAATAATGGGATTACAAACTATTATTATGGAAGAATGGAATTGAGGAATATAACTTCTATAGAAGTTAATTATTCAAAAAAAAGAAAAAAGAAAAATAAATAAAACTTAGTTGCACTCTTTACTTATATATTAAATAAAGGCAAACTTAGATACAGTGTAGTCAAAGGCTTTTCAAGTGAGCGCCTAGGCGCTCAGGCGAGGTGAGGCAGCGTAAAAGCGCCTCAAGGTCATTGAGGTGAGCGCCTCTGTCAACTAGTCACTTGCCTTGATCAATTTGTTTTCTTTCCATTGCTTTTGTTTTCTTTTTGGTGTAGAGGACTTGGGTTTTGTTAAAAATACGATTGGCTTTTTTTTTAATTTATAACTCAATTTTGTCTTTTAGTAACATTAGTGGGGTTTGAGTTGGCAACCACTAATGTTTAATAAAAAACACATCAGACTTCAACTTTTTAGAACCACAAATAAATAATAAAATAATATATAAGTACATGGACCTTCCAGCCACTACAACAGTTGCCCAATAGTACCCTACCTCAACAAGTTTTATTTCTACTTTTAAATTTTATAACATTATTTTATTCCTATTTCCAACATGTAATTTTAATTTAAAAAGCTCTCTTTTTTACTATTACTTCTCATTCTCTGGACCTCTTTTCTCTCTTTTCTTTTTTGTTTTTGTCTTTCTTCTTTTTTTCTACTCCTTTCATACTCAGAGCAGCTCACTCTGTTCTTTTCTTTCCCTTGTAGCTCCCCTCTGTCAGTTTTTCCCCCCTCTAGTCTCTAATAGCAACTCTCCTCTTTTTATTTTTATTCCTATACTCTCTTCTTCTCTTTTTGGGCTCTATTGTATTCAACATAAAAACTGGTTTTATAGACTAATTCCTATGCATTAGGAACAAAGTAAGAGAGGCTTGATTATAATTTTCAGTACATTAATATATATGATTTAAGCTCTATATATGTAAAAAAAAACTATATTTAATATTTAGCGCCTTGCTTCACTCGGGCTAGCGCCTTTTTGGCGCCTCATCGCCTTGGGCGATACAAGGCCTTAGCGCCTCATGGTCGCCTAACGCCTTTGACTACCTTGCTTAGATATGTGTTAGATGATTTTAATAAATGATAATGTTTGACATTACCTATCAAAAAAAAAATGTTTGACATAAACAAAAGGCAAAAAAGAAGTAAAAAACAAATTATATTTTTCTATTAACAAGAATGGAGTATCAATTAAAAACATAGTTTGAATTTTTGTTGTGCAAGCATTCTTACTATTTATTCCTAACTTTTTAAATGCATTCCATTTATTTATTTATTTTTTAAATCAAGTTTATTTTTAATGAAATCAAGTAAAATAATTCCCATCTATACAATACTTTTATTCTTTCCCAAAAAGTAAATCACTTTAATTTTTAATGAAAATCAATTAAAAGAGTTCCAATCTATACAATAGTTTTTATGTCTGTTAGTGTTCACATGAAAAAATTGAAAATACCCACCTGATCAAAAGACCCACGGGCCACACCCAAGACCATTAAACATTCACATCTAATTCCATAACTATATGAAGCTAGACAAAACGAAGAAAACATTGAATCCACCTCCGACCTTTTTAGTTACTCATTTATTACACACTAAGGGTCCGTTTGTTTCGGGTGAAAACGTTTTCAGGAAATGATTTTACGGAAAATGGTGTGTTTGGTTGTTACTTCAAATTTGGTCAAACTGAAAATAATTTCCGGTTGACCGAAAATTATGCCAAAATCGGGTGAAAACGTTTTCAGGTTTCATTTTCACTTCAAATAAAATTTTCCGGAAAACAAACCAAGAGAACGAAGAGAGAGAGACAGAGAGAACGACCAGAGCAAGGCGAACCCAGACCCAGACCCACGAGCACGCCTTCACCCACGACGAACCCAGAGCACGGCGAACCCAGACCCAAACCCACGAGCACACCTTCACCCACGACGAACCCAGAGCTCGGCGAACCCGGACCCAAACCCACGAGCACGAGCACGAGCACGGCGAACCCAGACCCAGACCCACGAGCACGAGCACGAGCACGGCGAACCCAGACCCAGACCCACGAGCACGACGAACCCATCGCCTTCACCCAGACCCATCGCCTCCTCGAGCTCGCCGATCCACCCATCGCCTCCACGCTCTCTCATCCTCGATCTCTCAATTTGTTTTTTTTTTTTTTAATTTGATTGTTGTTGTTGTTTTTTGTTTTGGATGAACTGATTGTTGTTGCCGGAATTTGTTGTTGAATTGGTTGTGATGTTGAAATTTTTTGTAATAAAATTTGTTTGAATGCTGAGAAAATGTGAAAATTTTCCGGAAAATAGCATTTTTAGAATACATCCAAACACATAAAAATATTTTCCACAATAATTTTCATAATTCAGCCAAACACTTAAAAATATTTTCCTTTTTCGGAAAATAACATTTCTGGAAAATATGTATTTTCCGGAAAACGTTTTACACGAAACAAACACAGCCTAAAATGAAACAAACTCATGCTGAGTTAGGCCCAAAACCACAATTCAATCACCAAATCGCTCCTATCAAAAAAAAAAAAAAAAACCCACAAATCAATAAATTAACGGCTCCTAGAGTCCCAGGCCTCTGACCTCACCTCAATCAATCAATCTCCCTCCTTACCAAAACCACACCTTCCAAATCCCTCTTTTTTTTTTTTAACTTTTACAATTCTAATTCACTCACCCATAAAAAACTAAATTGTTGCTATTCAATTCTCATCATGCACTCTTTTTGCTCCCTGTTTCTTTTTTGCTATCTCTCTCTGATTTTTATTTATGCCCTTTTTTCTTATTATTTATTTATTTTATAAACAATAAATAAATTTGATGATGATGATGACGATGATGATGATGATATGTCTGTGATTGTGACTGTCACTTTGCTTTGCATGTCTTGTCATACAATTAAATAAAGAAGAAAGATTAGATTAGATGGAGCAGCAGCAGTAGCACCAACTTCAACACGTTATCCATCTGGAGCATCCCTTGCTCTTCAATCCTGACGACAGAAGTAGAGATCCTTGTTGGGGGTGCGGAGAATCAGTTTATGGTCCTAGCTACAGTTGTAAAGAGCCACATTGCCAATTTGCAAATTACTACCCACATCATAAATCATGTGCGGAACTACCCCTTGGGTTGCACCATCCCTTGCACGCAATCCATCCTCTTATTCTCTTTCCCCATGGAGATATTCAAATGACGAGAGACAATTTTACAAATGTGAACTCTGCAAAGAATATATATATGTATACACTTATCGATGTTCCCGCTGCGACTTCAACCTTCACATCACATGCGCTTCATTAGTGCCCACTATCATGGAACTTGAATTTCACGACCACCCATTGACCCCCTTTTGGAAGTGGATCATCTTCACTTGTGACCTTTGCGGCAAAGAAGACAAAGGTATGCCCTATTTATGCAATCCATGTGGTTTCTGGGTTCACAGAAGATGTACTTATTTTCCACGAAGAGTCAAAGTTATGCATCACATGCACCTCCTCCACCTCACCCATTCTTCTCTTGAATTTCACCAACCCAACTCCCGATTTTGTCAAATTTGTGTTCGAAAGGTGGACACTCACTATGGGCTTTACTATTGCTCTAGATGCAATTTTGTTGCTCACATCAATTGTGCTATCGACAGCAGAAACATGGAGAACATAAATTTGAAGGAATTCAAAGATGGGGATGAAGTTCTAGAGCCCAATGAATCGGTTGACTTAGTGACTAACAAAGTCAAAAAATCCAATATGAAGGAGGATGAAACTCAAATAGTCGAAGAAATTAAACACATCAGTCATGAGCATGACTTAAAGCTCACAAATGAGGTTCCAAATAACCAAATATTTGATGGGTGAATAAGAGCCATTCTCCCTCCATTTTATAGTTGTGTAAAGTGTAGATTCTTTCTTCATGAATCTTGTGCTAAATTACCCCAAAAAAATGACATCAACTTCATAAACACCCCCTCATCCTCCTCCCAATGAAACCAAGTGAGTATTTCGAGTGTGATGCTTGTTCTCAATTTTGCAATGGCTTCACCTATAAGTGTGAGGAATGCAGTTTTTATCTAGATGTTCAATGTAGTTTGACCTCAGACATCCTTACCCACAAAGGTCATAAGCATCCACTTGTCCACTCCTACAACGCACACAAACAGAAATGCAGTTGCTGTGGTAATGAAAGCTACCAAGTATTCCGTTGTAGCACTTGTGAATTTGCACTAGACTATAAATGCGGTACACTACCGCATACAACAAGGTACAACCAACATGAACATCCTTTCACTCTATTTTATAGACTTGAAGATGACTCTGGTGAATATTATTGTGATATTTGTGAAGAAGAACGAGACTTAGAGCATTGGTTCTACTACTGTGAAAATTGTAGTTATCCTGCTCATCCTAAATGTATTCTTGGAGAATACCCAAATATCAACTTTAGAGGTGCTTACACATTTGATTGCCACCCACATATGTAATGATCCTTGTGAATATTTTTCTTCTAATGTGTTCAATGTAATTTTAACGTGCATGATTTTTGTGCATTGAAAGGATATATGTAGTTTTAAATTTTATTTTATTCTAGACTTAGTCCAATGAATTTCTGATGTGTGAAATTCATCAAATGACATTGCAGTAATTCTTTTTAACTTTGTTCTAAACATGGTTCATATAGGACATAAATACATTGTATTGACTTATGCTTGTCTGTATCTAGTTGAGCCTTACCTTGTTCTCATCTCTTAGGAACAAGAAACCTGTAGATAATAGGATTTTTAAAATTTTAATATCTTTTGGCACATTGCTTAGCAAGGGAAGTTGGAGCTTCATGCAGAACATTGAGTTTAGACATGATGGTCCAATACTGGAACTAATTAGTTCTTATAAGCCCTCTTCTTATATATTAGGTGGGTGCCCATAATTTTGGAGAGGAAAATGGTGCATTTATATGCAAAACTTGAATGCTTAGATTCAAAAGAATTTACATAATTACCTGGTTATCAACACATTTTGTATCATTATTTTAGTTATGATTATTATTACTGCTGCTGTTATTTCCACAAAAAAGCTCGATAATGCATGATTAACAAGTGCTCTTCCTCTTACTATAGATGGTGAAGCTCTTTTCTTTTCTCAACATAAATTTTATACATCATCTCCGTAAGAATATTGGTATAGTATCTTAACTGAAGGTACACCATTTACTTTGTAAATGTTGATGTTAGAACATGGTGATTTGGGAGCAGTGATTGTTAATAATTTGGCTGGTTGAGTTATCTAGTATAACTGAATGTACTCCTAGCTAATCTTTTAAAACCTTGTTGGGCATAGAGACTACTTCAAATCTTGTTTGATAAGTTCAGGGCTAGTTTATAAAATGTGGACAAATGTCAGTTACATTGGACTTCTAAAATTTAGGGCCTCTAATTATTATACTTCTGAAGCTTTTGTTCGATAACAGCCATCATTTATGCCCTTGTTGATCGTACTTGTAGAAATTTTTGTTCAATAATAGAGGTTGGTAAGTGTCGTGTTTATATTATACACTCATGGTTATGTTATAGCTATAGGGGTTCTTTTGGAGCAGAAAACGAAAATGGAAGTTGTATTTTTCATTCCACTAGGGCTAACGATGATTTAATTGACAGTGTTTTCGCAACCTTGGTGAGAGAACGACGTTGTTCTTGATCCTTTTTCTAGACTGCAAAACTAATCAATTATAGATATTGCTGATTCTGGGAGAGAGCTACACATTCTTGTTCTTTACAACTTTTAAGAGTAAGCTGGAATGCAATTCAGTGACAAAATATGATTTATAAGATTTTATGCTAGTTAAAATAATTTTCATGCCAAATTTGTAGGAAATTGTAAGATTTTCCTTTCGTTGCATTCCTTACAAATTTAACTTGACTACACCTTTGCCTTTTCCTGCCAACCTTGTGTATTAACTACTCCCTTCGTCCCACTTTTTTTGTTCTCTATTCTATTTTGAGATGTTCCAAAATATTGTCCTATTTCTAAAAATAAAAGTCTTTAATTTACTAATGTTCCTATTATACCCCTATTAATTTAGTAATTCAATTTTTTGATAAATTTTTTTAAGGATAGTTTTGGAAACTTATACATTTTTAAAAGGTAGACAAGATAATAAATGATGTTCCCTTAAAAAGTTTGACTTTTCAAACAGGACAAAAAAAGTGGGACAGAGGGAGTATTTTCTTGTTGGGTAGTTGGTCATTGTTTTTGGGTATGATTTTAACCAACAGATGATCTAATGAATTTAAGTTTTCTTGAAATTGCCAATGGCCTTTGGGCCATACGACACCTCTAACACTGATATAACTATGGGTAGTGGGTGAGGTTGAGGGTTTGAATCAGTGGAGTCAATTTCGTACTGCTTAAAATACCAGTCCTTACCGAACGTACCGCCGAATATCGGACATCTCGGCCAAAAAGTGGAAATCGGGCGGTACTAAAAACTTGAAGAAAATGGAAAAAATTAGCAGCAGATAGCTCACGATGCCGTCCTCACTGGTTGTTTTCCCATGTTGTCGGCCATTCTCCTAGCCTTCCTCTTTTTGTTTTATCCAGCCGCTTTTTTTTTTTTTTTTTTCTTCTTCTTCTTCTTCAATTTTGACCGAACCTCTCTTCTTGTGCCTTCTGTTTTAGTTGTGTGTGTGGCTTTTGTTTAATTGTTTTGTGTGAGTTTTAGTTGTGTGTGTGGGGCTCTTGTTTAATCGTTTTGTTTGAGTTCTGACACCCCAAGTGAACTCTAATGAGTTCAAATTTCAAATATACTTGACTTTTAGGCTGGCTGCTACTCACATTTGATAAGTAATTTTATGTTTAAAAAAAAAAAAATTAATATCATCTTTTTAACTTTTTATTATTATTACAATCTAGTATGTCAGGTTATATTAATGGGTTGATATTTGAGCAAGAAATAATCATATTGAAAATGAGCAATTAATTTAGAGAAATATGCCATTATAAATTTAAGGATTGTTATATAGATTTATAAATAATTCTAAATAAATAATAAGATTGTCTATATATATATATAATAATAATAACGATAAACTCGAAACGGTACACCGGTATTGACTGGTACCCGAAATATATCATATCGCTCGCCAAACCGGTACAACCTCCGATACGGTATTGACTTTCTTGGTTTGAATCCCCTTTGCATGTGTGACTAACTTATCAAGCCAAAAAAAAAAAAAAAACTGATAGTACTAGATAATAAAATTAATAAAAAAAATGGAAGTTGTTATCTGATTTTGACATTTCAAATTGAGTTGGAATTTATCAAACTTGTCTTGAAGCTAGTAGTTACACTTTTCTACTTTCAATCTCGAATTTGATCCTCCCTCACCACACCCACCCCCCCCCCCCCCCCTAAAAAGGAAAAGAAAAGAGAAAAGGACGCTAAATGCATATTGATATGAACATTATTAGAAATTTTCTGTCGCAACCTAGCAGACAACCAAAACGACACAAGTAACTGCTTATGGGTATTTGAAACTATTTTTTGCGTAAATAGTGTCCATGTTATTATTCATTGAGAGATCAGTTATACAATGGAGAATTTTTAGGTTGAATATGGGTCACACATTTAAGAATAATGCTTATGTAGTTTATGTTGCTCATTCATGGTAGTTCTACATTTTAGAGGAAAAAACAGGAATTATAGGACAAGTGTAAGGGTGTCTTGGTAAAAAAAAAAATTAAACAATGCACTGGGCAAACTGCTGAAGGTATGTCTAGAGATTAGACATGAACATGGATGGACTTACTGGTCAGGAATTTTATGTTTATTGGGTGTGCATAAGGGAGACAAAGAGTGTTAACTAAGTTTAGCCTGGAAGAACAAAATATAAACTCTAAATACATAGAGTGTTAGGTTCTAAAGACTTAGGATTTGATGTATTTAGAACTCTAATATGTAATGTTGGCAAATCATAATTAAAACAATATGTTTAGTCTTGCTCAAAGTTGTGTCTTTTATGTAAAGTTGGAATCGAGTGGCTGCAGAAGTATTAGTGACTTTCGGCCTGGCTCGATCGATCAGATATTAGACTCAATCGATCGAAAGTTGCATATCAGCAAACGTAAAAAGGCCATAACTTATCCGTTTGAAGCCCAAATTGCTAGCCGTTTTTTCAAGTATTTAAAGGACATCATAAGCTAACCCTAGGTAGGGTTTTCAAAGCTTTTTAGAGAGATTAGAGTGCCTCTTGTGCCTCTTTGGTATTTTAGGGTTTTGTACCCAAATCTCTCTAAGGTTGTTGCTCATATTGCTGTTTTGTGTAAATCTCTTGTGAGATCCTTGAGGAGCTTTCTTTTACACAAAGCTTAGGGTTTTCAAGGTAGAGATATTATCTACATCTTGATAATCAACAAAGTTGCTGCCATTGGAGCTTAAAGAATAACAAGCGTGGGTGTTTGTAGCTAATTGGAGAATCCAAGAAAGAAGGAGTCCGTGGATTCGGAGCTTGCACGTGGTCGTGTCAGTGAGTTCTACTGGTGGGTAGCATTAGGAAGTCAAGGGGGGAGCTTGTAAGTCCTTTTGTATGAACTTCGATTCTTTCGTATAGTGGATTCAGTTTACCTTGAGGATAGCTAGGTCAAATCCTCCCCAGGTTTTTACCGTGTGGTTTCCTGGGTGATCATATCATTGTGTTATTTATTCTTCCGCTGCTTTATATTTTGATATGATTGTTTGATTGTGTTTAACTTAGATTTGCATAATTTGACTAAGTTAATCACTTGGCTAATCTACTAGGTTAATCCAATTGTTGTTTTAAGGGGTCTAAAACTCTACAAGTGGTATCAGAGCAGGTTGCTCTTTTGTTGTAGATCTTTTGATCTCTGAGCTGATCCTTGACCCCTGTTATCATGGATAATTTGAAGTGTCTTTCTGATCATGTTTCCGCTCATGCTTCTGCTAATTTTTTTGATGTTTTTGAAACTCTTCGTAAGGAATTATCTAAATCTTTGAAAATTGCTAAGAAATTTAAAGAAGAGTTAAAATTGGCTAATCTTGAAAAAGAGGATTTGATTGTGAGATTAGATGAATCTAATAAAAAGAATGAATTTTTGAGAAATCAAATTTCCTCTCAAGATGAGAAGATGAAAAGCTTAGAACAAGAGTTAGTTGAATCTAAATCTAAAATTGAAAATTTGACTAGTACCAAGCCTGCTGATGATAATAGAAGTGTTTCTGTTTCTCTTAAGCCTAAAGCTGAAAAAGTTTATATCCCTCCTTTCAAGAGGAATAATAAAGAAAATGCTTATTTTGCTAGGTTAGACAAAGGAAAAAATTTTGATGTTAACGCTGAAGTTTCTAAACCTAAGTCTGAACCTACTGTTAGAGAGCATAAGAAATCTGTTTTTGTGCCTACTTGTCACCTTTGTGGAGTTGTTGGTCATATTAGACCAAATTGTTCTTTGTTGAGGCAAGAACCAAAGCCTGTGACTGGAAACCCCACTAGGAATACTGATGTTCCTAAATTTGTTCCTGTTTGCCACTTTTGTGGTGTCCGTGGTCACATTCGTCCTAATTGTCATAAATTGAAATTTAAGCAATCTAGGATATGTGATGATATTTCTCCTGCCATAAGTCCATATAAATTGTTTCATATGCTTTTGAAAAATTTGAGCTTGTTGGCTTGTGAAAGGAATTTGCAGGATTTCAATCTTTCTCAAAAGATTAGTGTAATCCCTCAAATACACTCTGCTTCTTATGGATTTTCACCTACAAAGCCGAAGAATCGTGCTATATGGGTTAGAAAAGATTCTCTAAGTTGAGTGTTGCTGACTTGTCATTGATTTAATTCTTTCAATTAATTGTGGACATGTTTTGTTTCTGTTTTTGGTTGTTTTGTTTTTTTTAAGTTTTTTTTTATTAAAAAAAAAAATCCAAAAACATTGAAAAATTTCAAAAAGACAAAAATATTTTATTTTGTGTCTAGATTTTTCTTGAGAATTACATGAGTTTTAATATCTCTCTTGATTTAGAACATGTTTGACATTGTGGAGATACTTGAATAGCATGTGTTATATAAGTGCTAAGCTTTTTCTGATTTTGTATGAGTATGTCCTAATTTGTACATGTACTCAAGGGTTAATTAAGAAATTGATATTTCTTGTTTGTGTACCCTCTATAGCTTAGTTAAGCACTGTTATGCATTGCATTTGCATTTTTCATTTAGCATAATGTGTGCTTTTTGTTTTTGGTCATAAATTTTTTTTCAAAATCTCAACAAGTGGTTATAAATTCTTTGTTAAAACCAAAAAGATTTTTGTGTTTTGTATTATAGATCTTGGATTTATAATCAAGGTTGGCCACCTTATCTTTACATAACTAGTTTATGTACCTTGTTTAGCTTGGATGAGCTTACTTTATTGCACTTTACTAGTTTGAGCTTTGTAGTGCATGTTGTGTGGGAAAGATGTTTGTGGTTATTAATCACTTTGTCTTGATCTTGAAGTCACATGTTATTTGGCTATCGGACTTGATCCTTTTGAGAAAGGCATAAATAACCATCTCACCACTGTTCACTAGCCAATCATGAACACCTTAGTGCATATCGTAAGATTTTGTGTTCGAGAAAGTGTAGCACATGCACAAAAAGAACATAAGGTGTAGTCTCGGCTTTAATTGCTTAATACTTAAAATTGGTGTGTACCATTAGGCTTGATGCCAAATCACATAATTAAAATTGGTGTGTACTATTAGGCTTGATGCCAAAATCACATAATTAAAATTGGTATGTATATTATGAGGCAAAATTCAAGAAACTTATATGATTGCAAACTTTTGTTCTAGGAGATGTGAGAGTTATATGATATAACTCTTTTGGTGATAGTCTCTTTCAAATTCTATGTGATGAATTTTGTAGACTTTGTGTTTGATTTTTATTCACATATCACCTCACATGTATCTCAAGCTTTTGCTAGTCGCACACACTACACAAGTTACTCTTTGCTAAACTTGGTACATTATATTGTGTGTGATCTTATTGTGGCCATCCAAGATTAAAAGTTCCTTGATCTTAATGCAAAATGTGTTTAAAGTTTGAGAAATTGAAAATTCTAGAGCTTGTATTGAATCTGATTTGGGGTTTTTGTTCAATTAGAGTGAAATTGATGAAATTGGCTTGTTGTTTTGATGTAATTAAGCATTATGCTCTATGTGTTGTGTTATGTGATGCTCAATTCATCAATTTGTTTAAAAATTTCAACAAGTGGTTTTCAAAATTTTGGGGTTTTTGTTAGAAACTCCGTGCACAAGTCAATTTTGTTAATTTGAACCTAAATTGAATTTAGTTTCACTGCATTAGAGTATGCATCATTTATGTTTAGGATTCACATGTATTGCATTGATTTCTGTATCCATCTTGCAGTTTTGCAGTCATATCTGTCATTGTTTTCACACATAGCATGCATACACTTTGCTAAATTGGGTACTCAACTTGATTTAAAAATTGATTGATTAATGTTTGAGTTTTGTACATTCTAGTATATGCTATTTCTTATGTGTAAATTGTAGAAAATGTTTTTCTTAAGAGATATGATGGATAATCAATGTGCAAATATTTTCTCTACTCATGCAACTGTTTATGGGTCACATAGTGCCAAGTTTGCATTTATTGAAAGAGAGAATATTTTTCTTCATGTGTATCCTCACCTTCGTTTTTAACTTTGGTTTGTGTGTTTTTATTTATCCCCACCTCCTCATTTTTCCCCAAAACTATTTTTTCCAAAACTTGTTTTGTTTTTCCTATTTTTGTAGGGGGAGAAATTTTTTTAACCTTTGTGGTTCTTAGGGGGAGTTGTTGCTCTTCATAGGGGGAGTTGTCTCTATTTTCTCTTACTCTGTTGTGTATGTTTTCTGTCTACCTTCTAATTAGGTAGTCTTTGTCAATACGTGACAAAAAAGGGGAGACATAGATGACCTGTTTGTTTTGTTTAGGGTTTGTTTTGTTTAGGGGGAGAATATAAAAACTTTTTGATGTATCTAACTTAGGGGGAGAGTTAGTTTGCATATTCGTTATTTGCTTGATTTTTTATATATGTTTCTTGATTCACTTGCTCATTGATTTATATTTATGAGTTATTCATGATATATGTTTTTGTTTTGTGTTTTGCAAAGTCAAGAATTTATTTTTGTTGAGTTACTGTTTTTCTGTCACACATGCGTTTATGCGTTTGTTGAGTGTTTCAGGAATATACAGGTTGATTCAATTGAGCTATTGTCTACACTTGCAACTGATGGATAGTAGTTAGGATTGAATTTGAGTTATGAGCATTATGTTTGTAAAGGGCTTTTTATTTGTAAACTTTGAGCTTTTAGTTTGTGTTTTGTCACGGATTGCCAAAGAGGGAGTTTGTTAGGTTCTAAAGATTTAGGATTTTATGTATTTAGAACTCTAATGTGTAATGTTGGCAAACCATGATCAAAACAATATGTTTAGTCTTGTTTAGACTTGCTCAAAGTTGTGTCTTTTATGTAAAGTTAGAATCAAGTGGCTGCAGAAGTATTAGTGACTTTCGGCCTGGCTCGATCGATCAGATATTAGACTCAATCGATCGAAATTTGCATATCAGCAAAATCAGCAGACGTAAAAAGGCCATAACTTATTCGTTTGAAGCCCAAATCGCGAGCCGTTTTTTCCAGTATTTAAAGGACATCATAAGCTAACCCTAGGTAGGGATTTCAGAGCTTTTTAGAGAGATTAGAGTGCCTCTTGTGCCTCTTTGGTATTTTAGGGTTTTGTACCCGAACCTCTCTAAGGGTTTTGCTCATATTGCTATTTTGTGTAAATCTCTTGTGAGATCTTTGAGGAACTTTCCTTTACACAAAGCTTAGGGTTTTCAAGGTGGAGATATTATCAACATCTTGATGATCAACTCAGTTGCTGCCATTGGAGCTTAAAGAATAACAAGCGTGGGTGCTTGTAACTGATTGGAGAATCCAAGAAAGAAGGAGTCCGTGGATTCGAAGCTTGCACGTGGTCGTGTCAGTAAGTTCTAATGGTTGGTAGCATAAGGAAGTCAAGCGGGGAGCTTGTAAGTTCTTTTGTATGAACTTCGATTCTTTCATAGTGGATTCAGGTTTACCTTGAGGATAGCTAGGTTAAATCCTCCCTAGGTTTTTACCGTGTGGTTTCTTGGGTCATCATATCACTGTGTTCTTTATATTTCCGCTGCATTATATTTGATATGATTATTTGATTGTGTTTAACCTAGATTTGCATAATTTTACTAAGTTAATCACTTGGCTAATTAACTAGGTTAATCCAATTGTTGTTTCAAGGGGTCTAAAAACCAACATAGAGGATTCTTCAAATATATGAGTAGATATCAGCGTCAGGATAATTTTCCATTTTTAATTTACTTGGGATGCTTGATCTTAGTAATTATTGTTAATAGTTGGTGTTTCTCTTGTGTACTTCCAATGTACATGGGTTGCACGCCCCTGCTCTTTAATGAATTATTTACTAACAAAAAAAGGTTTTCAAAGGGAAAATCACATAATTCCAGAACTTCTGTGTGCATCCCAACCATGATAAAGGAGAAGAAACTCCAAGGACATTCACTACTTCTTGTGTTTGTTGCTTTTAAGAATGTATTTTTGTCCTATTTTAACCTGTCCATATGGTTTCCTGCTAGTTGGGCGAAGCCATATATTTATAGAACATATCAAAGAAAAATAAATATATTTTTAAGGTACTTAACCTTTGTACCATTACAAGGATAGGAACATCAGCATATGGGATGAGGTGTTTGTATTAATAACCGGGGTGAGTAGTGTTCCAAATGTATATATGATTAACTGTCATGTTAATGATTTTTAGAACTTCATATTGACATGCAACTTAATTAATCTTTTAGTGCAATCATTAATAGTAGTACCCTCTTAACTTGTAGATATGCATGCTTGTGAAAATTGTAGTGTAGATCTCTTCCTTCTTTCATATGGTTCTTTATAACATTTATTCTTGGTCATGCAATTTTTTATTATTCATAATTTCAATATTCAATGGTGTTTTTTTTTTTCCCTCGGGAGAATTATTCTATGCTTGTTGTAATTAGATTATTTAGATACTGATGCTTTACTATTTGCTGCAGCCATTGAAAATAATTGCGTGGGATGCTGAGTGTTCTTTGAAGATCCAAGAAACAATGGGAACCGAGGGAAACATTTGTTTAGTAGAAAATCTTCACTCTTCGGATTCAATATTTGTTGAGTGCAATATACATTTCCCGAGGTCAGTGATAGCATGCATTATTATGTTTGTGGAGAATACTGATTTTATGAAAATATCTTGCATGTCAGCCATTCATAAAGGAATTAAAACATATATTATTATTCATTTGAATTGCATGCAGTTTTTATGGCAAGCATGTGATGGGAAATATTTTCTATAACCAAAGGGGGGAAAATTTTTAAACAATTCTATAATGGTGAAATTTCTGGATAACTTTTAATGGTTTGTTACATATGTAACTCAGCATTTCTTTTATTGTTGCAAATTATGAATTGCATGAATTTGTGTAATCTTTTAGTTACCATTTCATAACTGTTTAGTGAGCTTTGAAGATGTAACTGAAGGATTCATTTTATAACCTTTTTTTGTTCCAACAATCAAGGTTAAATTTAAAGAGTGCTTAAACCATCAATTCTGGCTTTTCAAGTTGGATGTTTGTGGATTACAATAGTGGGCCATTCACTGTCTATTATCTGGCTAAGATATTGGTACTTAAAAGAAGGTGGGTTTATCTTTAATGGGAAGGTCTAAGATAGAGGAGTTAAATGGACAATAGAAGCAGGGGATAGAATATGATCAGTATCGCATAATGCAGAATGCTTTGAAGAGAGCACAGAAAAAGGTTATACCGGATCTGATTAATGTGGTTGATTAACGCAGGAATAATGAAGAACAAGATCCATACTTATCTTGAGTCTTTCTACTTGGCACAGAGTCTTCAAAGTGGATGCTATAATTGTTTGGATAATTCAAGGTTAGCTTTGTGGGAGAGTGATGAAGATGGGTTGTATTTTGATGGAAACGTCAAAGATGGTGGAATTGGATAACAATATAAGAAACAATGGTGCAGACCATTGGCAATGAGTTATAGCTCAATTTAGTGGCTGCTTCTCAATGCCCCCATAATGAGACAGGGCATTATTGCTGGCAATGAGTTATAAGATGCTACACTTATTTATATTCGAACCCATTCTTTGTCCCGTTTGTTTTCTTCCCAATTTTTTGTATTTAATTGAACTTGTTCATGTAATGGCTTCCTGTGTCATGCCATCTTGTAGGTCACTAGACTCACTACTCTAGAAATTAGTAGACGCAGATTTATCATTAGTCATAGCAATTCTAATTTTTGGATTGAGTGTTATTTTGATCTAAATTTGAGGCATAAGTGAAATATATATATGTAATAGATTCCATTTTTAGCCTGTTTGGGATAAATCTATATCTCTTGAGCCTTAACTTTATTTTTATTCTCTGGTGGGGCTTATTAAACAAAATTTTAATATAGTGGGTGGAAATTTATAGAAGCAATGTTTTCAACAGCTTATTCTCAGGTACCTTCATTCTTACACTCTTACGTTCTTTAGGAAATCTTGTTCTCTTTCACTTATTTATTTTTAATTTTTGGGGGTTTTCACTTTTGAAGTTAAATCTTTATATTGTGTTATTAATGTTCATTTTCTTGCTTATGCACAATCAATACAAGTTCAACTTTTAACTTAGGCACAAAGCAATGGTTACAAAAGATAATGGGAATATATTCTTGTAATAAATATGGAGATTGTTATCTTAAAAGATCAAATACCCAATTACTATAAATGTCTGTATAATGGTTTGAATGAACCAGTTACTCTAATTTGGTGGATGGATTGGGTCTTGCTCTCCAGATGTTTGATGAAATTGCTGTTTGCCTTTATCCATGTTTTCTGGTTGTAAAAGTGTATAAACATATTGAATGATTATGCTGCTCCAAAGACTAATCATGTACAATAATTTACTCATGTTATCAACAAAAAAAATAAAAAATGCAGCCAATGCTTTAACTCCAATAAACGTTATTTTGTTTAGAATAACTAAAAATGTGATGGGTGCATGTGAGTCAGTCCACCTCTGTTTTATAGTTGTGCGAATTGTAGCTTCTTCAAAAATCCTGTGTTAAATTACCTAGTAAAAGCAACACCCACTCACCCATCTCCCAATGACACTATAGGGATCAGTTGTTTTGGTGTCATTGAACAAATGAAACTAAATGCTTGATTAATGTGCTCCCTGTGGTGGAAAAATCAGTTTCTTGAAATTCTCTATAACTTCTCAAGATTGATGTAAAGATGAAATCAATTCTGAATTATTGAATATGCTGTAAAGAAGAATTGCTTCCATGCGGTAGCAATGTCATCTTCCAGATCTCTTGGTTAAGAATTATGGAGACAATGAAGGTGGTTATGTTGTGGGCATTGTTATAAGGGTGGTTGAATCTTATGTTTCCAGCAAACCCACACCAAATATTTGCTGTTGGAGGATTGATAGATGGTTTTCTTAAGCTAGTTGCAGGTAATGTTAACCTTAGTGCAAAATTTTCTCATTCACTTGCAAAAGCAATGCCAAAAGATGATCGGTATTGTGACAACAGCCTCTATGGAGCCATTAACATTTATCTCAAGGTATGGGAATTTTTTTGTTCCTAGTGATCATTACATTATTTGAAAATTGAGCTACTGAGACCTGCAAAATCTTAAAATTGGGATTTACTTTGACTAAGAATCATTGTAATATCATATTTTTTATTTTTGTTGAATATATTAGAGCTTAGTGGCTATTAATCTCCTTAGATAAACTTCAGAGCTTAGCCCTGCACCTGCACAATTAGTGTTGTTTTTTAATGAGATACATATTATTGATGGACTTTAAGAACATGTAACCTTACATTTTGACCCGTCATGGAAGCAGTAAAATTTAAGTTGCAAATGACCTTTCTTTTGGGACTAATTATGTAGGTACACCCTAGCATGAATGAAGAAGAAAAAGTGAGTGTATGTAGAACCCTGGAATACCATAGACTATCACAGGAAGCACGTGAGCATGTGATGAAGAATGACCAGTTGCCCTTGAAAACGACCACATGATTCATCTTCTTAGAGCAGGGTAACACGACAAGGTCAATGTCAACTTTTGGATCAAACTGCCAAGAACGAAGACTCAGATAATTATTATAGTTTCTAAAGGTATAAAAGAGGGAGGGATGAATTCACAGAAAGAGTTAAAGATAATATAGAAAGAGGTTGACACAATAAAGGTGCAAGTGATTGAATTATGAATGTGTAAGCTAAAGCTGCAAATACAAGTAGAGAGATCTGGTCAAACCAGAAGGGAAAACTCAGCTTTGTAAAGAAAAAAAATTCTATTTCAAAATTTGATTTTGCTTTGTTGAAATTGAAGTGCGCCCTTTTAATTTTTAAGATTTTTTTTTTTTTCTAGAAAATCAAAAATTTATTTTTCTAGGAAATTGAAATTATATATTTGCCTCTTAATTTTTTGCAGTAATGGACATGTGCTTAAAGTGTGGAAGCGTAGAAGATGCATGGAAAACCTTTGAGTCTGCAGAAGAACTTGATGAGATTTCCATGACTATTATCCTTGTTGGTTTTGCACAAAATGGATTTGAGGAAGAAGCTATTTAGATGTTTGTTAAAATTGCTAAGCAGGGATTTAGGTTGACCCAGACATGGTTTCAGTTGTCCTTGGGGCATTTGGAGTTGATACTTCTTTGGGTCTTGGTAAAAAAATCTACACTTTAGTTATCAAAAAGAACTTCAGTGATAATACTTATGTCAGCAATGGACTTATAAACATGTACTCCAAGTGCTGGGATATGGAGGATTCAGAGTCTTCAGTCAGATGTCTCAAACGAACTGAGTGTCATGGAACTCTTTAATTGCAACTTTCACCTGTCATGGGGATGGCTCCAAGGCACTACAACTGTATGAAGAGATGAGGTTGAAAGGCATACAGCCAACGGATGTTACATTTTTGTCTTTGCTCTATGCTTGAAGCCATGTTGGCTTAGTTGAAAGGGGCTTGGAGTTGTTGGTATCCATGGCTAAAGATCATGGGTTGAGTCCAAGATTAGAATAGTACACTTGTGTTGTCGCCTTGTTGGCTTGTTGGGTCGGGCAGGACTTCTTTGTGAAGCAAAACAATTCATTGCTGGATTATCTGACAATCCTGGAATAGATGTTTGGCAAGCATTGCTTGGTGCTTATAGCATTCATGGTGATTCAAAGATGAGAAAATATGCTACAGATTTGTTGTTTTGGGCAGAACCTGAAAGCCCAGCACCATATATTTTGTTGTCCAATATATATTCTTCTGAAGGGAGATGGAAAGAGAGAGCTAGGACTATCAAGAGAATGAGGGAGATGGAGGTGTAAAAAGAGACAGTTACGAGTTGGATTGAGATTGAAAAGAAAGTTCAAAGCTTTGTTGTTGGGATAGAGTGCATGCATAATCTGGAAACATATATGGGGTTTTGACCGAGTTGTTTAGAGGTATGACAGGTGAAGGATATGCTCCAGATAAGACTTTCATTCTCTATTACTTGGATCAAGATGAGAAGGGAGAGACATTGGTTTGTTTTACTAGCAGGGCCGGCTCAATAGGTGATGCTCGCCTAAGGCCCCCAAATAAAAGAAGGCCCCCACTTGTAAAAAAAAATTATATATATATATAATATATTTATCTATATATGTTATGTAAGGTTGAATTTAATCAACCAATCGTGTTGGCTTTATTCATTGCCAATTTGCTTGTAATTTAAACACTTAGTAACCCTGTATTTAGGTGGGTTTATTGTAAGGGTAGTGAGTAAGAAGATGTGAAGAAAAGCTCAAGATTGTGCAAGGAAGCAGAATTTCGCGACTAGGAATCGCGGGTGGCTCGCGGCTGCAAGCTGCCAACTGCTGGCATGTGAGATGCACATGGGGAAGCTTAAGGGTCGCGCCAGCTGTTGCACTACAGGACAAAAGTCCCAGGCAGGCCAGGCCGTTAGCTCGCGACTTAAACTCACAACTCAGACAAGTCGCGAGGCCAAGTCACCAACTTACCCTGTTTGGCAAAAACTGTCTCTTCGTATTCCTTTCTCACCCTACTATATATAGACCCTTATACCCACCAAATGACGAGAGCTTCTAGAGAGAATTTTTGTGAGAGAAACCCTAGAGAATACAAGATTGATTCATCCCCAATCTTTACCTTAGAGACTCTACAAATTCCTTTACTCTCTCCCTCTCCATTATTATACCCTTTAGAGGCCTTTTATCAAATCCTTATCTCACCATACCAACGTCGTTGAGAAGGTTTATTTGGTGCTATTGGGAAGCAGTTAGGAAGGAACCAATTTACATTGGTTGATGCTATGGTCTAGTAGCGGAATCCGGAAAGCTAAAGAAGAAATAGGTTCGACGTAACCTCGTTGGAGCAAGAAACTTGGAGGGCTTAGGTACTTGGGTAGATTACGCTTGGAGGGTCTTCTGTTG
This sequence comes from Quercus aquifolioides, assembly GCA_019022515.1. Classification (NCBI taxonomy): domain Eukaryota; kingdom Viridiplantae; phylum Streptophyta; class Magnoliopsida; order Fagales; family Fagaceae; genus Quercus; species Quercus aquifolioides. The sequence continues at coordinate 15,091,146 of CM032330.1, read as the reverse complement.
TTCATGTATCCCAACTATATTCTTTAGTGGATTATTTGACCACTTGAAGGGCGGCAGAGAGGTTTTTCGCCGAGGGCTTTGGTTTCCTCTTTGATAACACATCATGTGTTGTCCGTGTGTTTGCATCTTCCTTCCCATTATCTTTGCCTTATATTTACTACTGTGGATGTGTTTATATTTGGCTTAGATTAGTTATCAATTCTGTGATTGGCTTATGTTCATATTCTACACATTAATTATTTGATAATAAGCTTGAATTGATAATTTATAAATTGGGGTCTAAACGTTCAAGGGTGGATTATACCCATTTTGAACTTTCAATTGGTATCAGAGCGGGTACACTTGTTGTGGTTTTAATACCTTAGTGTGATCCCTGACCCCCTTTGAGATGGATAGATCTCAATCTCTCAATGTACCACCATTTTTTTATGGTAATAATTATGCATTTTGGAAGGTCTGTATGAGGGCGTTTTTGTGTTCTATTGATGATGCTGTGTGGGATGCAGTTGAAATAGGTTGGACAAAGCCAAAGGCTGCCAAATCCACTTGGGATAAGGCTACACTTGCGGCGGCTAATGCTAATAGCAAAGTATTAAATGCTATTTTTTGTGGTGTCTCTCTGGAAGAATTTCACCGGATTTCACATATCACCATTGCCAAGGAAGCATGGGAAATTCTAGAGACAACCTATGAAGGGACGAAGAAAATGAAGGACACAAAACTTCAAATGTTGACCACTCACTTTGAGGAGCTAAAGATGAGCGAGGATGAGTCTTTTGATTTGTTTCACAGCAAATTGAATGAGGTTGTTATTGGCAAATTTAATTTGGGAGAAAAGACGGAGGACTCAAAAGTTGTGTGGAAAATCCTTCGGTCACTACCAGAAAGTTTTCGAGCCAAAGTTACAGCCATGGAAGAGAGCAAAGATCTTGACGACATTAAGGTTCAAGAGCTGGTTGGTTCTCTACAGACATATGAGTTGTCCCTGCCTTCACAGAAGAAGAGCAAATCCCTTGCTCTTAAAACAATCGATGAGAAAGTGGTATCTCATGACTCCTCGGAAGAAGAAGCTGTAGACAAAGATGTGGCATACCTTGTAAAGAACTTCCGGAAATTCCTAAAGCTTAAGAATAATGGAAAATTTGGTGACAAAGGAAAATTTCAGAGCACCGGAAACGAGAAGAAAGAATTCCGAAGAAAAGAGGGCAGAGACTCCCAATCTTCTCAAGGGATTACATGCTTTGAATGTAATGGACATGGGCACTTCAAAAAGGAATGTCCCAACTATTTGAATCAAAAGGAAAGGTCTATGCCACTACCTTGAGTGACTCAGATTCATCAAATTCCGACTCAAAAGAGAGTTGTGCTGAAGAAGGAAATTTCTCTGCATTCATGACCATTGCTCATGTGGGATCCTCAGATGATTTGGAAACACTTGTGGAGGAGCTTGGGGAGCATTCTGATTTGGAGTCTATTGGAATTGTGGAGGAATCAGATGCTGAAGAGGATGAGAATATAGCTAGTCTTCAAGAGAATTACACCTCACTTCTTAAGAAATCCAGAGATTATGCAAAGGTAGCAAAGGCGGCTGTGAAAAAGATAAAAAGGGCTGAGGAGGATTACAAAAGTGTCTTGATAATATATAAAGAGGCTAAGTGTGAGATTGAGACATTAAGTGGCGAACTATCTGACGCCTATACGAAAGTAAGGTTTCTTGAGCAAGAGGTAGTGCAAGCTCATGCCAAGATAGAAAAGGTCTCCTCCAAGAAGTTGAACGATGTTATCTCATCCCAGAAACATTTCTCAGATAAGTCCGGGTTGGGTTATACCAGAGGGAGTAGCTCATCAACCAAAGCTACCAAAGAGGTGAAGTTTGTAAATGCCATAGAGCTGGTTGTTGAATAGCCTATTCCTGAGAAAATTGAGGCTGAGAAGAAGAAGAAGATGGCTGAACAACGGGTGTTTAATAGACCCCGAAATCCATCTATGGTGAAACATGAAGCCAGAGGAAGATCAATCCCAAGATCACAACGGGGTCCTAGAACGGATTATGTTTGTCATTATTACGGACTACAAGGACATACCAGACCCAATTGTCAAAAGCTGAGATCAGACAACAATGCAAGCGCACCTCGGTCAAAAGGAAGGAGAAATGACATGAGGTCTTGGGGTGGTGAGCAACCAAGAAGTCAAAATCGTGATCCAGGAATGATGGACATAATGAAGATGATCGATTCCTTCACCAATTGCTTGGAAAGCTTCACACGAAGGTTTGAAAGTCCTAACTCTCGTACCCAATCTATCAAGGATATCACCCCAAACGCACGTGATGTGTGGGTGTCAAAGGGTACTCATGCATGAGCATTATAACATGTCCATGCATTAATACTTCCCATATTTTGTGCATATGCTTGGTTGTTTGCTTCTTGCTAGTTTGAGTTGAAACTTGTGGTTGTGTTTTTGTTTTAAGATTTTTTATTATTGTTTTGTCTTTGATCATTCTTTACTGTTTTTGTGTCAAAAATCTAAAAACGCATAAAAAGTAGAAAATCCAAAAAGTGTGATCGACTTTGTTGAGTTTTGTCTCATATTCATGTTTTGCCTTGTACCTCTGTACAAATGGCTTTGTGCATCTACGAGCCTAGCTTGTCTTCTATGCACTCGTATCATTGTGGGAGAAATTTTGAAATCTATGTGACTGTTGTAAATAGATCTTCAACCTTGTCATGAATGATTAGTGAATAGTTTTGTTGATCTTGAGACATGCATAGACTCATGCCTATATATCTTCTCACTTTTTATTTTTATGCTTTAAAAGAGCTCTCTAAATGTAAATCTCCAAATGAAAAGAGAGATAGAGCTGCAAAAGTCTGTCGCACATACTAGTATTTGACTAGGAAAAAGGGAAAGCGACCAAAATAAAATATATGATGCCCAAAAGCCAAAGGCTAACTCATCAATTGAAATATCAAAAATTTCAGGCATCTATCTCACAATGAGATTTTCTTTGCCCAAATAGTGCAAAAGATTTGTTGAATATGGAGCCAAATGAAAAGCTTCAAAGAATTGTTATCAAGTTTTTGTGGGAGGTCATATATGCATGTTTCTATAATTGAGATAGGTCACATTATCTAGTGCTAGTTGTGTATGCCTTGATTTAATTGATCATTGAAGCTTTACATTAGACTAAAGATTATCTCATTCTTGATATCCATACACAACACACAAGTCTATGTTCAATGAATGCCATATTCATTTGTGTGATTGTACTTGATTAAATGTGTTTTCACATACTCAATCTTTGTTGATCATACACAAAAAGATTTTTGAGTGTTTTTAGTTGTTTTTGGAAAGTATTTTGTTTTTTCAAAAAGGTCAAAAATTTCAAAAACAGTGTTGCCCTGCTTTGGCGACTAAGTCGCGGGTTAGCCCAGTCGCAAGCCCCAGTCGCGAGCTCACTCAGAGATATTTCACGGCTTACTGGCGAGTTAATGCCCTAGGCGCGAAAAGGACTTAGAAAATTTTCAAAATTTGAGTTTTTGCAAATTTCGCGGCTCTGTTCGGCGACTTGTTCGCAGGTGGAAGGTCCAATCGCGAGGTTACTCAGAGATTTTCGTGGCTCAGCTCGCGACTCTCTCGCGGGTAGACCTTCCAGTCACGAAAAACACTTAGAATATTTTTCAAGAATCTTTGTTTCACAGTGTTTCGTGACTTACCTTGGCGACTTACTGGCGACTTGTTCCAGTCGCGAAAAACGCATGTTTTGGGTTTTTAAAGTCAGTTTTTAAAAGTTTTTCAGTTTTTCCCTCGTACTTTGTGACTGTTCATTGTCTTCCCCATATCTCTCTCTGAAACACTCCGTACCCATCTTCGAAAAATCCACCATTTTGCATCATTTCTGCATCATTCTTCAAGAAAAAGGTATGGGTTTTCTTGTTTTCACTCCACATTTCATGTTTTTACTGTTATACTCTTGAATCTGTGTGTTTTGATGTTGGATTGAGTTTTTGTGGTGTTCGAACATGGGTTTTATCGAAATATTGGGTTTGTTTGATTGAGGGTGTTTTCTCTTATTGCTAATTATGTTTTATATCATGTTTTTGATTCATTACTCTAGTATTTGTTCTGAGCATTGATATTTGATACATTCTTTACTCATTAGGCTTATGAGTTTTTGTTTTACTCTGAATATTGGTTGAGGCATTTCAGTATGCTTGAAGTTTTTGGATTATGTGGCTTGAATTGCTTTGATTTTTAGTCATCATTACATGGTTGTGATGCTGCCTTTGGGTATTTCTTGCACCTGTCATACTCATTCTGTCATGTTTCATTGACATATGCCTTCATCTGTCTGATAGTGGTTTTCACTGTCCATTTTTAATTATTTAATGCTTGCACTAGTCTGCTTCTATACTGAATGATCTTGTTTGATTTGTTCTACATATCTCTGGTTATTGACTGTTCTTGGTTTGTGGATTGGCTTGTCTCTCTGTTTTTGTCATTGTAACCAAATTGTTACTAATTTGTGTACACTTCCACATATTGTGTTTTGCTCTTATTGTGGCCTCTTCTGCGTGTTTACAGATGGCTTCCACATCTTCAAAGAAGAAGACTCCTGCTAAGAAGGCTGATACAAGGATGAAAATGGACAACAACCTGTTTAGGTCTGTCAAGCATTTTGAGAGATACAGAAATTCCTTCATGAAGGGAACCATTATCCAGGAGAGATTTGTGGATTTACATGACCTGAAGGATACTTTTATTCCAGAGTGCTTTGAGGGAAAAGGTTGGGATAAACTGCTGGGTGACCTACCTTCAGTGTGTGAGCCCTTAATAAGGGAATTCTATGCAAATGTGAACATAAGGGATGAAGAGATGAATTGCTGGGTTAGAGGACATGAGTTTACCTTAGACGCATATGACATTGATGAGGTACTTGGTCTTGAAGGTTTAGAGGAGTATGAGTTCATCAATTACAATGACAGGATGATGTCCCTAGATAATGTCCAGGCTCGGATTGGTGGTGTTAAAGAAGAGAGATGTCTCAACACTAATGCCTTCCCTACAAACAAGATGCTTGACCACGATCATGATGTTCAATTTGTATCCTATCAGAAAGATGACCACTCTTACAAATTCCAGAGCTATATTCCTCACGGAGCTCAAGGAGAAAGTCATCATTGACATCAGCTCACACATATTTGACACTATCATGGACGAGACTAGAACCATTGCTAGGCCCAAGTTGGTCTTTCCTAGCCTCCTTATGAGGATCTTCAGAGCGAAGGGTGTGAGAATTCCTCAAGATATCAGTCACATGACTCCATTGTCCGCAATAAACAAATTCACCATCACAAGGATACAAAGTCGTCTTCCAGGTGATGGAGAGGAGGGTGTCCATGGAGAAGGTGTTCCTATGGAAACTGAAGCTGAGACCGCAGGATAGACTTCCACACCAAGAAGCAGAACCAAGAGAAGCAGGACTTCCACTTCATCAGCTGCACCTTCTGATGCATTTCAGATCATCCTGAAGAGACTTGATGGACTCAGAGAGGTTCAAGATCAGCATACTGAAAGGATGACGGCAATGCAAGATCAGCTTGATGTTCTTTCAGCAAAGTTTGACAGCATCTACACCGACAAGGAGTAGTGACCCTTTGGCCATTCCGGTCAAAAATGGGGAGAATTTTTTGGGCAGCTCTTGAGGGGGAGTGCTTGTTTTGAGGGGGAGATTTCTTTATCACTTAATGCTTTGTTTATAGCTTTGATATTTTGTTGGCTAACTACTGTTGTTATAGGTTTAATACACTATGGTTTAAGTGTGGTCTTTAACTCATAACTCTTGGATGATTGTGGTTCTCTGGTATTGGTTTTTATTTATATATATTTATGATGTTTATTCAGTTAGTTTTATTCTGTATGGTCCTTTTTGTACCCATGTTGCTTATGTAAGCTTTAAGGGTTTGTTCCATGCATTTTGTAGGCTTTTATGGTTTGTACCATGTATTTGCAGCACTATGCTTATGCAGCCTTTATGTTTTTCTTTTGTACTTGTTAATGCTATGCATTCTCTTAAGTACAACACTCTTGTGCCCTTGTAGGATTGTTCCTAGATGCATATACATTCTATGCATTGGTTGAGTCATGAACACTCTTGTGCCCTTGTAGGATTGTTCCTAGATGCATATACGTTCTATGCATTGGTTGAGTGTTGGACTTGCAAATGATACTCTTCAAATGAGCTTATCATTTTGCATGTCCGGATGTTCATTCCTTGTGTGAATGAGCATTGTGATCACTTTTGTTCAAGTGATTGCTTGTTTTGATCAAGCCATGGTTTATTGCTTTATTGCCTAAGTCATTTTTTGCTTGATCATGCCATTATTGCTCCATATGTTTTTCAAGTTTTTCTGCATTCAATGATATTATTGTGTTGTTGTCTTTCAGGAGATACTTGTTCATATGTTCAAGAGCTTATCAGAATCTAGAGTTAGGTGTGAGTGAGTTTTGTTCAACTGTTCCCAACTCACGCTTTAAGTCTAGAGTCTGTTGTAGGGTTTTGTCATGGAATAGACAAAGGGGGAGATTATAAGGTTGAATTTAATCAACCAATCGTGTTGGCTTTATTCCATGCCAATTTGCTTGTAAGTTAAACACTTAGCAACCCTGTATTTAGGTGGGTTTATTGTAAGGGTAGTGAGTGAGAAGATGTGAAGAAAAGCTCAAGATTGTGCAAGGAAGCAAAGTTTCGCGACTAGGACTCGCAGGTGGTTCGCGACTGCAAGCTGCCAACTGCTAGCACGTGAGATGCACATGGGGTAGCTGAAAGGTCGCGCCAACTGTCGCACTACATAACAAAAGTCCCAGGCTGGCCAGGCCGTTAGCTCGCGGCTTAAACTCGTGACTCAAACAAGTCGCGAGGCCAAGCTGCCAACTTACCTTGTTTGGCAAAAACTGTCTCTTCGTATTCCTTTCTCACCCTACTATATATAGACTCTTATACCCACCAAATGACGAGAGCTTCCAGAGAGAATTTTTGTGAGAGAAACCCTAGAGAATACAAGATTGATTCATCCCCAATCTTTACCTTAGAGACTCTACAAATTCATTTACTCTCTCCCTCTCCATTGTCATACCATTGAGAGGTCTTTTACCAAATCCTTATCTCGCCATACCCACGTCTGTGAGAAGGTTTATTTGGTGCTATTGGGAAGTAGTTAGGAAGGAACCAATTTACATTGGTTGATGCTATGGTCTAGTAGCGGAATCCGGAAAGCTAAAGAAGAAATAGGTTCGGCGTAATCTCGTTGGAGCAAGAAGTTTGGATGGCTTAGGTACTTGGGTAGATTAGGCTTGGAGGGTCTTCTACTGTTCATGTATTCCAACTATATTCTTTAGTGGATTATTTGACCGCTTGGAGGGCGGCGGAGAGGTTTTTTGCCGAGGGCTTCGGTTTCCTCTTCGATAACACATCGTGTGTTGTCCGTGTGTTTGCATCTTCCTTTCCTTTATCTTTTCCTTATATTTACTGCTATTGATGTGTTTATATTTGGCTTAGATTAGTTATCAATTCTATGATTGGCCTATGTTCATATTCCGCACATTAATTGTTTGATAATAAGCTTGAATTGATAATTTATAAATTGGGGTCTAAACGTTCAAGGGTGGATTATACCCATTTTGAACTTTCATTTTAATTAAAGAAAAATTTAAGCACTTTTATTGGTCAATAAAATGCATTAAAAAAGGTCTCATTGTATCCTAAAATGCAAAAGATTAAAAAGAAAAAAATAAAAATAGTCAAACTTCAGCTAACAAAATTAAATTTAAGGAGACAAGTTTATTAACTTATTCTTGAAATATGCTAAAATCAAAATTAATACTAGACAAATTCATTAATAATACAACGTAATTGTCACGAGAGGTATTCTTCTTCAGTGTTCAGTTCTTCCCTTCTTTCTCTTTGTGACTTTGTCTTTCCGAAAATGAAGACTCAGAGTCTTCTATTTATTTAACTTAAATTATATATATTTTTAGTTTGTTTCACACTTTCACTGCACAATTGTTTGATGGGATGGGATACGTTTTTTCTTTTTTGCTATGATAGCTTTTCTGCCCCTTTGTACCCTTTTCTGCCAGGGTAATTGATAGGAGTAGGACACGTTTTTTCTTTAAAACTTAGCCATAGGCATAGGATGATAGGACTTAGGAGTAGTGGAGTACAGCTGTACAGGCTGGTCGGTTTCTCTCACTTTTTTTTTTTATTTTTTTATCTGACATTTTATTTATTATTATAAATTACTAGTTGCAGACCCACGCGTTGCGCGTGATAAATTTTTGATTTTATTTTTATTTTTATTTTTATGATTGTGTTATTATTTTGAATAATTTTCAATGTATTACTACTTAGGCCCTCTCAACAGTTGGGCTTTGATATTGAATTTTAAATCATTTTAAATTCAAATTATTTTGAATCATTTTCAATGTATTACTACTTAAGCCCTACCAATCATCATTTAACCGTCATTATAGCAAAAGATCATTTCAAATAACTGGTGGATAATATGAACACCCTACCAATAATATGACTATTTTACCAAAGCATTTCATTTTAAAGAGAACTGAAAAAATATTCTAGCTTGTGTGAACTTGCAATTTAATAGATAATCCGTTATAATTTAGTAGAAACCAAAAGATAATATAAAAATTATTTTAGCACAACAAAAGATAATATAATCTCAATTTTATAATAGCCATTTCATTAATTGAGAGTTGGACATACTTTACGAAACAATCTAGCTGTTGAACTTGAAATTTAATAGATAATCTGTAATCAACTGGTAGAAAATATGAACAGCCTACACAACCAAAAGAAAATATAAAAAATATTTTAGCATAGCCTTTTCATTTTATAGCTGTTGAACTTGAAATTTAGTAGATATTCCGTAATCAACTGGTAGAAAATATGAACAACCTACACAACCAAATAAAAATATAAAGAATATTTTAGCAAAGCCTTTTCATTTTATTTATAATTAAAAGTTAGAAATACTTGAAAAAACAATCCAGTGTAAAAACATGTTAATTAACAGGTAACTTGTGAGCAATTGGTGGGTAAAAATATAGTAATCAAAACGGTGATAGGTGTCCACATCATTGAACACGAAGATTTTTTTTTTTTTTTTAATCTTTTGATAAATGAACACAGACACTCACATGCAAATACACACTCAAACCCTAAAAAAAATATAATATTTTATGTCATCTATCTATAGTGTCTTCCTGCTTGGTAAGTAAGTTCACATAAGTATCATGAAGACCATTTTTCTAACACTATTTGGAGATTCTTATCTTTATGTAGTTCCGTTAAAAATTAAAATATCACGAGGTAAGACCAACCCAAAAACTTAAACTATAATAGTTTTTTAGACCAACCTCATTCTTTTTAATCTCCCTCCTTTTCTGCTTTTAAGCTACCTTTGTTTTTATTGACGAGCATGTCATCTACATACACTTCTATGTTCCTCCTGATCTGTTTGCTAAACATCCTGTTTGCTAACCTCTAGTAGGTTGTTTCTGCATTTTTTAGTCCGAAGGGCATTACCTTGTAGTAGTAGAGCCCTTGGCTTGTGACGAAGGCAGTCTTCTCTTGGTCTTCTTCTGACATCTTTATCTGGTTGTATCTCAAGAATGCGTCCATGAATGTAAAGAGCTTGTATCCTGCCGTGGAATCCACCAGCTGATCTATCCTTGGCAAGGGGAAGCTGTCTTTTGGGCAAGCCTTGTTTAGGTCCGTGAAGTCTTTGCACATCCTCCACTTCCCATTCACCTTCTTCACCAGGACGACATTGGCCAGCCAGTCCGAGTAATATACCTCATGAATGAAGTTTGTTGCCAGCAATTTGTTTACCTCGTCCATGATTGCCTGGTTTCATTCAGGAGCAAAGACTCGTTGCCTTTGCTAGACGGGCTTTTTCTTGGGATCTACATTTAGCTTGTGTTGGTTGATCTCTATGGATATGCTTGGCATATCCTTGTGACTCCATGCAAAGACGTCCAAGTTACCCTTAAGGAATTGGACTAGTTTCTTCTTCATCTCTTCGCTTAGAGTCATCCCTATACTTATAGTCTTCGTTGGTTCCCCATCTACCAGCTCCACGGTCTCCAGGGCTTCCACCTTTTCTTCTTCTTTCTCCTCGATCATTCACGTATGGTTCTCCTTTGCGGCTAATACTGCTTGGTAGCATTCCCTAGCTAGTACTTGATCTCCCTTGACTTCGCCCACATCACTTTCCGTTGGGAACTTTACCTTCAGGCAATAGGTGGATGTGGCTACCTTCCAGTGGTTGAGCGTAGGCCTTCCAATTTTCACGTTGTACGAGGAAGGATAGTTTACCACCAGGAAGTTGAGATGACGAGTCAATTGTCGTGGGTAAGATCCCACCATGACCATTAGTGTCACTATGCCTTTAGGATACATTCTATCTCCCTGAAGATGGCGAGGGGGGGACTCAAAACGTCGCAATATTTCGGGATCCACCTTTAGCTATTGAAAAGGAAAAAGATAGATGATGTCTGTAGAGCTACCGTTGTCTACAAGGATTCTCCTGGTGTTAAACCCTTCTATCTTGAACATTATAACCAAGGGGTCGTCATGCAGCTGCTTCACCCCTTTGGCATCTTCTTCTGAAAATAGGATGTCCCTATAAATGCTGTTCACCTGCCTTTGTTGTGACTTCTTGAGAGATCTAAACGACCCACCTGTGGATGGTCATCCTGTGATTGTCTTTATCTCCCCTATCGTGCTTTATGGACGGGATATGTGGTCCTCGTCCCTCAGAGCAACTTCGATCTTGTCCTTGTTATCACCTATGGATCTACTGGAGTCCCCTTTCTTCACAAATTTCTATAGCTTCCCTTTCCGAATAAGCTCCTCTATCTACTCCTTTAGGTCTCTACAATCTTCTATGTAGTGATCGTGATCCTTATGGAAACGGTAGTACTTCTTCTTGTCACACACATTGGGTAACGAGTGCAACGGCCTTGGCCTTTTGAGATAATGCTTATCTTTAATCTGCGTCAAAATTTTGTCAACGAGCATAACTAGAGGGGTAAATTTTACCATCCAAGGAGTTTTATCGTCTCTTCACTTTTTCCTATCAGCGCCTTGTCGATCTCCTCTGTCTCTTTTTCGCCCCCTCCTATCGTCTCCTTTTCCTTCCCTCTCCTTGGGCTTATCCTTGTCTCTTATTGCTGTCAGGGCATCTTCGGCGTTCATATACTTCTGGGCTCTTAAGAGCATTTCCGCCATTGTTCGAGAAGGGCTCTTTGTGAGTGTGACCACGAACTCCCTGGACTTTAATCCAGCCTTGAAGGTCGTCAGCTGCACTCTATCATTTGCTTCATCTACCTCTAAGGTTTCTCTGGTGAAACGCTTCACATATGACCTCAGGGTCTCCTTCTCCCCTTGCCTGATAGTGAGCAGGTGGTCTGCTGGCTTTTTCGGGTGTTGTCCACCGATGAAATGGCGTAAAAAGGAGTTGCCCAACTACTCGAAATTGTTGATAGACGACGTTGGTAGCTTGGTGAACCACTCCAATGCTGCTCCTTTGAGAGTGGTGGGGAAGGAACGGCACAATATCTCGTTAGGGGGCTGTTGAAAGCCTAGAGTTGTCTTGAAGGTGTGGAGGTGGTCCAAAGGGTCCTTCAGATCGTCGAACGACTCGAGCTATGGGAGACAAAACTTTGAAGGCATTGGGCATTCCAGGACTACTATTGTGAAGGGCGAGTCCGTCCTTTTGACCATCCTGTCTAAGCTCTGATCTATTTTTCCCCGTATTGCACTTCTCAGCTCGTCCATTTGCCTTCTCATTTCCCTGAGGAGGTTTGAGTTTGCTCCCTTAGGAGTAGTGGGTCGTCGGTGGTCATTCCTTCTCTAGTTGTCTCCATAGTCGTTCTGGTTGGTCCCAAAATGATTATTTTCTTGCTGAAGCTGCAACCTCATCTCTTGATTCTGTCTTGTAAGCTCCTCCACGTTGGCTGTGAATTTTTGGATTTGCAGGGCTAATGCTGTAGAATCTTGTGGGGTGCTGGACTCCATCTGGACTTTAGAGTTGAATGGAACTACGCTTTCGAACCTAAGTACGAAAATGTCGTCCCCATAAATGGCGCCAAATTGATGATGCTATGATCGTCAATCGAGTAGGTTCGTCCAGACAAGTCAATGCGTGCTCTATCTCTATACCTGCAAGGTCATGAAAGAAATCCTCTTTGGGTGGTCATCGGTGTGGTGCCAGTCACGGAATCTCCGATGGTAAAGTTAGCAAGGGGAAGCTGAGAGAGATTATGAGAACTTGGAAAAATCAGTACTATAGCGTGTGTGTATAAAAAAATGTACCTTGTTTAGTTCTAAAAGGCGTGTATATATATATATATATATATATATATATATCCCTTACTTCTAGCCGATATGGCTTTTATTGTGGTTTTAGTGCTTCCTTTGTAACGCCCTTGGGCTCATTAATGTGGGTTTTGATGAGCTTCCAACGGTCTGACAGCTAGTTTGTAACTGTCCGAGATATTGAATTCTCCTCTTTATGGCTTACCTTCCCTCGTCCATGAGGTTGGAGAGTGGACAATGGTGCTTGATGGGTTCGTCTTAGTAAGGGTGTTCGTTGAGCCTATCAATATATATATATATATATAGGTTGAGTTTAAGTTACACCTAGTGTAACTTTAAATAATATTACACCACCCAATATTTTTTAATTAGATGTGAATTTTGATAAATCCATCACTGGATTATATTATTTTTGTATATTCTCCATGCTTATAAAATTTAAAGATGATTAAAGATCAATAACTATGTCATTACTAAATTGTTTAAATTCAAGTTTTTGTAGTTTAAATAATATATAAAATATGAATTTCTGGTTCGAATAGTAAATAACATTTGATTGGCATGAAAATTGGCGTGCATGTTAAAAATATATAAAACATGTAATTTAACAATTGGATTTTCAAAATATGAATTCAATAACAAGTTATTGAGTAATGTAATATTGCTTAGAGTTACACTAAATGTAACTTGAAACCAACCTTATATAAGAAATGTTACACCACTTTTTTTTTTTTTTTTTTAGAAATTAGACCAAAGGCCTAGGCTATTATTCCAAAAGAAAACTTAATGAATGTCACGAAAAAGAGCACTAATGATGACAGTAGAATCTCCTTCAAACACCACTTGAGTGAGGCCAATCTCCAATGCAAATTGAATAGCCCTCAAGCAAGCTAAGGCTTCTAAATCAGCCATGGATTGGGCCATGGGGATGGACGAGGACAGAGCACCCAAAACCCCACCGCCACTATTTCAAACAACAATGCCTATGCCTGCCAAACTTGAAACACGAAATACTGCGACATCGAAGTTCACCTTGTAGTAATGGGGATCAGGAGGACGCCACTACTGCATGGGAGGTGGATGGGGGGGAGGGGGGGAGCTGGTTCCTCAGATTGAGCTTGAAGAAACTCCTGTAGAAAACTCCCTGCTTTATTGCAAATGCTGGACACGGGAAGGGCAGGTCTGCCAAAATGGATGGCATTGGGCCTATTCCATAAGAACCAAACAACAGTAACAAATATCTCTACTCTAAACTCCTCTCTGCAATAAAGGGATCTAGAAAGTAAGTCATTGAAACATGCAGGTTGGGACAGCATAGATTGGTGGAACCATTCGAGAGAGGATCACACTCCAGAAATGTCCTTACAAAGCCAGACTGCATGTAAAGTATCTTCAGGGTGATCTTTGCAAAGTTCATAGCTTGCATTTGGGACGATGTGACGCCGATGGAGATTCACCATTGTTGGCAGAGCGTTGTTGCAGATTCTCCACACAAAATGTTTTATTTTGTTAGGGACCCGAAGCTGCCAAATTCCCTTCCAAAAATTTTTCTGGGCTTCCGGATTTGAGCTACCTGCATTAGAAATTGATTCACAAGACACAAGCATTTTATATGCACTACTAGTAGTAAACGTACCAAAAGGTGTGTGCGCCCATATAATGCGATCTACAGGGTGCCTAATGCTCAGAGGAATTCCCATAATAATTTCAGCTTCATGGGGTAAAAATAGTTGATGCACAACCTCAGCTTTCCACATTGCTCTGTCTTGATCAATCAGAGAACTAACTTTCGTATCAGGAGCTAACTGTGGTAGGAGAGAGATGACTACTCTGTTGGCTTGTCCAGGCAGCCACCTATCCTCTTTAATCCGCACTGAATCCCCTATCCCTATATGCCAAATCATCCCTTTTCAAATCACATCCCTAGCACTGATGATACTTTTCCACGCGTAGGACCCCGAAGGTGAATCTTGTGCCTCTAGTATAGTGCACTCCAGAAAGAAACGAGCCTTAAAAACTCAATGGCATAGAGATTCAAGATTATTGTTTAGCCAATAAAGCATCATTGAATTTCTCAATTTCTTTAAATCCCATCCCACCAATTTCTTTAGCCTCACATAAGCGCTCCCATTTTACCCAATGAGTTTTCCTGTTCTTACGATTATAACCCCACCAAAATTTACGGATCAAGACTTCCAATTTTAGGGAGTTTGAAGCAACTCATAGTATATGTCGGAATCGCCTGAATTACTGTCTTGATCAAAACTTCCCTACCTGCCTGAGACAAGAGTTTTTCTTTCCACCCTTGAAGCTTTTTCCACACCCTTTCTTTAATGTAGATGAAACGTTGTTTTTTAGCCCTACCCACTAGCACTGGCAAACGCAAATATTTTTCAAATTGACGAATAGATGGCACACCCAAGACTTGTTGAATCCGAACCTGCACATCATGGGGGGTGTTGGAGCTAAAAAAGATATTAATTTTTTCACGATTAATCTTCTGACCCGAACCTCTCTCATAGATAGCCAGAATATCAAGAATTTTTTGACACATTTCTTCTTTTGCACTACAAAATAAAACACTATCGTCTGCAAAAAATAAATGTGAGACTTTTGGACCATTTCTATAGATGGACACCCCCTCAGATATGCCCCTCCGCTTCGGCCTTATTCAATAAGCTTTCCAATCCCATTGCACATTAGGAAGAGGTAAGGCGACAGTGGGTCACCTTGATGAAGACCACAACTAGGTTTGATATGACCTACAGGTTTCCCGTTAAGAATAACAAAATAGGATACAGATCTAATGCAAGACATAATGAGAATGACCAACCTCTTCCCAAGCCCGAGATGCCTCATAGCTCTCTCCAAAAATTCTTATTCCACTCTATCGTAGGCTTTGCTCATATCAAGCTTAAGCACCATCTGACCTAACTTCCCTTTTGTTTTCCTCTTTAGATAATGAAGAGTTTCAAATGCCACAAGTACATTGTCAGAGATGAGTCTACCATATAAGATTGCCCTTTGAGATTCAGGAATAGCATTGGCTAGGAATTTTTTCAGCCGATTCACCAACACCTTAGAGATCAATATATAAACCACATTGCAAAGACTTATGAGAGGATAATTAGAGACTTTTTTTGGGTGTTTTGTTTTTGGAATTAGAGAAATAAAAGTAGAATTAAGCAACTCAGGCACCACACTAGTATCGAGAACATTAAGAACAACAGACGTTACATCATAACCCACAATATTCCAAAAAGACTTATAGAAAATAGGGGACATACCATCAGGCCCTGGAGCAGTAAGAGGTGCCATTTGGTCGAGTGCCAACCTCACCTCATCAGCATGGAAGTCTCGGCCAAGCATCCCAGCTGCCTCCTCAGATATGGTCGGGTGGATACCACTCAGAATATCATCGAAACCTGAAGGATTTGAAGTGGTATAGATGGCCTTCAAATATTTTTCTATAATACCACCCATTCAGCCCTCATCTTCCACCCATACACTGTCACTATCCTCCAAACCAGCAATGAAATTACAGCGATTCCGTTGATTTTCCCTACAGTGAAAATACCGAGAATTGCTATCTCCTTCTTTAAGCCATTCATTCTGGGATCACTACTTCCACATACTCTCTTCCTTACTTTTGAGCTTTTGGATCTCTTTCCTCAGCTTATAAATTCTCCCAGGGTTAGTTCTATAACTTCCATCTTCTTCTACTTCTTTCAACTCTTTAAGTTTCTTAGTCAAAGAATTACGGACATGCCCAAAACAATTTTTGTCCCACACCTTTAGATTGATTTAACAAGCCAAGATCTTTTGATTAAAACCCTAAGCCGATTCAGACACAACCTGCTCACCCCAAGAATCTTTAATCACTAATTCACAAGATATGTCTTTTAACCACATTGCTTCAAACCGGAATGGTTTACCTTTCCTATAGAAGCGCTTAAATTCAGAATCTAAACAAAGCAAAAGAGGTTTATGGTTTGAATGGAAGGCTTCAAGATGATGAATTCGAGAAGTGGGGAAGTGTAAAATCCAATCAATAGTTGCGACACTTCTATCCAGACGAATCCAGGTATTTTGATCACCTAGTCTATGATTGCACCAAGTGAAAGGGTATCCATTAAAACCAAGGTCCTTCAGTCTACAGTAGTCCAAAGCATCCTTGAAACTTTGCATTTGTCGCTCAGGTCTATCCAACCATCCCAATTTCTCATACGCAAACAAAATTTCATTGAAGTCACCCAAACATACCCAAGGCAAAGAGGAACGATGGCTCAAAGCTCGAAGAAGAGACCAAGAGTTTTCCCAGCTAGCTGTATCAGGGTCTCCATAGAAACCTATGAAACGCCGGGCGTCATCCACTCCTTGGTTAATAATAGCATCAATGTGGCGATCGGAAAAAGTTTGAACAGCCACAGCAAAATCCGACTTCCAATACAAAGCAAGGCCACCACCTAAATTGCCACAAGGAACAAAGAAAAGATTAGTAAATTGAATCCTTCTACCAACTCTTTCCAAAGTAGATTTATCAACTTTAGTTTCCATTAAGAAAACCAAATTGGGATTTTTTGTTGTCACAAGGGCAACTACTTCATCCTCTATCTGTGAATTCCTAAACCCACGACAGTTCCAACTAAGGCAACTCATTGTGACCGGTGGTGCTTGAACCCAACAACCACCTTAGAAATTTGGACATCCTCCTGACTGCCACTATCCATGCAATGCTTCTTTCCAACCATCTGCTCATGTAGGTCTATACTCATGCCACGTTTCCCACAATCATTTTTTTCCCCTCAGGACTGGTCCCACTTCCCACCTCATTCCTCTGGGTAGTATTGCCCAACTTAGGAGCTAATCTCTTCCACACCCTTGTTGACTTTGTTGTGGGCTTAATATGGTATGAGCTGTCACACATGGGACTTGGTTGTTCTATAATATGCACAAGGTTTCTCGTACCATCATGCATCTCTACTGACATTTGGTGACCCGTGGACTCATCAATAGACAGCCCAACTACGCTCTTCTCCAACCTAGCGGCCTGCACCTTTGAAAGCCCCCTACTTGCACTCATCTCAACATCATCACTATCTGGTGTGTAACCTCAACTCGCCTCATCTGCTGTGGATGCCACGGGCATTGAAACCATGGCATGCTTCACTCCGATATCCCTCTTCCTGGCTAAACCCGAACCCTCCATGGTGTTTGTTTGTAAGGAAACCACAACCGGATTACCATGAGCATGGGCTTGTTGTTTCTTCTGTTTCATCCGAGGAGCTTGAGTACGAGATACCCCTGAGATCACTGCCACTGATTTCCTTGTAGCTCTCACTACATCTGCACGTAACCAATCACCATATTGTTTGTCCTCTCTCCTCAACCGACCCATACTACGTAGCCACACATCACACTCTCTATCACCATGGCCAACTCGCCCACACCAATAGCAGAAATTTGGGAGTTGTTCATATTTTAATCCCACCCATCCCACTAGTTTTCCTTCAACCCAGAGTTTACAACACCTTGGTAGAGGCCGAGAAATATCTAACTTAATTCTAACCCTCAAAGACTCTCCCCCCGTCCCATCATCCTCGGGGTCAGCCACCTGCAACACCGTGCCCATCGTTTTTCCAATAGACTCACCGATTTCCTGGGAAACAAGATGTGCTGGTACATTATGGATTTGCATCCAGAAAGTTTTGTATGAATAATCGAGCGAAGGCACCGATTCAGCGTCAGTTGCTCTCTGAAAAACCACCAGATTCTTGTCATACAACCAAGGTTCAAATTCAAGTACTCGTTCGAGGTCAAGGTTATCTTCAAACTCAAACAGTAGAATATTGTCCCCAACGTCCCGGATCTTAAGCTCTCTAATGGGTTTCCAAAGGGGTTTAAACGTATGAGCCACTGCATCAACATTCAGTACCCGTTTTGTGAGGAACTTTCTTGCCAACCTATGGATAATCACCTCCTTTTGACGTCAAACTTCTGCCCACGCTCTTCCTCCTCCAACAACAAGAAACGAGCCCACATCTCGTCTAACCCAGCCATGGTACCGTTCCCACCCAATCCACAGTCACACCACAGAATAAGGATCATAGACTGTCCGTCCTATCAGGCTTAAGAGAGGCTGAAGGGTAACAACAACCTAGACTAGGCTAGGGACAAATTCTACAGGTGGCTTGATAGAGAGAAAAACCCTAAACCCTAGCAGCCAGAGAAACTTTAAAACACTAAAATATTGATTGTTGAATGTTACACCACTTAATATTTCTTTATTAGATGCAAATTTTGACAAATCCACCGTTGAATTATATTGTCTTTGTATATTCTCCTTACTTGAAAATTTTTAGGATAATCAAATGTCAATAACTAGGTTATCAATCAAATATTTAAAGTCCAAGTTTTCGTAGTTTAAAATCAAGCATAAAGATGAGTTTATCGATAAAATAGTAAAAATTGTCCGATTAATGTGAAATTTGGCATGTATATTAAGAATATAGAGAACATGTTATCCAATTATTGAGTTTTCAAATTATTTATCCAATAAAAAATTATTAGATGGTGTAATATTCTTCAAAGTTATACCTGGTATAACTTGAACTGATATGTGTGTGTGTGTGTGTGTGTTCAAGTTACACATAGTGTAACTCTAAGCAATGTTACAACACTCAATATTTTTTAATTGAATGGGAATTTTGACAAATCCACCGTTAGATTATATTATCTTCTATATTCTCCATACTTGCAAAATTTCAAGGTGATCAAAGATTAATAGTCATTTCATCAATTAATTGTTTAAATTTAAGTTTTTGTAGTTTAAAATAATGCATACAATATGAGTTTATGGATCGAATAGTAAATAATATCCAATCAACATGAAAAATGGCATGAATATTTAGAACATATATAACATGTAATTCAAAGGTAAGATTTTTAAAATATGAATTATACTATATGGCATCCAGATTTTTGGAAATATAATATATTTGGGAATCTAAATACCTAAGAATTGATTGATCGATGCTTATGTTTGATTTAACAAGATATTTGGGTATATGAGATTTTTGTATTTGGTTTATACTTATAGATTTCTAGGATTTTTTTTTTTCTTTCAAAAATATCATTACACCATATAAACTTGAAATTTCTTATATGTTTTAGTTATTCATGAAAATGCCAATAATATTGCTTAAAAAAATTAACAAAACACGGACAAAAATAAAAGTTAAGGCAAAAGATAAATACAATTAAATAAAAATCATTATCTAAGAAAAATTATTATTAAAAAAAAAAAAACCTAACTACATGCTCATGACTCCATGAGATGTACAGACTACGTCAAAGCATGGATCGAGCCAAAGCTTTGAGTTAAGGGGAGCGGTTTTACTGTTAGCTGTGTATAGCGGTTAGGGCCGGCTCAATGAATTATGGGGCCTAAGGTGACAATTTTAAATGGGCCCTTTTATTAATCAAATATGAATTAAATAATTTTCATTTAAATTTTGATATCATTTTTTTTTATTTAAAGCCTAATTTTATTACTTTTTGCAATGTAAAAGTATTAATCAAGTTTTTGTAATCAAATTCTACTCATATTTCCATTTGAAATGATAATTGACTTATCCACAGTTTTTTAGAATAATGGCATAATTGATCTTAAATAATATGTTATTAATAAATATAAGCCATCAATATCATAAATATCATGTTTGAAATAACATTCAAGATATTATAGACAATACTTTTTTAAACTATCATCATTATTTACTGTACTATGAATTAAAAATATAACTTGATCTTATTATATATAAAGATATAATTAATTATTATTTTTTAATTATTTTTTAACAAATTAAGAATTTATATACTAACAAAACCAAAAGAATCCTCTCCAAAACAAAAAATAATAACAAACAAAAAGGGAAGTATATATAAAACTATAAACGTGTGGAGGTAAACCTATGCAACCCAGTACCCAATACCCACGCACCCCTTTTTTCTTTTATCAAAATGTATGGACCATTGACAAGTGTGAGGGCTATCTACCACTAACAACCAAGAATAAAAGAAGGCAAACTAAAGCAAGAAAGAACAAGGTTAAAGAAACAGAGATTTTAGAGTTAAAATTACAAACCAGGATGTTGAAGGCTATGGCCCAACAAAGGAAGTTCAAAGATCCAAAGCCGACTGCAAAGAAGACTTCAGAAAACCACTTTTTCTCATAAAATGGAAAGAGTGTAGAAAATTCTCAACAATCAGTAAAAATATTGAGGTTTGAGATTGAATTAATTTTGGGCTTTTTGCTTTCAGTTTGCTTTGTAGAGAGGGAGATAGTGTGTGATTTTTTAGTTTCGGTATATGTAGGAAATTAAATGATTTTTACATTACCCATAGAGAAAATGAACCGTTCAACACATTCAACAATTTTTTGTTTTTGTTTTTCCAGATGATTCTTTAATAATAAAAATTTGGGTTTTAATTAATACTCGTATATGTTAAAGACATATATCTATTGGTTGGTTTTCTCCAAGAAAAAAAAATTATTGGTTAAAATTGGGGTTTTTTTTTTTCATTTGGGCCTTTAGGCAATTGCTTCAATTGCTTATATGCTTGAGCCGGCATTGGCAGCATTTTCAACCTTTGACTCTACTACTACTTAACTGCTGAGATTTTTTTTTTTAAATGATAGGGTTGTTTATTTTAAATAAAATTGGTTAATTGAGCTTAATTTTTTTTTTTAAGTATTACTATTAGTAATTTTTGTTGTTGAGCTATTTTTTTTGGGCTTTGTATATTTTCTTTTAGATTTTAGATCTATAAATTTTTTTATAATCACTAAAATGAGAAAAATACTAGCGCTACAAACTTTTTTATAAATTATTGATGTAATAAATGGTTACTAGTAAGTAAAAAAAATAATGTGAGTAATGGGTTTATATGCGAACTAATAAGAATCTGCTACCAAAACAATTTGTGAAAATGTTGTAAAAAAAGTTTGTGGGTCGCATTACTCTTAAAAGAATCAATGATATTATTTAAGAAAAAAAATGTAATTTTATAGAACAAAATTGTTAAAATTAGTACACATATATATAATAATATATTTTTTTTAAAAATAGGGGGGCATTGCCCTCCCTAGTCCAAAACTAGCTACGTCCCTAAGTAAAAGTCATGTATGCTAAAACTGTATATTATTATCTAATTGAAAATATATATTCAAAAATGTGTTGTAAGTAAAGAAAAATTTACAAGTATCATCGACCTCAAGCAGCTGCAATATACAACGAAAAAACAGATAAGAATTAGCATGAAGATATTACCTTCTTTTTTTTTTCTTTTTCTTTTTTAAATTGTTAGCATTCTTTGTTACTCTATATCAATAAAACTACGTTGTAAGTTGGGGGGCTATCACCCCAAAAATTTTAAAATCTATCTAAGAACTCAATTCCCAACTCAGTTGATCCCAAAGACAATGTTTGGCCATCCCCAGTCCCAATCCCAATTCCTTTCACTATCATTTTTCATTCCAACCCGTCATAACTTTTACTTATACGGTTTTTCCCCTAACTTTTACTAATTTTAAGCCATAACTTTGGCTATTAACTTCATTGAGAAGCTTCATTCAACTTTTCCTAAAGAAAAATGGTTTAACCAAAAAAAAAAAAAAAACTAAAACAAAAACAAAAACTAAAAAAAAAAAAACTATAAATTTTACTACAAAATATTTATAAATTGATGTGTCAATGAAAATGATTTATGCTTTTATTAGTATTTTACTATTAAATTTCATGATTTGTTGGTATTTTCAATGCTAATAATAATTATACTTATTAAAAAATTTCTAACAATAATCTTGCGCAATATATATAATATTATGAGTTTTTCTTAATGTAAGGTTGAATTTAATCAACCATCTAATTGGCTTTATTCCGTGATCAATTTGCTTGTAATTTAGCACTTAGTTACCCTGTATTTAGGTGGGAAAATTGTAAGGGTAGTGTGTGAGAAGATGTGAAGAAAAGCTCAAGAGTGTGCAAGAAAACAGAGTCTCGCGGCTAGGGCTCGCGGGTGGATCGCGACTGGCAAGCCACGAAAGGCAGGCACGTGAGAGGCACACTGGGAAGCTGAAGGGTCGCGCCAGCTGTCACGCTACAGGACAAAAGGTCCAGGCTGTCCAGGCCGTTATGTCGCAACTGGAACTCCCGACTTGGACAAGCCGCGAGTAAACCCTGTTTGGCAAAAACTGACGTTTTGCATTCCCTTCTCACCCTACTATATATACACCCTTATACCCACTAAATTGAGAGAGCTTCCAGAGAAAATTTTGTGAGAGAAACCCTAGAGAAAATACAAGATTGCCTCATCCCCAATCTTTACCTTAGAGACTCTTCAAATTCCTCTACTCTCTTCCTCTCCATTGTCATACCCTTGAGAGGCCTTTTACCAAATCCTTATCTCACCACACCTACGTCTGTGAGAAGGTTCATTTGGTGCTTAGGGAAGCAGTTTGGGAAGGAACCAATATACATTGGTTGATGCTATGGTTAAGTAGCGGAATCCGGGAAGCTAGAGAAGACATAGGTTCGGCGTAACCTCGTTGGAGCAAGAAGCTTAGAGGGCTTAGGTACTTGGGTAGATTAAGCTTGGAGGGTCTTCTGCTGTTCATGTATCCCAACTATATTCTTTAGTGGATTTCATCACCGCTTGGAGGGCGGCGGAGAGGTTTTTCGCCGAGGACTTCGGTTTCCTCTTCGATAACACATCGTGTGTTGTCCGTGTGTTTGCATCTTTCTTTCCTTTATCTTTGCCTTATATTTACTGCTGTGGATGTGTTTATATTTGGCTTAGATTGCTCTATCAATTCTGTTACAAGCTTGTTATCATATTCCGCACATTAATTGTTTGTTATAAAGCTTGAATTGGTATTTTTGTAATTTGGGGTCTAAACGTTCAAAGGTGTTTCATACCCTTTTTGAACTTTCAATTGGTATCAGAGCGGGTACACTTGTTGTGGTTTTAATACCTGAGTGTGATCCTTGACCCCTTGTTGAGATGGATAGGTCTCAATCTCTCAATGTTCCACCATTTTTTTATGGTAATAATTATGCATTTTGGAAAGTCTGAATTAGGGCATTTTTGTGTTCTATGGATGAGACTGTGTGGGATGCAGTTGAGATAGGTTGGACTAAACCGGATGCTCCTAAGGCAAATTGGGATAAGGCTGCTCTTGCAGCGGCAAATGCAAATAGCAAGGCATTGAATGCTATTTTCTGCGGTGTCTCTCCAGAAGAATTCCACCGGATTTCTCACATCTCCATTGCTAAGGAAGCATGGGAAATTCTGGAGACAACCTATGAGGGAACTAAGAAAGTGAAGGACACAAAACTTCAAATGCTGACCACTCGCTTTGAGGAGTTAAAGATGAGTGATGAAGAGTCATTTGATTCGTTCTACAGCAAGTTGAACGAAGTGGTTGTTGGTAAATTTAACTTGGGGGAAAAGACGGAGGACTCGAAGATTGTAAGGAAGATCCTCCGGTCACTACCAGAAAGTTTCCGGCCCAAAGTTACAACCATTGAAGAGAGCAAAGATCTTGACGATATCAAGGTTCAAGAGCTGGTTGGTTCTCTGCAGACATATGAATTGTCCCTGCCTTCTCAGAAGAAGAGCAAATCACTTGCTCTTAAAACAATTGATGAGAGAGTAGCATTCCATGACCGTTCGGAAGAAGATGGAGTGGAGAAGGAAGTAGCATATCTGGCGAAAAACTTTCGAAAATTCCTGAAGATGAAGAACAGTGGGAAACCGTTCAACGATAGGAAATTTTCATCTTCAAGAGGTGATAGGAAAGAGTTTACGAGGAAAGAAGGGAAGGAGTCTCAATCTTCCTCAGACATTGTGTGTTTCGAGTGTAATGGACATGGACACTTCAAAAAAGAATGTCCAAATTATTTGAAGACAAAATGAAAGGTTTATGCCACAACTTTGAGTGATGATGATTGATCAAATTCTGACTCTGAAGATAGCTGCAACGGAGAGGGAAATTACTCCACCTTCATGACCATTGCACATGTGGAGACCTTGGATGAGTTGGGTACACTTGTAAAGGAGCTTGGGGAACATTCTGATTTGGAGTCTATGGGAGTAGTCGAGGAGTCTGAAGATGAGGAAGTTGGAGAAACAGTGGGATTGCAAGAGACTTACAACTCACTCCTTGAGAAGACCGGTGAATATGCTAAGGCGGCTAATGCAGCCATCAAGAAGATGAAGAGAGCTGAGGAAGATTACAAAAGTCTCCTGGCACGATATAAGGAAGCTAAATATGAAATTGAGACACTTAATGGTGAGCTATCAGAAGCTTACACTAAAGTAAAATTCCTTGAGCAAGAGGTAGTACAAGCTCATGCCAAGGTAGATAGGATCTCCTCCAGGAAGTTAGATGATATTATTTCATCCCAAAAACATGCCTCAGACAAGTCCGGGTTGGGATATACCGGAGGGAGCAGCTCATCTGCCAAAGTCACCAAGGAAGTAAAGTTTGTGAAAACCAAAGAGACGGCTGTCGATAAGCCTACTCCAGAGATAGTTGAGGCTGAGAAGAAAAAGAATGTGGCTAATCAACGGGTGTTTAACAAGCCCCGAAATCAATCTGAAGTCAAATTTGGAGCTAGAGGAAGATCTCTCCCAAGACAGCAGCAGGGTCCTAGAATAAACTATGTTTGTCACTATTGCAGACTGCAAGGACACACTAGACCCAACTGCCAAAAGCTAAGAGCAGACAACAATGCGAGTGTACCTCGGTCACGAGGAAGAAGAAATGACTTGAGGTCTTGGGGTGGTGAGCAATCAAGGAGCCAAAACCGTGATCCCGGAATGACGGACGTGATGAAAATGATTGGCGCCTTCACCACTTGCTTGGAGAGCTTCAATAGGAGGTTTGAAAGTCCTAACTCTCGTACCCAATCCGTTAAGGATATCACCCCAAACGCACGTGACGTGTGGGTGACAAAGGGTTCTCATGCATAAGCATTGTAACATGTCCATGCATTAATTCTTCCTATGCTTTGTGGATAAGATTGGTTATTTGCTTTGTGTTTTTGAGCATTTGTTTAATTTGTAGTGTGTGTGTGTGTTTAAAATATTATTTATTTTTTTCCCTCTACAGTTTTTGTGTCAAAAATCCAAAAACACATAAAAAGTTGAAAATCCAAAAAGTTTGTTCACTTTGTTGAGTTTTTGTCTCCAAGCATGTTTTGCCTTGTACCTTTGTACTTTTGGCTTTGTGCATTTAATGAGCCTAGCTTGTCTCTAATGCACTCATATCTTTGTGGAAGAAATTCTGAAATCTATGTGATTGTTGTAAATAGATCTTCAACCTTGTCATGAATGATTAGTGAATGGTTTTGTTGATCTTGAGACATGCATAGACTCATGCCTATATATCTTCCCACTTTTTATTTTTATGCTTTAAAAGAGCTCTCTAAATGTAAATCTCCAAATGAAAAGAGATATAGAGCTGCAAAAGCCTGTCGCACACACTAGTATTTGACTAGGAAAAAGGGAAAGCGACCAATATAAAATGTGTGATGCTCAAAAAGCCAAAGGCTAATTCTTCAATTGAAATATCAAAAATTTCTGGCATCTATCTCACAATGAGATTTTTCTTTGCTCAAAAGTTGCAAATGATATGTTGAATATGGAGCCAAATGAAAAGCTTCAAAGTTTTGTTATCAAGTTCTTGTGGGAGGTCATATATGCATGTTTCTATAATTGAGATAGGTCACATTATCTAGTGCTAGTTGTGTATGCCTTGATTGAATTGATCATTGAAGCTTCACATTGGACTAAGGACTATCTCATTTTTGATATCCACACACAACACACAAGTCTATGTTCAATGAATGCCATATTCATTTGTGTGATTGTACTTGATTAAATGTGTTTTCACATGCTCAATCTTTGTTGATCAAACACAAAAAGATTTTTGAGTATTTTGTTTTGTTTTTGGAAAGTACTTTGTTTTTTTGCAAAATGTCAAAAATTTCAAAAACAGTGTTGCCCTGTTTTGGCGACTAAGTCGCGGGTTGGCCCAGTCGCATATCCCAGTCGCGAGCTCACTCAGAGATTTTTCGCGGATAACTGGCGACTCAGTACCCTTATCGCGAAAAAGACTTAGAAAATTTTTCCAAAATTTGAGTTGTGCTCTTTTCGCGGGTCAATGTGGCGATTGTATCGCGGATGGAAGGTCCAGTCGCGAGAGGTACTCAGGGAATTTCGCGGCTCATATCGCGACTATCTCGCGGGTAGACCTTCCAGTCGCGAAAAACACTTAGAGAAATTCTCAAGTTTTTCTCCTCACAGTGTTTCGCGGCTCAATCTGGCGACTTACTGGCGACTTGATTCAGTCGCGAAAAACGCGTGTTTTGCGTTTTAAAGACAGTTTTAAAATTGTTTTCCAGTTTTTCCCTCGAAGTTTTATGACTGTTCACTGTCTTCCCCATTTTTCTTTCAAACACTCTGTATCTCACTGAAAAAGTATCCACTTTTACATCATGTCTTCATCAAATAGCAAGAGAAAGGTATGGATTCTTTCTATCTTCCTTCATTGTACTTGGTTCAAGTATCTTTTTGGTGTGAATAGTGTCCCTGTTTTGATAAGTTTTAATGGGTTTGAACATGTGTTTAAGGGTTTGTATGTTGTGTGTTTTAATGGTTTTATCTTGCCCATACTGTGGTTCTCTGTGTTCATGTGTTTGTCTATTGAGAGACTGTGATATATGATGTGGTTCAAGACTATGTTGCATCCCTCATATCATGTTTTTGGCATTTTGTCATGAGTAATATTGTGAGTATTTGCTCTGAAATGTTCTGCTACTCATTATATTTGGTGTTCCGAGTTGTGGTTAGTTTAGTTAATATTTTGTTATTGTGATTTTGTGAAAAATCTGGTCCCTTCTTAACTGAAACTAAGCAATCTGATGTTTGCTTCTTGTGGTATTGCATTTTGGTTCTTTTCTGTATGTCAACCTTGTTGCAGATAACTCGTTGTTCATCCAGAGGCAAAGGCATTGTCACTGATGATCCGCCAACCCCGGTTGCTAAACGGACTCGATTATCGTATAAGTCATCCGAAGAATCTACATTTAAGAGATTCAGGACTCCTACTTACTCAAAGACCTACACCGATATCTTCAAAGAGTCCACTCCCATTGTGGAAAGAGTGGTCAAGTTTGATACTCTAGAGGCAACATTTATCCCTAAGATCTTTGAAGGAAGAGATTGGGCTGACTTATTTGGCAAGTTTGAGGATCCAACTGAAGAATTGGTCAAAGAATTCTTCTCAAATGCCAGATACATAGGAGTTGAGTTAAAATGCTGGGTACGAGGAACAGAATTTTCCATAAATGCAGACTCTATTGCTAAGATTCTTCACATCACCAGACTAAAAGATGTGGATCGAACTCCATACGATGATCGGGAACTTCAAGCACAAGACATCCTTCATGTTCTGGGGATTGAACATGAAGTGGGAAGCACAGGATCATCTATAAGCACTGCATTATTTTCACCAGAATTGACAACCTTGAAGCTGATCATGTTCTCCAATCTCTATCCACTGTCAAACACTACCTTCATCAATCTTGGAAGGGCTAAATTTCTGTGTGATGTTATTTCTGGTGCCCCGATTGACATCTGTGCTCATATATTCCATATCATTGGGAAAACATCGGCCCGTTCAGCAACACGAACAATTCTTCCATTCTGCAGTCTAGTCATGAAGATTGTTCTTAGTAAAGATATTAGTCCTTCATCAAATGAGAGAGTAATGACTCGTTCCCGACCAATATCCCAGTACTCTCTCCAAGCAAGCCAGAGTCACTCTTCCAAGAAACCTAAGACTGAGCCATCCACACAGGCATCCCTATCTGCCCCTACTACAGTTACTCCTGCACAATCAACCGGCACCCCGTCTGTTCCACTTGGTTTCCAAATGCCAAAGCATTCACTGAAACCGTGCTACATCAGATTTCGGACTTAGAACGACTTCTCAACTCCTTTCATAGTCAAACTCAAATGCGTCTCGGAACCATTGAGTTACAGTTAGATAACATACAACAGAAGCTGGAAGACAGCCTTTAGCTATTCGTGCCAAAAAGGGGGAGATAATAGCAGCATAGCAAGGGGGAGTGAAGCTTAAGACTAAAAAGGAGGGTGCATACTGAAAGGGGGAGTTTGTGCATTGTGCATTTTGAAAGGGGGAGTTTAAATATTTTTGTTTAATATGTGTTCTTGCTTAATACACTGGGTTAAGTTTTTTTTCCCTTTTTACTCTCAACATGAGAAATCTCTGGTGATTACTTATATATAATGATGTTATTCAGTTCTTTTGTTTCAGCTTCTATACTTTATGTTGTTAATCATGTACCCATTGTTGCTTTTGTAAGCTTTGAGGGTTGGTTTATAGCACTTATGCATGCTTGTAGGCTTTTATGGTTTGTGCCATGTATTTGCAAAACTTTGCTTATGCAGCCTTTATGCTTTTGTGTCTTGGTACTTGTTAATGCCTTGCATTATCTTAAGTACAACACTCTTGTGCCCTTGTAGGATTGTTCCTAGATGCATATAAGTTTGTATGCATTGGTTGAGTGTTGGACTTGCAAATGGTACTCTTCAATTGAGATTATCATTTTTGCATGTCCAGATGTTCATTTCTTGTATGAATGAACATAGTAATCATTTGTGCTTAAGTGACTACTGTTGCTGATCTTGCCATGAATTATTGCTTTTGTGCTTATGTTCATTTTTGCTTGATCATGCCTTTTTTGCTCCATATGCTTTTAAGTTTTCTGCATACAATGATATTGTTATGTTATTGTGTTTCAGGAGTTACTTATTCATATGTTCAAGAGCTTTACAGAATCTAGAGTTAGGTGTGAGTGAGTTTTCCAACTGTTCCCAACTCACATTTAAGTCTAGAGTCTGTTGTAGGGTTTTGTCACGGAATAGCCAAAGGGGGAGATTGTAAGGTTGAATTTAATCAACCATCTAATTGGCTTTATTCCGTGACCAATTTGCTTGTAATTTAGCACTTAGTAACCCTGTATTTAGGTGGGAAAATTGTAAGGGTAGTGTGTGAGAAGATGTGAAGAAAAGCTCAAGAGTGTGCAAGAAAAACAGAGTGTCGTGGCTAGGACTCGCGGGTGGATCGCGACTGGCAGGCATGTGAGAGGCACACTGGGAAGCTGAAGGGTCGCGCCAGCTGTCACGCTACAGGACAAAAGTTCCAGGCTGTCCAGGCCGTTACGTCGCGACTGGAACTCGCGACTTGGACAAGCCGCGAGGTCAAGCCGCGAGTAAACCCTGTTTGGCAAAAACTGACGTTTTGCATTCCCTTCTCACCCTACTATATATACACCCTTATACCCACTAAATTGAGAGAGCTTCCAGAGAGAATTTTGTGAGAGAAACCCTAGAGAAAAACAAGATTGCCTCATCCCCAATCTTTACCTTAGAGACTCTTCAAATTCCTCTACCCTCTCTCCCTCTCCATTGTCAAAACCTTGAGAGGCATTTTACCAAATCTTCATCTCACCACACCCACGTCTGTGAGAAGATTCATTTGGTGCTTAGGGAAGCAGTTTGGGAAGGAACCAATATACATTGGTTGATGCTATGGTCAAGCAGCGGAATCCGAGAAGCTAAAGAAGAAATAGGTTCGGCGTAACCTCGTTGGAGCAAGAAGCTTGGAGGGCTTAGGTACTTGGGTAGATTAGGCTTGGAGGGTCTACTGCTGTTCATGTATCCCAACTATATTCTTTAGTGGATTTTATCACCGCTTGGAGGGCGGCGGAGAGGTTTTACGCCGAGGACTTCGGTTTCCTCTTCGATAACACATCGTGTGTTGTCCGTGTATTTGCATCTTTCTTTCCTTTATCTTTGCCTTATATTCACTGCTGTGGATGTGTTTATATTTGGCTTAGATTGCTCTATCAATTCTATTATAAGCTTGGTATCATATTCCGCACATTAATTGTTTGATATAAAGCTTGAATTGGTATTTTTGTAATTTGGGGTCTAAACGTTCAAGGGTGTTTCATACCCATTTTGAACTTTCACTTAAATTGCATATCAATATAATAGTTTTACCACTTATCAAAAAAAAAAAAAAATATAATAGTTTTACCTCGATCCCAAATAAAAATTGTTAGTTGTGCTCCTGAATAGACTATCCAACTAATCTATCCATTGTTATGGTCTCCTCTAGTCTTGATCTTGCTTCATGAATCATGATGACCAATGATAAATACAGTACTTAAGTTGAATAAAGATGCTAACTAAATTTCTTTTCCATCGATATCTTTCATTCTCTAATGTATCTGTGAAAAATACAAATGATTTCGCATTGCCGTGACCTCTGCTAGTCTCTAGCATCCTAGCGATAATGGAAAATAAAGACTGAATTTAATAGAGTAATTAAAATAGAGTAATTTTAATTTTAGTCCACTGTCCGGTTATTACATTATGCAAAATCAAAGGTAACAAAGGTCCACTGTCCGGTTTAGATACTCCCGAAGCATGGAGAATGATACTTACTTCTCTCACATTTATGGTAGGGTCTACTCATTAAATTCATAATGAGTCTACCATGATTGTGAGAGAATGGAGCATTATTTCTCCATATTTTAGGAGTACCTAAAAATTTTCCATAAAAAATAGCATATCCTTTTTTTACATCAGCATGGAGTCTTTCACTACACCCAAATACCATTTGCTCCACTTCTATGTCACCAAACATAAAGACTACCGATTCACCCAAAAGGTTTTTATTTTTTATTTTTTGGAACTTCACCCAAAAGGTTAAGTTGTTAGTAAACAGAGAATTTAATCACTTAATCATAATTCTAATACTCTCCCTCATGCGTGAGCATAAATTCCCTCTTAATAAGTGAGTCTCAACATGTGAGATTTTTAACATTTTAAATGAAAGATAGAGTGCAGAAAAACTTCTTCTTTGTCAAGTCTGCCTCCAATTACATGGTCTTTCCTATTAACATTTTTCCAAACAGTTCGTGCACACTTTTAAACACACAAACCCAGATAAAATATGCTTCACAAAATTTCTATATGAATCATCAAACAAATATATACACAAAATTCAAATAATGGTTGTGTATGTAGACTTACTGATAAAAGAATGCTTTATTTACAACTCATTCTTCCTCTATATAAATGCACAGTTCATGTGCAATACTAAGAAGGAAATTTTAATTTCTTGTAATGTTGACTTGGCTTAAGAAGATTATAGTATTGTAATTCTCTCTTAAAGAAGTATGACACATGGTAGAGCCTTAGCTTATTATAGGTTGGGTTCTGCTTTTATTTATACTAGCATTTAACCCGCGCAATGCGCGGAAACATTTAACATATTTAAAATACCATCAATTTGACATAAAAATACAATAAAATACATTGAAATTCATCTGGGTAGTGCAATACATCCATTCATTTATTCTACTTGTAAGTATACTTTTTTGCACTCTTGACCATATATTGGGTGAAAAAATTAAAGCATATAAACATGTTCCCATTTTTTTTTTTTTTTTTTTTGAAGTTCCAAAAGCTTCTAATAATATTTAGGATACATTGCAAATTACACCTTTGAAGTTTGGAGTTGATTGGATTTTATACTCTAAAGTTTTAGAAACTTGATTTTACATCTTGAAATTTGGTTCCGTTAGCAATTCACTTCCCACAGTTAGTTTTTGGTGTTAATGACACATCATCATGCTAATGTGTTTTATTTTTGCCAAATCAGCCTCAAAACTACGTCGTTTCAATGGTGACCAAGTGAATAGCTGGCACAATCAAAACTACGTCATTTCAAACCTAAACTTAAAACACAAACTGTAGCTTAAACGGTGGGCCAAACTCTAAAATTAAAAACAAAAACCACAAAGAAGGCAGACCTCATCAGCTTGTCTCGTGAACCTTGGTAGGTGGTGAAGGCTCCAGGCTCACCTCAAACCACCATATGTTTAATTTGTGCTCACAAAGGGGCTATTCCGTCAAATCAAAATTCATGAACTGTGAATTGAGTTGATCTATGACTATGTTCATTGAATTTATGAAAATGCTTAAATAAATTTTGGGAATCTGGAGATCTCTGTGATATACTTGACCAGTAGTGACAAAATAAGGAATGCTGTTATGCTTGCACACATAGCCTTGCTTCGTAGTTCGCACTTGCCAATTACAATAGCAAGCCCTTTTTTTATAGCCCAGTTTTAAGTTTCAACAAAAGCCAAACCCAACTCTCATTTCATTGGCGCATGGAATAAAAAGAAGTGGATCAAGGTTTTCAGTCATAAACTCATAGTACCAAGTAAATATACCTTAGAATCCCATTTTTGGATGATATAGTTTCATCACTGTACAAAAGCTAACCAACAAAGGTGGAGGTCATGTTTTTTTTTTTTTTTTTTTTTTTTTTTGGGCCCAATGATTTCGTGAATGAAGATCTTGCACGCACAACCTTGTTTGTGGCCTGTCTTAAGCTACAATTTGTGTTTTAAGTTTAGGCCTTAAAAGACGTAGTTTTGATTGTGCCAACTATTAACTTGGTTATCACTGAAATGACATAGTTTTGAGGCTGATTTGGTAAAGATAAAACACATCAGCATGATGATGTGTCACTTAACACCAAAAACTAACTATGGGAAGTGAATTGCTAATAGAACCAAACTTCAGGGTGTAAAATCAAGTTTCTGGAACTTTGGAGTGTAAAATCCAATCAACCCCAAACTTCAAGAGTGTAATTTGCAATTTACCATAATATTTAAGGCACTTAGCATGATGTACAACAATTAATATTTTTAATAAAGGCTTGTTGATGCCAATCACTTCAAAAAACAAAAATGACAATTGTGTGATATAGAGTCAGGTTCAATAACAATGCCAAAAGTCCAAAATTCCCCATAGCAGAAAATTAACTCTAAGAACTCATTAACCAAAAAACAATTTAGTGAGCTTAGCCATATTCTGGACTTGATGCACTATAAGTGCCAAATTTGTTTCACTTGGATGAATTGAGACATCACCATTCATCTGTAAAAATTATAGCACATATGGAGAACCCTCACAAATGTAGTCCATCTTGAACATGCCACCTACAAAGGTATACACAATAGGAACAAACTGGATTCTTTGGTGTGCTAAATAGGTGATTGTTGTCCAACTGGAGCAAATAGCATAATGAAGACCTATTTAAATGTAACCTTTGAAAAGATAGAAACTAATACAACCTTTTGAGCCCCACATTCCAAAAAATGCTTTCATTAGTAGAAGTACATCTATATTCATAATCCATTCAAACTATTTCTGTTGATCTATAACAATCATGAAAACTAAGGAGAGTATATTCAATAATATTATAAGGTAAAATTCCAACATATAGATACAAAGAAAAAATCTTTTAATTTCTATAAGTAGAAACACTTTAAGAAGCAAAATTTAAATGTGGAAAAACCAAAATCAAACCTTTATGGAAAAAAAAAACACCACCTTAAATTCTCTAAATTTGGTGGTTTGAATCAAAATGACTTTGATAGAGTAACTAATTGATAAGAGAAAGCATAGCTAATAGTTCAAAGGAATTCAGATGTACTTAAAAGTATTATAAGATCTTTTATAGCTAACACTTAGCACTAAGCAACAGTATCACTTACACCTCTGCTAGGGAAATCCAAATTGGAATGCAAATGCCCAAGATTGATGTTCTAATTTTAAATTGATAAAAAATGCATTGAACATAGTTAACAATTGCAATTTTTAATACACAAACAGCATCTAAATTAAATCCCTAAAATCCATAAAAGAACAAAAGAACCTAAACAAAATTGGAAAAGAAAAATAAATACATTTTTTTTTTCCCTTCCAAGTACTTTGCATCTTTTGTAGTCCGAATTCTAAGAATGCATCTTACAATCCCAGCCACCAAATTTCCACTATGGAAGTTTCAAGTGTATAATGGTCATAAGCACTATAGTGTCAAGCAAATTTTTATTAATAATTAAAAGCACATAATTCTTGTAATTCAAGCAGTTTTAGTTTTTTGATAAGTTGTAATTCAAATAGTTCTTTAGAAATTTTTACAAAATTGATGTCCAAAGTTGAAGCACATACATGTTGGAGGAATTGCATCTAAAATCTCATTTTGAACAAATTTAAACACATCAAGTAGTTAGACTTTTACATTAGAGAATAGAATTGATGCTAAAATTCCTTCTTTTCACTAAGTATAGACATTTACTTCACTTCAAATAGACTATTATTTCTACATTAATTTCATAGTAGTTCTTTTTTTAATAAAATTTTAGGCAGGAAGAAACTTCATAGTGTATAAACAATTCAATATAGTTCTCCAAATTCACCTGAGACACTATACACATACCATGTCCTCTCTATTCCTAACTTTTTCTTTCTTTCTTTTTGACCTTTTCCCACAAAAATATAAAATATAAAATGCATAGTAGAAAGAAAAACACATATACATTATTGACAAAAAGATTTTAAAAAAAAATCTCAGGTGGTACACGACAACTTATTTTATAGCATGAAGAGATTATGTATCAGGCTTCAATCTGAGATTTGAGGGATCCATTTTTATTTATAAAAATCTATAATTGGTTTAACAAATTATAACTAATTCTAGGTACATAATTTGTTAGATGGGTTAGTCGTATTGTTAAGTTTTTGTAAATACATTTGTTTTGGAGGCTTTTGTTGCTATTCTTTCCTGAAGGTGCAGGAGCATATGCGTTTTTTTCAATAAAAGTTTCCTACGGAATTCTTAAAAAAAAATAATAAATTAACTATAGCTTTAAAAAACCCAAACAAAGGCTCTCTTTTTACCTTGACAGGTCCACTATTCGACTTGAGGTTAATCTTCTGCGTTAGTCCTATATTCCTAAAACCATTCACGACGTTAAAAGACATAGAGA
The DNA here is from genome assembly GCA_019022515.1 of Quercus aquifolioides. Classification (NCBI taxonomy): domain Eukaryota; kingdom Viridiplantae; phylum Streptophyta; class Magnoliopsida; order Fagales; family Fagaceae; genus Quercus; species Quercus aquifolioides. The sequence goes on along the minus strand of CM032330.1, from coordinate 15,055,734 downwards.
ATATAAACTGAAAAGACAAAGCTTTGAAACAGAAACCCAAAAATCCAAAACACAAATCTAACCCAAAAACCTAAAACCGAACCAAAATACCCAAAACTAAGTCATAAATCTTAGTTATATTCAAATCGAAGGAAAGGAAAATTTTCTGGCTTTGATACAGAAACCCAAAAACCCAAAACACAAATCTAACCTAAAAAACTAAAACCAAACCAAAATACCCAAAACTAAGTCATGAAACCCAATTTAAGATTTTAGCATTTGGTTCATTTTCAAATATTCTAAAAAGATTAAACATACTAAAAACAAAATATACTGACCATATCGGAACTCTTAACTCTTCCAATTAGCAAGTAACAGTTTGTCAGTGCCACCCTCCCTGAAATCAACATAAGTAAATAAGCATATCCATAAATAAAAGAATTTGTGCAAAAAGTATAGCAAACTAATAAGAAAACAATTGTAACTAATCATAAAATTCAAATTTAGACCACATTTGGTAACATAAAAAATCATGACAACAATAAAATGTAGGTCCATAAGACATTTATTAGTTCATAATAAGGGAATTGATTCTAAAACCATACTACTAGTCGATCATTGTGGTTCCTTGTTGCTATGTTGCTGCACTATTCACAGATTGCTGCTCTACTACACCTAGTCTAGTGCTAGTGTGTTAGTGATTTGACCATCTGGTCAAATGCCTGGCTAATATACTTATTGTGGGTCCAAATGCTAACACCCAATACTAAGAGAATTTTTTGAATTAATAGCTTTCTCTTTTTGTTTTCCTAAGCTTTGAGTTTTTTTAGATTTAATAAACTCAAGAACTTATAAAGAATAAAAAAAATCTTCATTAACACATACCTAAACAATTATACAAATAGAACCAAACAGGCAATTAAGCTAAGCTAAACCAAATCTACGAAAAAAAACCTAGATAGCAAAAAAAAAGCAGAACTTGAAACTTACACATGAAAGCAAAGAACATAAAAGCAAGAGCTGCAAGCTTGTTGACTCCAAGTTGCTTTAGATTTTATTGATCTCTCAATGGTGTAGACCAATGGAACTGTTTTTGTGGCTTCGGCAATTGCTTCTCATCAAGAAGGAACCAATAAAATAAGACTAATAGCATTCTTTTCCTCTGATTTTGTGCTAAAGTTTGAATTTCAATAATTCTATTCACTCAAATTCTTTTCTTTGCCATCCAAATTTTACATGAGTCATTATCAAAGTTGGGGCTTGTGGATATTAGGATATAGATGTGTATTTGGTAGTGGGGCTTTGGGGGTAGTACTGAAGAGCCTCCCAGTCAATTGCACAACCATGAAAAAAAAAATGTACATGCTATGTAATACTACTAATTGCCTCACATTTGTTTCATAATTCATTTTTTTCACTATGCTGATATCTTCTAGACTTCATCCTTGAAATTTTTTGTTCATATTCATTGTTCATAAATGAATAAATCATTTAGATTTATCATGGTGTGAGGGTGGGAAAAATTGAATCCAATCATCACTAACTAAGTCTAAAAGGGATTTCATCGAACATGTGGAATGCAATAAAAACAAATATATAAAATACCAAAATAACATATACAGAGCAATGCAAATTTTCATCTGCATTCAAAGAAACCCAAAAATTCATATCAGGTCCCATTTCGTAACACCATAGTCACAGCAGCAAGCAATGAAACTGTTGAAAGTGTGACTGAGAAAGAGGGAATGAAGCGAAGAAACACAGAAGAAAAGAAAGAAGAACAACTCAGGTGTAATAGTGATCAAAACGACAGAACGTATAAGCAAAAGAAGAAAGGGAAATTGAAGACAAACGACTGTGTTCCACATAAGTGATTGGCACGTGAGGAAGAAGACACGTGAGAGTGAATAGTGTTGTACAGCTATAAAATCAGTATTGGATAGTTTGTTAAAAGTTAGTTAGAAGTTAGTTAGATTTGTTTCCCCTCTCTTGCTCTGTTAGTGCGTGTATATAAACAGAGCCTCACCATAATTTAATTTCAATTCATTTTTCCCAATTAATCAAAGGGATTCAGTTCTTTTCTCTCAAAGCAGTTTCTAGATTCTTTTATATGGTATCAGAGCTTCAATAGCTCATCAATGGCTTCCGTCTCTAACAATGCTTCAGACTCTGAAAATCTTCCAAACACTTCTGATAATGTGAATCGCAGATCATCTAATCAAGCTCCTTCAATGGAGGATGCAAATACCAATCCTTCAAGCCCTTTTTACATTTCACCATCTGATGTTGTTCTGGTTTCCCAACCGTTGATTGGTCCAGAAAATTATCTCAGTTGGTCAAGGGCTGTGTTTCTATCTCTCAGTGGTAGAAATAAATTTGGCTTTCTTGATGGTTCAATCTCCACACCTGATCTTTCTCATCCTCTGTATAATGCATGGCACAGGGCAAACACCACCATTCTCTCATGGATGGTGAATTCCTTGAGCAAGGATCTAGCTACAAGTGTTATGTACATTCATACTGCAAGGGAATTGTGGATTGACATGCGTGATAGGTTCTCTCAACCAAACATTCCTAAATTCTTTGAAATTCAGAAAGAAATTTCGAAGCTTTCACAAGGATCTTTATCGGTGAGTTCCTATTTCACAAAATTTAAGATTTTATGGGATGAACTTGTGCATTATCAATCTTTTTCTACTTGCACTTGTGTGTGCAATTGTGGTTCCCAAAGAAATCAACTATGTGCTCAGCAAAAGGATCAAGTTTTTCATTTTCTTATGGGACTCAATGACAGTTATTCCACTGTTACTAGTCAGATTTTGATCACTGAGCCATTACCTGCTTTGAACAAGGCATATTCTTTAATCTTGCAAGAAGAAAAGCGCAGGCAAGTTGGTCAAGCTGATTTGGTCATCGAACCAACAGCCTTATATGTTAATAATTCCAATTCAAAGGGATTTCAAGGTCATCAAGGATGGAATCAGGTTCATCAAAGCTGGAACCAGGGTGTAACTCATGGCAATCAAAGTGGAAAGAATGGCAATTCAAGGAAGGAGAGGCCTGTATGCACTTACTGTGGAATTGTTGGTCATATAGCAGACAAGTGTTACAAATTGCATGGGTACCCCCCAGGATATAAACACAAAGGAAAGGCATCTGCTAATCAAGTTTCTAGCAATGCAAATGGCTCGTATGGAAGTTTTTTTTGCAACAATAATGGCTTTGGGAATGTTGGTTCTCAACCTATGCAAAGCTTTGCTAACCAACCTGATCAGATGCATTATGCTCCTCAACTGACCATATCACAGCCTCAATTCAATGCACCTCAGTGTCCCATCACTCAGAGTCAGTGTGCCATCACTCAGAGTCAGTGTGAGCAGTTGCTTTCCTTCCTTGCCTCCAAGTCCAATACCTACTCTTAACCTCCTCACCAAGCTGCCTCAATTCTGTCTCCATTAAATGGTGCTAATGCTACTGCAGGGCCTAGTTCTTCCACACCTTACCTTGCAAATTTTTCAGGTAATCCCTTCTGGTTGCCTCCAAATTTTACTCATTCAATTTTTTCTGCCCATATAGTTGATAGGCATGCTCATAAAGCAAATGAATGGATCATTGACACTGGTGCCTCAGATCACATGGTCCATTCAGTATCATGCTTGTCATCTATCACTTCCACCATTAACACTTTTGTTTACTTACCAAATGGAGAAAAGGCTTTAGTTACCCACATAGGGACAGTCCATATCTCAGATCAACTCACTCTCTATGGAGTTCTTTGTGTTCCCTCTTTTACTTTTAATCTCATATCTGTCACTCAACTCACTAAAACTTGTTTCTGCTGCCTTATATTCTTTGGTTCTTTGTGCTTTATCCAGGACCTGGCCAATTGGAACATGATTGGACTGGGTAAAGCATCAAGAGGCCTTTATCTTCTGCAAGAAAGTCCTCAGAAACCTGTTTCAATTCCTTCATCATCTAGTATTGCTGCCTCTTCACAGAAAGATGTTTCAATTCCTTATGTTATCAATTCTGTCAATAATGCTGATTTGTGGCATTTTCGTTTAGGGCATCCTTCATATGCAAAATTGTCTTTACTCAATAAATCTGTATCTGGTTTGAACTCAAATAAAATAGCTTGTTGTGACATTTGTCATCTTGCTAAACAAAAGAGGTTACCTTTTCCTAATAGCACTCATGTCTCCCATTGTCTTTTTGATCTTATACGTTGTGATCTTTGGGGGCCTTTTTCTGTTCCAACTAATGAAGGTTACAAGTTCTTTCTCACCATTGTGGATGATTATTCTAGGTGCACTTGGGTTTATTTACTTAAATCTAAGTCAGAAACACATGCTCTTATTGAACAATTTTCTAACATGGTTGAAACTCAATTTGATACAAAGATTAAGTGCCTTAGAAGTGATAATGGCACAGAGTTTTTTATGAAAGATTTTTTTAAATCAAAAGGTATTTTGCATCAATTAACTTGTGTTGAGACCCCTCAACAAAATGCAATTGTTGAGAGAAAACATCAACACATTTTAAATGTTGCAAGAGCTTTGAGATTTCATTCTTCCTTGCCTTTGAAAATGTGGGGGGATTGTATTCTTACTGCTGTATATCTCATAAATAGGTTACCTTCCAAACATTTACAAAACAAAACCCCTTTTGAAATGCTTTTTCAAACATCTCCTTCATATGATCACATCAGAATTTTTGGCTACCTATGTTTCACTTCTACTATCTGTCAAAACAGGCACAAATTTGCACCAAGAGCTAAAAAATGTGTTTTTTTAGGATATCCTAGTGGTGTTAAAGGATACAAAGTCATGGATTTGGAAACAAATTCCATTTTTATCTCTAGAGATGTGGTTTTCTATGAAAATCTGTTCCCTTTTGCTCCTGGTTTTTCTTCTTCCTCTGTCCACCACACTGATCCTTCCTTTTTTGATTCCAATTCTTTTGTTTTGCCTCTTTCTGTTCCTAATTCTCCCATTTCAGATTCTGATTTTTCCCCTGAGGATGGACTTGTACTCCCTGATTCTGCAGACACCATTTCTGCAAATCAGGCTCCTAGCCCTCTTCCTGTTCCTCAATCACCTTCATCTTTTCCAAATGCTACTCCTACTAGTGTTGATTCTGAGAATGCTCCTGTACCTATGTTTGTTACTAGACCTCATTCTCCCTTACCCCTTCGTAAATCTACCAGACCACACATCCCTCCAACATACCTAAAAGACTACTCATGCAAATCTGTCACTTCCAACCTTTCCAAACCTTCCACTGGCCTCCCTTATGACATTTTTGCTTGTCTCACTTATTCCAACCTTACTAAACACTACAAACAGTTTGTCAATGCTGTTGATTCAACCTGTCCTGACCCTACTTCTTTCCATGAGGCTGTTCAATCCCCTGATTGGAGAGCTGCTATGGATAAAGAAATTGCAGCCCTTGAACTTACTAATACCTGGTCTTTAACCCTTCTTCCTCCTGGTAAGATTCCCATTGGCTGCAAATGGGTTTTTAGAACAAAGTATAAGTCTGATGGCTCCATTGAAAGGCATAAGGCTCGCTTGGTTGCAAAGGGGTATACCTAGAGGGAAGGTCTTGACTACACTGACACCTCTCCTGTGGCTAAATTTGTTTCTGTCCGAATGGTTATGTCTTTAGCTGCTGTGAAAGGATGGGCTCTTCACCAAATGGATGTGAACAATGCCTTCCTCCATGGTGATTTGGATGAAGAGGTCTATATGAGCCTTCCACCTGGTTTTCACAGCAAGGGGGAGTGTATTCCTACTTCAAATTCTTCACATTGTGGTCCTTTGGTTTGCAAACTCAACAAGAGTCTCTATGGCTTGAAACAAGCCTCAAGGCAGTGGTTTGCAAAATTCTCTTCCACCTTGTTGAATTTTGGTTTTGTCCAATCCAAGGCAGATTACTCTCTCTTTACATACACTAAAGGTGTCTCTTTCACTGCCTTGCTAGTGTATGTAGATGATATTCTGCTCACTGGCAATGATCCTAGCTACATTGCTGACTTAAAGCAATTGCTTGACACTAAATTTGGCCTAAAAGACTTAGGTTTATTGAAGTATTTTCTGGGATTGGAAGTTGCTAGAAGTGACAGAGGAATAAGTTTGAATCAAAGGAAGTATTGCTTGGAAATTTTGCAAGATACAGGCTTCTTGGGGTCTAAACCACTTAGAACTCCAATGGAACAAAATTTACACCTTTCAAAGGATGTGGGAAAGCTGCTTCCGGATGCAAGTCAGTACAGAAAGTTAATAGGAAGATTACTTTATCTCACTCTAACTAGACCTGACATCACTTATGTAGTGCATAGGTTGAGTCAGTTTCTAGCTGAACCAAGAGAACCTCAAATGCTAGCAGTGAATAGAGTGCTACAATATCTGAAGGGAACTCCAGGCAGGGGACTATTTTTTTCCAGCAACTCCACAATGCAAGTGAAAGCTTTTTGTGATGCTGATTGGGCAGGTTGCCCTGATACTAGAAGATCAATCACAGGTTACAGTGTGTTCTTAGGAGATTCATTAATCTTATGGAGGTCCAAAAAGCAAAGTACAGTGTCTAGATCATCAGCAGAGGCAGAGTATAGATCAATGGCTACAACAACCTGTGAAATTGTGTGGGTTCTTCAATTACTAAGAGATTTAAGGGTTGATCATCCATGTAGTGCTCAGCTCTTTTGTGACAATCAAGCTGCATTACACATAGCAGCCAATCCTGTCTTCCACGAGCGAACAAAACACATAGAGGTTGACTGCCATTTGGTCAGGGACAAGATAAAAGAAGGTGTGATTAAAACTTTTCATTTTTCAAGTCAGTACAGCAGACATTTTTACCAAAGCTTTAGGACTTCCAGCTTTTAGCAAATTGGTAAATTGTTTGGGTTTGATTGATATTTTCTCCCCAAATTTGAAGACTTCAAATCAAGTCGATGATTTTGTGAATCATGACTTGAAGGGGAGTGTTGAAAGTGTGACTGAGAAAGAGGGAATGAAGCGAAGAAACACAGAAGCAAAGAAAGAAGAACAACTCAGGTGTAATAGTGATCAAAACGACAGAGCGTATAAACAAAAGAAGAAAGGGAAATTGAAGACAAACGACTGCGTTCCACATAAGTGATTGGCACGTGAGGAAGTAGACACGTGAGAGTGAATAGTGCTGTACAGCTGTAAAATCAGTATTGGTTAGTTTGTTAAAAGTTAGTTAGAAGTTAGTTAGATTTGTTTTCCCTCTCTTGCTCTGTTAGTGCGTGTATATAAACAGAGCCTCACTGTAATTTAACTTCAATTCATTTTTTTTCCAATTAATCAAAGGGATTCAATTCTTTTCTCTCAAGGCAGTTTCTAGATTCTTTTATAGAAACAAATATTGCAGGATTCGAAGAGTATATTAGCTTACCAATAAAAGCTATTGTGGCCCATTTCATTGTCGAATAGCCCAATCATTGAAATTTTTGAGTCTTATGGTGGCAGGAGGCTGGCCTAACAGTGGCAGTGTCCTTCAGATTTCTCTCTCTCTATATGCTGGGCCCAAAAAACTCGCTCACCCTCAGATTTCTCTCTTTAGTGGTTGTTCTAGAATGCATAATAACCTCTCTTTTTTTTCTTTTTTCTTTTTTCTATTCTAAGCCAAGATGGGTTAGATTGTAAGAGATGCTATTGGTTGTTGATTAAAGATAAGAGATCAGTTCAATTTCTGAAGAGGCAAAATTGGTTTGTGGTTTTGGATTTTCTTTTTTCCTCTGTCTGTTGGTTTGGAACAGAACATGCAAACAGTAGAAAGTGGGCCGAATTGACGATGGCAGAAAATGGTAAATTACACAATAGAGAGAGTATCCGAAAGAGGAAAATTAACAACGATATTCTTTTTCTTTTTCTTTTTTTTTTGATAAGAACAACGATATTCTGACCTTGTGTGTATGAAGTTGCAGAGAAGAAACGGAACAGGGTGCGAAGAGCAGATTTTAGTTAGAGTGAATATTGAAAAGAGGAAGGGAAGTCAATCCTTCGTGTTTAACAAATATAATTTTTTTTCTCTCTTAGCTAATCATAATAATGTTGTTAGGCCCATCTCAAAATCACCATTACCTTGCCTGGCCGTGAAATTGTTCATATATGTTAAATTTCAAGAGTCAGCTTTCTTGGCCGCATTGCCAACATGCATTTCAATTTCATAAGTGGACCCTTTGATGAAAACCTTGGATGTAATCTTGAGGGGTATTTTTTTTCCTACCGTATGGCTCCAGATGCTTTTAATCTCCACCAGACAGATTCAACCAGTAAAAGTTCCTAGATAAAATGCCATAGTCTGATGGGCGGTATAGTTAGAGAAGAAGTAGACCGGCTTTGGGTTTTTAGACTTTGGATACTTCTAGTAAAATGCATTATTTTCATATGTGCTCTCTTTCAAAATATTATTTGGTTTAAGAAACACAAATTTTAGCATTACAGCCACCACCCTGGCCTTGTCAACCCACACATAGAAAAACAAAAAAGAAAATCAGCTATGAGCATATTTGCAAGATTTTTTTTCATTAATCTTTTATTTTGTTCTGTCAAAAAGAAAATATCACTTTTATTTATTGAATACAAAAGATAATTCAGGCTCAAATATGTGTTCTATGAAAACACTTCATCAGATATTAAATATTCATTGAATTTCAAAATCCAATCCAGTCTCATAGATTTTAACTCTTACTAGTGTAGAAATTAGCTCTATAAAATATGTAGCCACTCATATTCAGCTGGACATGGGGATTGGTTCTACAGCACAGCGCCAGACATAGAAACCTGTTATTTGGTCTAGGAGATGACCATTCCAAGGGTTCTTTGTCTCCCAAATCAGGACACCAGTGTATTTACTCCACATACGAGACGAGTCTTCCCAGTACTCGCCATTTAAGGCGACCGAGTCACACGACTCGCTCAGAAATGAGAGAGAGTGGTTGTGTGATTCTTTTGAGTCTTTGTTGGCGTGTGAGTGTTGTGAGAGAGAGAGAGAGAGAGAGAGAGGGGAAAGGGTCAAGGGTATTTTTGGTAATTTGGAAAATAGGAGGTGGGGCCGGACCAGCCACGTGGAAGAAGCGTTAATAAAACTTGTCGTTGTGTTTAAAAAAAAAAAAAAAAAACTAAAATATTTCAAATTTGCCGCTTTCACTGTTGGAATGCGTTTAGGTTCAGACGATTTGTCATTTTGTTACTTCCTGGCAGTGGTATGTGTTCGTTTGTATGACGGTGGAGATTGAAGAGAGTTCTATGATGAGTTTTTGTTCACAAATGTTGTTGTATTTTTACAAGATTTCAAACTTTTACTTGCTAAAGTGTCCCAAGTGTTTGTTAACAAATATCCCCAATCAGACCACTTTTTAGTTTTTTTTTTTTCGATAAATATATTGAAGTTTTTAAAAAGCTTACATAATAAAATTTGAAATTTTCATTAAATTTAATAGAAATTCTAACAACAAAAGGTAAAATGCTTATTACCAATCATTATAAAGATGATATTACTCTATTTTAATGTGGGAGCATTGCAAGTCTATAGGTGCATTTGTATAAGCTGTTAGAAAACGGTGTTATAAATTTAAAATAAGCATTTAAAAAAAAAATATGAGGAGCTGTGGTTGCAAAACAAAGTTTTGAATTTTAAAAATGTTCTTTTAAGCTCTCAAAACGCCAACCAAACAAACCTCATCTAAGCTTAAAACAAACCGAGCTTAGGTTGATTTATGGGCTTAGTAATAAGCTTGAAAAACAAACCTATATTTTACTAAGTCTTTCATTAATTGAGAGTTGGGATCACATCTTCAAACTAATTAAATGGGCTTGATAATATAATTCTATTGGATTGTGCTTGAATTTGAAGTTGAGCATGCCTTGATTAATGAATCATGCCAAACCAAGCTAAACTCAAGTTTATGGATTTTCTTACGAGCTCAAGTCAAGCTTAATGATAGTTTGTAAGCTTGGTTTAAGCTTCAACCAAATTTGAACATTTTACATTTATTGTGAGCTGTGTTTGAATTAGGCTCGGCTAGTTTACAATCCTAAATTTCTGATCAATTTCTCCACATTCATTTACATCCTAACTAGCATCATTTTGATGAATTGCATAAATTATTAGCGAAACTATACTATTGGTCTCTGAAATTTGCCAACTAAACATTATTGGTTCCTCTAGTTTGAAGTGAGCGCAACTGGTCACTCAAATTTAAAAAATGAGTACAATTGATTTTTATGTTAATAATCATTACTCTTAGTGCTTACATGACTAAAAAAGGTATGACATGATATGGCAATTTTTGAGAGACATAACATCAAATTAAAAATTAAAAAATTAGAATCCAAAATCACACATCAATCAATTAGAAGCCAAGGGCTTGTTTGGTTTGAGCAAAAGGGGATGTATTCTGTATTCATTTTCAGTTTTTTGTGGGACCCACCGCTAAAAAACTTGTTTGACTTTGTATTTGTATTCAGTTTTCATTTTCAGAATCCAAAAAAATAGGATTTGAATACAAAAATTGTATACAACTTTTTGGTATTTTCATTTTCTTGAAAATGAATACAATGGCATTTTGTGTAAAAAACCAAATCTATGGATCCCTCTAATATTGACTTGTCCCATTAAAAGAAAAAAAAAAAAAAAAAACTCTCAATTGTGTTGAATTTTTAATTGAAAAAAAAAAGAAAAAAAAAAAAAAGAAAAGAAAAGAAGAAGCAAAAACTAGACTAGAAAATAATGCCAAACATGAAATGGGTTGGTTAGAGAAAATGAATCCAAGATTTGAGAAACAAAAAATTAGTTTAGAAAATGAAAAGAGAAAATAAATCCACCCAATGATAACCAAACAGGGCCCAAATGCCCAAACCATTTCAAACTGACCCATTGACAAACGGGTATTCTCAATCTCGAATCACCGAAAATTACTAATCCTAATCTTTAACTCTGCCATCTTGCCCTTCACTTGCGTCGTCCCTCTCCAGTGACGCTGTGCAGTCACGTACCCACTAGTGTGAGTGCAACTATTTGGATCTTCGAACCCCATTTTCTTGATTTACCAAATTTTCATTAACATTAACATACCCCATGTGTATTTCCCAAATGCATCTTCGGGTCAATTAACATGGTTTGCACTTTGCAGTTGTGGGTTTATCAATGAAACATAAAGGGCATATATTTCCAATAATTGGACCAAAAAGCAAACATCCAAGGCCGGTACTTCAGTCAGTTCATAAAAGTCCTCTAATATTTCATCTCTATCTCTCTCTTTCTCTCAGATTGGGGTTAGCAATTTTCAGTTTGATTTGGGAATACAAGTTTGTTAATGAGTCAGTTTAAAATGGTTTAGGCATTTGGCTTCTAACGGGTTGATGGGTTTTTTAATGAGTCATATTTTGGATTCTAATTTTTTTTAATATTAAAATGTCATGTCACTTAAAAATTGTCACGTCATACCTTCGTTAGCCATGTAAGTACTGACGCACAGCTGTTAATAGAATGACCAATTGTACTCATCTTTTAAACTTGAAGAATCAATAGTGCTTAGTAGGTAAACTTTAGGACCAATAGTATAGTTTCGCCTAGATTATTCATTGCCTAAAGTCCCAAACTCTTTTTTTCCCCTTAATGTGCAATAGCAATGTCAATCTTTAGACAAATATTGTCATAAAGATAGTAGTGAGTGCTAATTTTGAGTTTGTTTTGTATATTAGTATTTTGTTTGAGATAGAATCTCATAATGTTTCCTACAAAATTGCCTATTCAATCTTGCTCTTTTTTAAAGGAGGTGTTTGCATAATTCTAATCCCAAGCAAAGAATAAAGTTGTTCAAGGCCCTTCTCCACCAAAAAAAAGAGAGAAAAAGTTGTTCAATGTTCATTAAATTTGCATACGGTTACTTATCTTGAAGCTTTCTTTAGAGCTAGCAAAGTATAAAGTTGTTTTATATGTATTGGTAAATGAATCCAGTCTTGTTATGTAATATACCCCAAATACCTTCCAAATTTCTAGTATTATCATGTAATATCTCCTTACTTGAAGCCCCTAAAGAAATAGTACAACTCTATCCTTTCATTGTTAGAGAAATGTAAAACCATGATTGAGTTGAAACAATTTTACATGGGCTGATGATCACTACATTAGTTATAAGAAAATGTAATCCTTTAAACAGGCTAATTGATTTTTGTTAAATTTTTTTTACACTAAGACCTCAATTATGCAAGTACCTCTTTGCTTCAAAATTTTTAAAAGCATGTTCAGAAGTTACTTATACAAATTATGAATGTCATAATCCCATCGTGAAAATTGGGTTTTAATTGGATGTGTTCGCTTCTACTGGTTTACCCCTATTTATTTATTTTGATAAGTTGGTTTCCTCCTATTTATCCGTTAATGTTCAGATTGGAAGCCACAGGATTAAAGCAATTGACTTTGTTCAAAGTGGAATGCGGTGGCTAATACTAGTTCTGGAATTCAAAAAGCCTAGTGAAATTACATTAGTTGCACAAGGCATGCTTTCATGTCTTTAAGCAAAAATATTTAAGAGCAACTCAACTCAATTTAACTTAGCTAAACCTTTTTACAACTACATTGGGGTGGGCTCTAAAGATCCTAATCAACTAACCAGGGTTATATAGCCAAATTCATTTATTTTAGACGAGGTAAGTCAAGAAAGTCAAGAAACAAGGATCATAATAAGCTAATCATATGCGCAATTGTGGGTATATAACCAACTGATGCTCATAGAAAATCAACATATCCTTTTAGTTTGACAAGGAGACAAAGAAAACTGGTACAAAAAGGGGAAAGTTTTGTTAATCAACTCTGGGTCTTAAAAGATAATGCCTTATGCATCATCTTCAACCTTCTTTCCCTCCCTATTTTTCCCTTATCTACCAAGTATGCTAAGTGGGCAAAATCACTTAGAAGCTCAACCAACTTTTAAATCACCAACCAACTAATAATCCAACCATCCAATTATATAGAGATTATTACATTGAACACAGAATATTAGAAATATTTGAGTGGCTAGTAAACAGGGCCAGCTCAACAACTTTTGGGGCCTTAGGCGAAAATTTTAAATGGGGCATTTTTATAATTAAATATTAATCAAATAATATATATATTGAATTTTTTTTATTTAAAATCTATTTTTCTTGCTTTTTGATATGCAAAATTACTAATTAAGTTTTTGTATTTAAGTTCCTCTAACATTTCTTTTTCAATTGATAAAATAGCTAATCCACTTAATCTTTCTTGTGACATTGTAGAACCTGGTTATTGCAATTTTTCTAAAGCCGTGGCCACTTTAAAGTTTAAACCTACACAAATAAAAATTAATTTAATACATGGTTTAATAAATTAGTGTTACTATAATACAAATGAGTTGATATGATACACATCAAATTATTAATTGGTATAATCTATATATTACTAAAAGCTGAAGTGTAGCGTTTAATGTTGCTGCGCTCACGTTGCGCCATGTCAGCGGCCATGTCATTCCAATCCTTTTTTTTTTAATTTTTATTTTACCTACAATTTTAAAATAATTTTTACAAATTTCAGAATAATAAATCCCAGCCTTATAATAAATCCATATAGTAAATCCCAACCCACTATTTATCTATTTACTTCTACCATAAAGCCCAGCCCAAGGCCTTTCCAACTTAAAGGAAAGATTTGAAACCCTAGAACCTTGAAGAGTTTTGCGTGAGAAGCACAGCATGAGGATAACCAGAGAGTTCAGCGCTACGCTACAGCTCTACAGTTTCATAGTTACGGTTTCAAGGACAACCAAAGAGTCTGAAAATCTCCCCACCTTCTTGCTTTACGGTTTCACAGTAACGGCCACTAATCTGAGTTCCTTCCTTGCTGTCTTCCTCTCCTCACAGTATATAAATGCTTACAGAACCTGGCTGATTCGGTTGAGGTATCTTTAAACCCTAGTTCTTTTTGTGCTCCATTATTTTGCTTGATGTTTTTTGTTTCCCTTTTTACATTTTGTTACGGCCTCTTTCGTGGTGTGGTGTGGATGATTGTTATGGTTGCTGTGGTTTTTAATTGGTGCACTGTCTTTTGGTTTAATACTGACAGAAGCTGCATAAATACTACAAGTAGTTTGTCTTTTGATTTATATGGATTGGTAGTAGTGGTTTGCTGCTTCGTTTTGAACACACAACTCAATTTCTGAGATTATAAGGAAGACAAACACACATTCAAAATTTAATCTTTATTATTGGTCCTATAATTTGGGTCGTTGTGGGTCGTCCAAGACCAATCGGTGCAGGCGGGTCGATTCAAGATCACGAGCAAATATGGACATAACAATTGTCCAAAACCGCTTAAAGTTGAATTCTGGAGAATTTGAGATGGAGTAAACCAAGCCCTTCAATTACGAATAAAGAACTTTGATTGTTGAGAGATCAAAGCTTACATTGTCCTTGACTTGCTTAACCAATGGAATTCACTCACTGTTTGCACTCACAAATACAATACCTTTTTGTCTAATTGCATATACCTGTTTAGCCAGTTGGGACTACTTTTGTTTATTTTTTTTGGTTAGCCATTGTATTTTCTGACTGACAGAACCTTAAGAAAAATGCCCAACACAATGTTTATACCTTTGCATTTTCTTTTGCAAGTTGGCGCAAAGCCATGGTAGGACTTTTCCTAGGTTCTTCTATTTTTATACTTTCCTTTTTAACATTTCTCTCTTCTATGTCTTATTTTTATGCTTAAGGGAGGTTTTAATTTATGAAATAAGTTATTGGTGGGATTAATACCCAATTAGTTGTGGTGAAATTGTACCTTCCGCCTTAGGCAACCGTGCCCACTGACCGATTGGAAATCACTTGGAATGTAAATGTTCAAAGCCCTGTTGTTTTACAACTTATCTTCGATTGGACTTGGAATAGCTTATAATTTATTGAAAATTTGCAATTGAAAATCCATTTTTATGGCTGGTCGATGTACTTATATTGGCTTCTTTCATTATTTTTCCCACAATATTCCTGCTAAACTAAGGTTTGCTGGACAGCAACTATAAAGCAGAACAATGAGACTATATAAGTTGCACTTTTGGTTTGGGAGTATCGAAGGCACCGTGGAAAAGTAAGAACACTTCTAGGGAGCTTGAAAACAACTTTTTGTTGCTCTTGGGACCACGATTTAACTTTCCCATGCATAGCACTTGGAAAGTTCTTTGGATCTTTTGTGATATTTTTTCCTAATGGGCACGTCCTAAACTATTGTAGGTGCAATATTTTCCTCAAATTGAAAAGTTTTAACTAATTGCAGACTTTTTTTAAAATCTATGCCTCTTATGTCATGTCACTACTATTTAAGCACGATGAGCTAAGGAAAAAGAAATCAACATTGAGATTAGTGTCTACGACATTTTTCAGCAACCATCTTGATGCCTTAGAACATGGTTGATTAATTATTTCCTGGATGTAGCCTTATATACATCATTAAGTTCAATAATTTAGTAGATTCTCAAAAAGGTTCAGTAATTTAGTCTTCTTGTGGGGTCCATTTTGTGAAATAATTGCTACCAAAGGCCAAGCTTCAAACCATGGTTATATACATAATACATTTCGAAGTAAAAAAAAAAAGCAAAACAAAACTGGTATTGTTTTGGGTTTTTTGTCTATTGATCTCATTCAAAAGGAAGGTGTTAACTGCAATTATAGTAGTTGGAAAATCAATTGTGGAGCAATAAGTTATTTAATGAATCTTTGACCAAAATTCACATGCTTGGCAGTGGAAGGTTTTAACACAAATTTGCACACCTAGACGACCTCAAAGAGACATTCGCCACTCTCAGGCAATATTAGATGAAGTTGAACCCTAGCAAGTGCACCTTCGGGGTAGCATCTGGAAGTTCTTAGGGTTCATGGTGTCCTAGAGAGGGATAGAAGCAAAACCCAGAAAAGGTGCAAGCTATACTAGAGATGGCATCACCCAAGACGGTGAAAGAAGTCCATAAACTAACAGGAATGATAACAACACACAACAGGTTCATCTCTAAAGCAACGGACAAGTGCCTGCCCTTCTTCAAAATGCTGAAGCAAGCCTTCACCTAGATGGAAGAGTGTGAAAAAGCCTTCCAGGAGCTTAAACACTACCTGAGCAATCCACCCTTATTGAGCGTGTCAAAAGAAGGGGAAGACTTATATTTGTACTTAGTAGTGTCGGCTATAGCCGTGAGTGCTGTCTTGATTCAGGAAGAGGATGAAACACAACTCTCGGTCTATTATGTCAGTCAATCATTCCAAGGTGCTGAAGCAAAGTACCCATGGATCGAGAAAATTGCATTCGCCCTGATCGTAGCTTCACGAAAGCTGCGCCCCTACTTCCAGGCGAATCCTATCCTAGTGATGACAGATCAACTCATAAAGAAGTCAATGAATAAGCTCGAGGCTGCAGGAAGAATGGTTCAATGGGCAATCAAACTTAGCCAGTTCGATATTGAGTATCACCCCAGAACAGCTATCAAAGCACAGGTACTAGCGGACTTTATCACCGAGTTCACGATCACTGACAAGGAAGGAGCGATGGACGAAGCGGAGAGATGGACTATCCAAGCTGATGGCTCGTCAGCCTGAAAGAGGAGGGGAGTAGGGATTATTATCATCACCCTAGAAGGAGACACGCTCAGATATGGAGTTCAGCTTTAGTTTCTAACCACCAACAACGAAACTGAGTACGAGGCAATACTAATGGGACTGAGGGTCAAAAAGCCGTTGGGCACTAAAAACTTGCTCCTCTAGAGTGATTCTAAGCTAGTCGTGGGACAGATAAAGGAAGAGTATGAAGCAAAAGAGGAGAGGATGCAGACATACCCGAGGCTGACAAGGCACCTGACTCAAGAATTTGATCGGGTAGAGTTCCTATAGGTCCCCAAAAGCCAAAATATAGGGGCAGATGAGATAGCGAAGCAGGGATCGTCAGAAGCAGGATCGACGAGAAAAGATTTAAAGATGGAAGTCCAGAAGTGTCCCAGCATCAAAGAGATCCACACCTTCGCAATTTAGAGTGAAAGCAGCTGGATGACCCCAATTCTATCTTTCCTTCAAGATGGACAACTTGCACAGGAGGTCGAGGAAGCCAGGAAAGTCAAGGAAAGAGCAGCCAGGTTCACTATCTTGAACGATGCCCTGTACAAAAGAGGTTTCTCCATACCCTACTTAAAGTCCGTAGACCAAACGAGGCTAGGCACATTCTGGAGGGGGTCCACGAAGGAATATACGGAGACCATGCAGGCCCAAGATCCCTGGTAAGCAAAATCGTCAAAACAGGTTACTTCTGGCCTACTCTACAGAAGGATGTAAAAGAGTTCGTTGAGCGGTGCGACAAGTGCCAGAGGTTTGGAAGTGTTCAGTGTATCCCATCAGAGAGGTTGACGCCTATAACCTCCTCGTGGCCATTTGCCTAGTAGGGAATTGACATCGTGGGCCTACTACCCCAAGGTAAGAGACAGGTAAAATTCTTACTAGTCGATATTAACTACTTTACAAAGTGGGTTGAAGCAGAAACACTACTAACTATCACAGAGGCAGAGATCCAGAACTTTGTGTGGAAGAATATAGTGTGTAGATTCGGGATACCATAGACGATCATATCGGATAACGGACGACAGTTTGATAGCCAAGACTTCAGAGACTTTTGCTTAGGATTGGGGATCAAGAACCAATTCTCATCTCCAGGACATCCCCAAGTCAATGGATAGACAGAAGTGACGAACCGGACGCTCCTCAAGATCAACAAAACTTGGTTAGAGGAAGCAAAGGGTACTTGGCCAGAGGAACTACCTAATGTCTTATAGGCATACAAAACTACGGCAAGAATCCCGACAGGAGAAACCCCCTTCAGGCTCCCCTATGGCACCAAGGCAGTAATTCCAGTCGAAGTAGGAGTCACCAGCATGAGAAGAGAAGTTTTTGGTGAAGATAGCAATGAAGACCGGCTGAGAGTCAACTTGGATTGCTAGACGAAGTAAGAGACAGAGCATCCTAGAAGATGACGAAATACTAGCAGAAGATGGCCGGATACTACAACAAGAGAGTGAAGCACAAAAGACTCGACATAAGAGACCTCGTCCTACACAAAGTCCGACCTGGGAAGGATCCTCCAAGGTCGTCCACTACTCAAGACAAGGCAGCTATCACCTAGAGATGATGGACGGGAAGAAACTACCACGCCCGAGGAACATTGAGCATTTGAAGAAGTACCATCAATAAATGTAATAGACGATTGTATTCCCATTTGAAATAAAGCAATAAAAGTACTATTCAGCCAACATTCCAACATACTGTATGCAAGCCTAGTGTCCAAAAAAAAAAAATGCTAAGTGATAAGATTCCGCCTAGACGGATGTAAATCACTAACGAAGCTAAATGACAAAATTCCTTAACTGGATGTAAGTCACCTAAAAAATGGCTAAGTGATAAGATTCCGCCTAGACGGATGTAAATCACTGACGAAGCCAAACGACAAAATTCCTTAACCGGATGTAAGTCACCTAAAAAAAAAATGGCTAAGTGATAAGATTCCGCCTAGACGGATGTAAATCATTGGCGAAGCCAAATGACTAAGTTCCTTGACTGGATGTAAGTTACCTAAAAATGGCTAAGTGATAAGATTCCACCTAGACAGATGTAAATCACTGACGAAGCCAAATGACTAAATTCCTTGACTGGATGTAAGTCACCTAAAAATGCCTAAGGGGCAAAATTCCACTAGACTAATGTAGGTCCCTACGAAGCCTAAACGGCCAAACACCTAAGCACGATATAAGTCACCCAAAACTGGCTAAGTACCGTAGACGAGAGCAAGCAGACAAAGATTCTGGCAAGGGCACAAGTCACATGTAGGACAAAAATATCAAACATAACAAGAAAAAAAAAAGCAGTGAAGGTATGAAAATAAACGATAGTATAAACATATCTTGTTTGTGAATAGGAATTAAAAGCCCAAAAACATACTGGGCACCAAAAAAAAAAAAAAAAAGACATATATGCACGTGCAATAAACAGGTTCACACCATAACCTCGTCACCGCCGGTAGGAGTGGGCTTTGGAGTATTCCCCTCGGGGGCAGTGACAGTGGATTGGGAAGCCTTGTCCGCCACCATTTC